>JAYEPQ010000012.1:36686860-37209360 GCA_036321105.1 Dracaena cambodiana | reverse complement strand
GTCAAAGAAGCTTCAGTGGGTTCCTAGACCCTCTCAAAAGTCAGATGGACTTCATGATTCCATGGTTAAAGACGCCGATCTCAGGGAGTATCTGTCCAAGAAGAGAGGCATAAGTCAACTTCAAGCTGAACCTGTTTGCCACTGTCAGCAGCTTATGACAGCGGTGTCCGCTGTAATGGACAACTACGGCTGCAGCAAGAGCAGGGTATCTGTGTTTGATCGATTAACCGAGTCGGACAAGAACCCTACAAAGAAACCAAAGACTGCTTCCCTAAAACACTGGAGAGCTGTAACCTCCAATATGGTGGGAAAAGGGAAGAAAATTGTAGAGACGGATGATGATTCAGAATCGAGCGATGAAGAACCTCATCGTGTTACTCGACTAAAGTCAGGAGTTGTCCCGCCTCGAAATTATAAGAGGCTTGCAAAGGGTTCTTACGATGAGGACAGTGATAATTCAGCCATAACCTTGCCTCGTTCCTCCGCATCGTCTCGACTACAGAAGTCAGCATCGCACATGGCAGATAAATCTGATGATATTAATCAAAGATTTGAAGCTCAAGAAAGAATGATTCGCGAGCAACAAAAGACGATTGAAGATCTTAAAGTCATGTTATCAAGATTTGTTGAAGATAATACCAAAAAGGGGAAAGATGCTCCAAATGAAGAGGAACAGGAGGAGAAAGCCCACTCGATGCATGAGGACGAGGATAGATTTTCTTTTCATGATCTGCATGGAGAAAAGATTGAAAAGTTACAGAATCAACTCGAAGCTCTGATGTGTAAAAAGGAGTTGAAAGAGGCAGGGGTTTCAAGACCGTATCCTCCTGAATGGGACACGATACCATACCCACAGAAGTATAAGCCGCTCAAATTAGAGCCATATGACGGGAAGGGATCGCCCAGTCAGCACATCTATTACTTCTTGTCTCAAGCAGGGCATTTGATGGATAATGACCCCATCATGACCAAAGTATTCGCAAGTACTTTGCGAGGGCCTGCCTTTACTTGGTTCATGCAGCTGCCCCCAGGTACTATTAATACCTGGTTAGATGTAGAGAAATTATTTCTCTCACGTTTCTTTGAGGATGATACCTAGATTATGGTTCATTCCCTCCTTGCAACTAGACAAGGGGAACAAGAAATGGTAAAAGAATTTATAGAAAGGTTCTGGGAGAAGTTCGTACATTGCAAACACGGAATGGTCCAGGAAACTCTTGTCGAAACTTATCGACACAATCTTAAGACCAATGTGCTCCTAAAAATGGGGGCCGTAGAGTCTAAAACATGGAGGGATTTGCTCAAACAATGAAAGCAAGTTGAAGACTTGATTCGTCGAGTTGAAGAATCTCGTGGATCAAGAATTGCTGGGGGTAGTAAGTCATATGCCCAAAATAGCAGTAATAAGAATAAAGGAAAAGCAGTGATGGCATCAGAAATTGCTCCTCAGAAATCCAGCCCTCCACCGAAGCCGAAGCCCCAAAATCAGCAGGGCTTAAGGCAAAATAGACCGCAGCAGGAGAGAAATTATACTTTCAAGGCGGAACAGACACCTATCCTCTTTCATTTGCTCTAGAAGAATGGAATGCTAAAACTTCCGGAGAATAAGAAGCCAGAAGACGCTGGTAAGACTAAAGATCCTAACTACTGTCTCTATCACCGGAATGTTGGGCACCCTACTAGGGATTGTTTTCCCTTAAGAACAGAATCCAAGCACTAATAGAAGCTGGAGTTCTGACGCTTAAGGAAGAGCAGAAGAAGGTCACTGCCAATATGGCAACCATAGTGGTTGGAACCCACGATTTCCCCGCAGGAGTGACCCCAATCCCAAAGGGTAAGATGGTCACGAAGAACCTTGATCCTCATAACAAAGCCCAAGAAAGACTTGTCCCTGTGACGACCCAAAAGGGGAAAGTCATGTGGGTTCATCCCGATTTGCTAGAGGATGAGCAATGGACTACTGCAAGAGATCAAGGGAAGAAACGGACTATTAATGTCATTTCCGCAGAAATAAAAGAAGAATATGTAGCTTCGGGTGCCTTCACAGATTCTGAAGAAGAACCCGAAACTATGGCCACTCATCAAGATGGAGCAGGCCCTTCCGGTACTCGATCCGGGAAGACATATCTTAAGGACTACACTAGAGTAGATACGAAAGACATCTATGCGGAACTCGCAAAACCAGTAAAGCCAATGCAGATCTGGAAGAACTAGGAATCCTAGGGGAAGCGTCGGTAGTACCGGTCACTTGAGTAACCCCGCCAACAGGGATAGAAGACGGGATGTCTTCACCCGAAGTTTCTCCTGTGGGAGAAGCGTCTTCGAACGAAAACTTCAATTTTCCTCGTCCCCCGTTGGAAGACCTGGATCTGGAAGAGTCACAGGAGTCTCAACAGCCATTATGGTGGAGGGCGTTAGTATTGCTGGCTGCAGAACAGAAGGCGCACCGACAACCGTTGGGAAAGTCTCCCCGGAGCAAGCTGGTGGTGTTGGAGATGGCATACTTGGAGACGGTGTGGCCTCTCTTGCTGTGGCCGCAATAATAACTTCTGTTCTTTCATCACTCCCAAGTTCATCAATGGGAGGAATTGATGAGGAAACTGGACATGAGGTCGGCGTGAAATAATCAGCGTCAAACTCGCCGGCAGAGCTACCTAAACTACCCACTGAGCCAGTAGCGCCCGAATAGTCTACCCTGTCATCAGACTCCACCTGGGTGGTTGAGTGCATTGGCGAGAGGAGCTGACCGCCTGCATCAGGAAACAGGTAAATGGTGTTATAGAGAAAAGTTACAGATAAAAGACAAAATATCAAGAGCCATACCTGGAGATACAAGTCCAGTTGACGGACTTGAAGGGGGAGCCGTTGTTGTTTCCAACAGCGTACCCGTATCGCTGTCCAATGGTTGCGCCACAGGTTGCGCAACAGGCTCTACGGTCGGAGGACCTGGAACCTCAGGGACACTTGGAGCTCCAGCAGGTTCACTCTCCCCTGCCGGCGTTGGATGTAGAGCTGAAGCTAGCAAGTCTGAAGCAAGTTTGATAGCCACTTCTTGAGGGGCTATCAGAGTTCCCGGAGCCAACTTCTGCTTCTTTTTAGCAGGTCATTTCTTTAAGGTACAGCGGCGTTTGAGGGTCAGGTCCCGAGGTTGAGTAACGACGGGTTGGGGAGCTCCGCCAACATCAGGCATGTCATCATTGTTGTTATTATTAGCATCATCATCAGACTCGCTGTCGTTTGATGGCTCAGCCGCGGCGCTAAGGAATTCCTCCATTCCTTTTATTCTTACTCTCGACGCGCCCTAGCGACTAATGTAGAAAGCCTCAATCTCCTTGCAACAACTCCGGTTTAGGGAGAAATGAGGACACCAGCGTTCGCAATACTGAATCATGTGCAGAACCTGAGAGTCATGACCAGTTCTGGCGACTTCTGGGGTAAGGTAAATTTAGCTTCAGTTCCATCCGCCGCAAAATGGAACCAGCCACTAGCACCCTCGTACAAGTTCCCCTCGTAAGCAAGATTCTTGTTCGGATTACCCACGAAGAGTTGAGAGTATCTGAACTGGCGAGCAAAGCGACTTGGGATGTATGGCTCAATCAGACACTTGATATCTTGACGATATACCAAGTGTCCGGGACGGTGTTGAGGAGCCACCAGAACGCTCCCGCGGATAAGGCAGTAAAGTTATTCGCCCCCGCAGTATCCTTCAGCTTCAACCCATAGCCTCCGCCAGGGAAGTCGGGGAAGCACCTGAAGATTTCATAATTCTGGTGACTTCGGAGAGTCTTCCGGATTTGGGACATGTAATGGTGCTTCCATGAAGAGCGTTCATACAGCTCCACAAAGAAGCACTTCTCACCCGAACGGCGTTCAGCCGCACTCATCAAGGAGGGGCAGTGTAAAACGAGCCATGCCATCAGATAGGTGTAAGGAAGCTCCACCCTAGAGTTTGGAGTCTTCGGCTGGACAGTCTCTTTCGACTTGCCCTTTCCTTTCCCCTTGACCTTGTCAGCAGGAAGGAAATCATCACCAAGTGTCCGCAATCCGTGCTGCAGATTGCACACCATAGCCGGAAGGAGTCCGAGGGGTTGGCCGTACGCAAGAAGGACTGCTGGGTATACCACAGTCATCGCAATTGCCTCTTTTGGCGGTGACGGCACGACACATCGCTTCAACCATAGCATCAGAAATCCGGCGATGAGACCTCTGTTGGAGGCCGGAAACTGGACTTGATAGTGGTAGCTCTTGAATGAAGTGCCAGGACCGTATCCATTTTCATTGGATTCAGTGGTATAATATAATAGGTGGCAGCCCTTAGCAATGCGGTGATCAATCTCCGAGCCATAGACGGGAGGATGGCCATGGATAGTTGCTGAACTATCCTTAGAATTCAAGTTGGCAAAGAGGTATTCGGCCCATTTCTTGTGGCCGATACCATGATTTCGCGCACCTACTAGATCGGCGCAGATGCGATAGTGGCACATCATTTCCCTATATGTCGCATAGACGCGCTCATCCCTCACCATCAGCATATTCAATTCTTCAGTGGTGGGGATATACTCCTCATAAGGGACTTCGCCCATTGAGAGCCCAGAAACTTCGAACATCTCGTGGAGAGCGAACCCTAGCTCTCCTACTGGCGTAAAGAATGTGCAAGTCTCGGGGTTGTACATCTCCAAGCGGCAGAAGAAATGATAAGAACTCTGGGGGAACCCGAACTGGACATTCCTGATGGCTTTATATAAGCCGATCTCCTTCAGGATAGGTTCATGTGAATCCAACATGTATTGAACGAGGCGGGCCCACCACATGTTACCAGAAGAATGAACCCAGCCAGGCATCCTGAAGTCCCTAGCCGGGTATTGGCCATCTTTCGCCATGAAGTCGCTCAGAAAGGTCCGCGCACGAATCGGCACTTCCCCTATTGGATACTCCTTGCCAAATCTCCCTGGGAGCAAACCAGTAATACATCTGGGGGGGCCATCTTGATAAGGTCCTTGTGCACCAAATTTACCTGTTGGGACACCATCCTGTTCTTGAACCAGACCCCATTTCAACTCACGAGGCATTGCTAGCCTCTGAAGGTAAACCAGGGGATAGTTGTGGTCCATTCTAGGCAGAAACATCAATATTTTGCCTGAGTTATATAGCCAAACACACTCCTCTTCAGAGAGGATCTGATCCGACTGCTCCATCTAATCCCCAAAGAGGAATGCGGGTTTCTCCATCGCTTCTCTGTCCACGGTTTCAAAGGCCGCATCAGTTATGATCTCCCTCGCAGTAGTGGGGTGATACTTGATCAGCTTCTCCCTGCGCCCGTTCAAGTCTGGTTTGTATGAAGCCAGGATAGTGGTGAAGCGAAATTGGCCGGAAGGATCAGAACCCCCAGCAAAGCTGAAGTAGTTCTTGTGGGGAAGAGCTTCCATCAAATACCCTACTGCAAGAAGAAAAATCAGAGTTAGAAAAATTTCTATAAGACAGAAAATTTTTCTAAGTATGGATGCGCGAAGCTAAAATTAGAACGCGCGAAACTAAAATAGTGCCGCCGAAGCTAAAGATTAGACCGCGCAGAAGTCAAAAGAGCCTCGCATTTCAGCGCGACTGCTACTTAGCACGACTGCTACTTAAAAGAGCCTCGCGTTTCAGTGCGACTGCTACTTAAAAATAGCCCCGCGTTTTAAAACGCGAGGATGACGTGATAACTTCGCGTGAGAAGAAAGCCAGAGGCTTTTCTTCTTCTCCAAGCCATACGGCCGGAGTATGGCGATCTCGCCGATGAAGGAAGTGATTAACCGGTTAGAATCAAGCCAAATTACTCTAAAATGTTTTAAAGAGTCTTGATAGAGAGATTCTTACCCCCAATAGGCGAAATGTGGGCTGGCGCGTCGCCGCCATGGCCGCTGCCACCACTGCCTGCGCCAGCCGCCGATGATGGAGCTGCACGAGAAGTAGCACGGGTCTTGGGCGCCATTTCTCAAAAATTGAGGAGAATCGACATGAAATTGGGAAGAAATCGGTCGGAGAACACTCGGGTCGCTTGAGCTCTGATTGTCTGAATCTCTAGGGTTTCTAGAAAATTCTCAAGTGAAGTGAGAAGAAAAAGAATAGAGATTTTATTTAAATGAGGGAAACCGCCTCTTGGAATTTGGCGCGGATTTTGGAGAAAATGACTGGTCAGTTACTCTCCAAAAAGTGGAGCTATTAGCCTCGCGTGATGATGGAAAAAGTAGAGCCATTAACTTCGGGCTACTCTGCGTAACTCCGCGAAAACGCGAAGATAACTTGGTATTTTAGCTTCGCGTTCCTATGAAAAACTTGGATTTTTGGCTAAGTTAAGAGGATCCTTACCCGATCATATTGGTATTAATGATCTAAGTTACGCAAACAAGCCTTAGATTATTTTACCAGAATTATTAACCATCTATTTGTTGAGCAAGCAAGATTATTGAAGCCGACAGATAGAGAGGAAAATAATTTGCCTTTATTCATGAAGCAAGTGGTTACAAAGAAGGAGTTATAGCTCTCCTGAAAGCTTCTACATATTCATCGACTCATCAATAACCTAACGGTGAGATTCCCCTGCGGGGTGTTGAAGTTCAATTCCATGGTTCACATACAAGAGATCTCCTCTGCAAATGTCAACTAGGATCTGTCATCTGAAATGAAGTATAAGTTGAATTTGAAGCGCGGCAAGCCCTTACATGATCATCTCCATCGCTTTGGAAAGCAACAGAGATTGTCATCTAACAGAAATGATCCTCAAGAAAACTTAATGGGCTACCGCAGAGTTCTTGTAACTCCTTCAAAAGGAGCCAGAGCTTGAAACCTGCAACTATGTTGTAAAGTATATGCTTCTGGCTTCCTTAGAGTTACTTTCGTTGATGAAGATCGGTGCATAACCTGCTTTTGAAGATATATCAGGGAGAAGCTACATCCCAAGTCATCAAATTGAACCCGGTTCACTGCAAAAGAAGAATCAGGAGTTCCACAAAAATTTGGAAAATCTTCTAAGTATAAGAACGCAAAGCTAAGCTAACTTCGCGTGCTGATGAAATGACCTCACGTTTTAAAACGCAGAGGATGACGCGATAACTTCGCGTGACAGAGTTTTTCTCTGCCCTTTCTCTCTCTTACATAGCCTCGTGCTTCAAAGCGACTGCTAATCAAAATAGCCTCGCGTTTTAAAACGCAGAGGATGATGCGATAACTTCGCGTAGAGAAAGATCAGAGTTTCTCTTTGACTCCTCCTTCTCCTTCAAGCCTTACGGCCAGAGAACGGCGATCTCGCCAGTAAAGCAAACAATTGGCCGGATTAAACCAAGCCAAAACATCCCAGAATGGTTCTTAGAGGACCAAGAGTTAAGATTTTTACCTTCGAAAGACACTGCATAGACTGGTTCGCCATCGCGTCTCCTTCCACGGCCGCTGCCATTAACGCCAGCCAACGTGCGTCGAGCCAAACTCCTCTGAAGTGACATCCTAATGACAAAAATCTATGGATAATTGAACGAAGATCAGTATAAGATCATTCATCAATATGAGTCACTTGAGCTCTCAGAAATTCTTCGGGTGAAATGAAGAAGAAGATGAGCCGAGAAGCTCTATTTAAACAGGATTTCTGTCGCTTGGTATTCGGCGCAGAAATTCGGAGTAATTAATAAAGCAATTACTCATTTCACTGAAAATAAGGTGAAGCTGATTAGCTCCGCGTAGGCGAGCATAACGCGAAGGAGACTTGGTATTCTAACTCCGCGTTTTTAGTTTGAAAATCCAAAGTATTTCAAAATTTGCTAAGTTCGAAGACATTTTGAAAACTTTGGAGGGGGTTCTGTTGGCAGTGAAAATTTCTAAGTAAATAGAATTTTCCACAACAGAATACGGAGCTAATCTATAGTTCCGCGTCTGGCTATTTTTAGCCTCGCGTCAAGTAAAATGCGGAGATGATCAATAGCTCAGCGTTAGCTCCGCGCACTGGTTATTTAGCGCCGCGTTTTGATGCGATTAAAGCTCCGCGTGAGCAAATAACCAGAATCTCAAACTGATTGAGATTATGATTTGGCTTATCCAAATACCAAATCAAATCCAATCAGAATTCTAAATCAAGAGATTTAAATCAATATTAAATATTTGATTGGAATCCTTGATGAGAGCAAATTCTATTCAAATAGAAACTCTCTCAAATCTTCCTGAAGCTATAAATACCTTCTTGGTGAAACCCTAGGGGATCTTTTGGAAGTTTTGGTAAAGTTCGAGTTACGCGTGAGAGCCTTGAACGAATCAAAACCAGAGATCATAGGTCTTCTTCTTCCTTCTTTCGATCCTTTGGCAATTCAAGTACGCGAGAGAGCCTTGAAGCCTTTTTGTGATCATCTTCCTCTTAGAGAATTCAAGTTACGCAGAGAGCCTTGGATTCGTGAAGAGCAAAGACCAAGAAGATCGTCTACAGTCGGCCGATATCTTCAAAAGAGAAGATTTCAACGTACCGATCGTCCAGAGGAACTACTATAGATCCCATCGCCACTGATCCCACGTTTATATTGTAAAAGAGAGAGATTGAAGTATAAAATCCTCTCGTTTGTTCTTCTTTATATATCTTATTCACTTCTATTATAATTTAAGTTAATTCAATGAGAGGAAGCAAAGAAACTTTTGCGGCGAAAAAAAAAATATATATATATATATATATATATATATATATATATATATATATATATATATATATATATATATATATATATATATATATATATATATATATATATATATAACAAATTTTTTGTTTTCATTTATTCTACACTTATCCTTTATTTTTATTTTATTTATTTCTTGAACCAAAAATTTGTTAATATTTGTGGGTAATATTAATTGAAACTCTCCTGAAACAACACTCGTCCACTAGAGTAACTTAGAGAGTTAACGTCTTGTTGCATACGCAAATTGCAATCGGGATTCCTATGATAGTGAGTTAGGATTTATTTTCTTTTTAGCTAGGAGTTTAATTTATTTTCTTAATTTGATAATTTTGCTAAGGACTAGCAAAACTCAAGTTTGGGGGTGTGATTACGAGAAAAAATGTATAGTTATTTTAGTTTATTTTATACACTCATAATCTAATTTTAGCAATTAATACTAGAAATTAATGATAAATTATTTTTATTAATCAAATTCTTCACTTTAATATTTTTCTAGTATTTTATAGTCTTATCGTGTTCAATGTGGAAGGAAATTGAAAATCAAAGCATATCTCAAATATCAATCTAGAACTATGCATTTACTGGTTTGGCTATCGACAGCCATCTATCGGCTATCAATAATCATCGACTAAGAATCAATCCAAGAGCGGTTGTTGATGGGGCTTTGGAAAGCCATGGGTGCAAAAACTTGAATTTGAGGCTTTGGAGAGAAAAGAGAATTTACTTGTAAATATAATTCTTGCAAGGTTTTTTTGTGAACTATAAATATCTAACATAATTAAGAATTTCATGTATGCAGTAGTATAGAGAGATATTAGAGAGATTATAATATTTAGTTTTATACTCTTTCATAGTTATTAATAAAAGAATTTTCTTTACTAATATATTGATAGATATGATGAGTATGAGCAGCTAAATTCTTATATTGGTTTAGATGAGGTAACAAAGCCTAAAAAATTTACTGGCATGTGATTTATTTATTTATCATACTTGATTGATTTATGTAAAGTTAATATTTTTGTTTTCTATTATCTTGATAGGTTTTAGATATAATTTTGAGTCTTTGATAATTTATTATTTTATGATATATTCGTTACTTAGTTTTTGATATACTATAAACTCTTTAGACAGAGTGTATGCTTAAACTAAAACGTTTATTTTTATTATCCATATATAATGCTTAGATAAATTCAAAATACATTTAGGTTTATCTAGGGATGTTTCCAAATTATGAAGTTTGCAACTTTATTTGATTTTACGTTTTAAAGATATATTTTTCAGTTGTAGGAAGACCACGTGATCTATGCAACTGAGATAAACAAGTATAAACACATCCAGTAAATTATTTTATAGGGAGTTAACTTATCTGATCAATAATTTTATATCAAGTAATTTAAAAACCTTCTATCTTTAGTTTTAGTTTATAAAAATCTAATTTTTTTTTTTTTGTAATTTATTTTCTTTAGTGTCTAATACAATAAACAAAAGGACCTCGAAAGAATGATTATGAATTACTACCCTTATCCTACTTGTTCAATTTCTTGCACTTGAAAGCGTACGATTTAGATTGCAGTCAATCTCATATTTCTATCAAACTCTTCGACCTCTTCTATGACATAAAGTCATCGAAGAGGGCAATTTCCTAGCATTACTTTTCATGCCATCCAATAAAGTGTCTCTTCAAATAGTACCTATCTAACAATAAGTTATGGCGGGACAAATTTGTCTTTATCTCAGTCCCAAATCACAATTTGGTTGAAGTCCCTTTAAACTACAATGATAGCTACAAGGGTGTTGTTAGATCCCTCGAACTGATTGAAGAGGATTTCGCTAATGCCAAGATGATCAACTTATTTCCATCATATCGCAGAAACATGGAGTTCTTGATGATAGAGGATACCTTAGTTTTGATCTAATTCTAATTATATTTCTCTTTTATAGACTTTGACAGAATTTGAACTATGTCGGTTCAAGCTCAAAGCAACCATTTTGCCACCATATTTATTGTTCTCAATAAAAATTCTGCTTCCTTCCATTGAAATAACTTAATAACAATGAAAGAGAACAAAAGAAAATAAACAAGAGGATTTATAACTTATCTCTCTCTTTTACAATAAAAAATGGCTCTATGCAGCGATGGGATCTATCGAGTAGCTCCTTTTGGTGATCTTGACGTGGAAGTCTTCTTTCTCGATGAATAAGATGGCCGGCCCTATATCTTCTTTGTTGGTCTTAATGGTTCAAGGCTCTTACGCGTAATTTGAACTTCACAAAAGCTCCAAAAAAGATCCCTTAAGGCTTCCTCAAGAGGATATTTATAGTCTTGAGTCAATATGAGGGTTTCCAATAAAATAGATCTGGAAGGTGGTTGCATTTGACAAGGATTCTAATCAAATATTTTAATTTTGATTTAAATCTCTGGATTATGAATTCTGATTAGACTCAATTCGGGTATTGGATAAGCCCAAATAAATTTCAATTAAATTGGAATTCTGCTCACGCGAAATTAACGAGGAGCTAAAATACCAGAACGCGGAGCTATGGATTAGCTCCGTGTTTTACTCAAACGTGAGGCTAAATAGCCAAACACGGAGCTATTAAGCTAGCTCCGCGTTCTGTGTGAAAATTTTCTTTTTACTTAGAAATTTTCACTACCAACAGAACCCCCTCCAAAGTTTTCAAAATAGCTTAGAACTTAGAAAATTTTGAAATACTTTGGATTTTCAAACTTGAACGCGGAGTTAATAAACACCAAGTTATTTTTGCATTTACATTCAACACGTGAAACTAATAGCCTTGCATTTTACTGAAAACTGCCCCGATTTTCGCATTGAATACCAAGGAGCGGGTTTTTTCATTTAAATAGAGTCTCTTCTTCTTCTTCTTCACTCATTTGAAGAATTTTCAAGAACTCTGCCACTCCCATCGGAGGTAAAAATCTCCACTTTTAAACCCTTTAGAATAATTTTTGGAGTGATTTGGCTCGGTTTTAACTGGCCAATTGCTTCTTTCACCGGCGAAACCATCGCCGTTCTTCGGCCAGTGGTTTGGAGAAGAAGAAGGGACCTCTGGTCTTTTTCTACGCAAAACTATCATGTTATCTTCGCGCTTTAGCATTTTACGTGAAGTTATGTCTAACTGTTGTATTTTCTACGCGAAGTTATTAATTTAGCTTCGCATTTCAGTTTCTGACACGAAGATATGTGTTAGCTTCGCATTTTGCATTCTTCAAACGTGAAGTTATCCTTTTAACCTCGCGTTTTGATTCCAATGCGAAGTTATTGATTAACTCCGCGCAAAGCTAGTCATAACTCCGCATTTCTATACTTAGAATATTTTTTTCAATTTTTCTTTAGCATCTCTCTAACTCTCTTTTTTTTTTAGTGGGCTACTCGGTGGTTCCTCTCTCCCATAGGCACCACTTCGGGTTCGCTGGGGGTGCAGACCTAAAGACCTGGTTTCGCTTCACCACTGACCTCCCTGCCTTCAAGTCAGGTCTAAGAGAGCGCAGAGAGAAGATGATCAGATACAGCCCTGCAACCGCAAGGGGGATTATTACGGATGCTCCTTGTGAAGCCATGAGCCGAGAAGTACTAGAGAAGCCAGCGTTTCTCTTTGGAGATGCAACGGAGCATTCTGATGATATCCTCTTTGAAGAAGAAAGTAAGTGGCTATACTAGACCGGCGACTTGTTGATGTTCCTGCCCGACATGGAATGCAGCTACCCTCTGGTGTACCTTCAGAGATTATCTTCCTGTCGTGAGTTAGATTAGGAGCTAACTCGGAACTACGATGGAGTTGCGATCGGTAAATTTGGTGCAGGTGGGGCTTACCAAGATGGTCCCACCAGATGCATCACTGGACTCCTTCCTGGCAGAGTTACCAAGGAGCACCCAGTTGGGGAGGTCCCTACTCGAGCAAAGACCTTCCCGAGTGAATTCATGGCCAAGGGTGGTTAATACCCCGCAAAGGACTTCAGGATGCCCGGATGGATTCACTCATCGGTAAATGTGGTGGTTCCGGCTTGTCAAATACGTGCGAACTCCTATGAGCAGACCCTGAAGGAGATTAGCCTTTACAAGGCCATTAAAAAATGTCCAATTTGGATTTCCGTAGAGCTCGTATCATCTCTTCAACCTTTTAGAGATGTACAACCCTGAAACCGGCACATTTTTTACACCAGTGGGTGAGCTAGGACTTACTCTCCACGAGATGTATGAAGTTTCGGGCTTATTTATGGGTGAAGTTCTGTATGAAAAATATATCCCTACCACCGAGGAGCTGAACATGCTAAAGGCGAGGGACGAGTGCATCTACAAAACATATTGGGAAATGATATGCCACTACCGCATCTGCGCCAATTTGGCAGGTGTGTGTAATCAGGGTATCGACTATAAGAAATGGGCCGACTACCTTTTCTTGAGCTTGAAGGAGAGCTTGCCCATGGTCTGTGGACACAAGCTCGTCAGTGTTGAAGAAACCAAACGGCGTGTTGCGGATCTGGAGGCCACGACGTACACTAATGAGTCGAATGAAGGAGGGTTCATCCCCGACACAGTCTTCCAGAGCTTCCACTACCAGGCCCAATTCCCTATTTCAGACAAGGGTTTACTTGCACTTGCTGGTTCCTGATCCTCTGGTTAAAGAGGTGTGTCGTTCCCTCATTGCCTAAGGAGGCTATCGCAATAAACGTAGTCTACCCAACTGTACTACTAGCTTATGGACAACCCTTTGGGCTGCTGCCTACCATGGTTAGCAACCTCTAGAGTGGGCTTCGGGCGATCTGCAATGGATTCATCCCTGCGGCGAATTGTCCCCAGCACCTGGTGTATCGTCAAGACACCATGTGCTACATAGAGCCATATACACCAAGTCGTTTTGCTCGTCAATTCGGATATTCACAGCTCTATGTAGGGAATCCGAATAGGGGGCTGGCTTCTAGCGTATGAGGGAAATGCGGGAAACCTGTATGTGAGGGCGCAAGACTGGTTCCATTTTGTTGTGGGAGGCACTGGAACCGAATTCACGCTGCCCGAGAAATCGCCAGATTTGAGTATGGCGTTAAGCTTTTGTACATGGTACAGCATTGCCAATGCTGATGTACCAAATTTCTCTATCAACCACAGTTGCTGTAAGGAGATAGAGGCCTTCTACTCTCGTCGAAAAAGGACGAAGAGAGTTAGAGTGAAAGGAATGGATGAATTCCTTAACACAACGGTCGAATCATCTGACACGGGCGATTCAAATGATAATGACACCGGCGGTGATGCTGGCACTGGAGATGCTCCTCAACCTACTAGAGATGATGGCTCTCGTCCCCGAAGCCCAACCGTAAAGCGTCATGGGACAATTAGAGGCAAGCCAGCTCGTAAGAAGAAGAAGAAGCTAGCTGGGCAGACCCCGGTGATTGCAGAAGAAGCAGGGTTCCAGTTTTGTCATGGATCTTCTTACTTTGACTCTGCCGTCAGCACCGACAGAGAAAGATAGGCCGATTGAAGCTTCAAGTACTGCTGAGGCTCCGAACCTGCCAGCTGTGGAATCTACTGAACACACTACGATGCATGCTCAAGTTAGCGAAACGGGTGTACTTTTAGAGATAGCCGTAGCTCCTCCCTCAAGTCCAACCACCGGACTCGTATCTACTGGTATGATTCTAGTTTTTAACTTTTATATTTTAACTTTTTGTATTTTATATATATGTCTGACACTTTTGTCTATCTTTTGAGATCCAGGTAGTCAGCTTCATTCGTCGATGCATTCGACTACCAGAGTGGAATCTGAGAAGTTAGTTGATTACTCCGACACCACTGGCTCGGTGGGCGGACTAGGTAGTTCTGCAGAAGGATTTGATGCGGACTACTTCATACCGGCTCCACGTTCTACTCCTTCTTCCACTCCTCCAGTCGATGAACTAGGGAGTGACGATAGGACAGATGTTGTTGCCACCATGCCGAGAGATGTCCCTCCATCTCCGAGCCTACCGTCTCCAACATCGGTCATTTGTTCCAAAGATACTTTTCTGATTGTTATTGGGGCGCCATATGCTCCTCAATCAGCTATACTAACGCCTTCAACAGTTATGGCATAGGGACTCCATCCGCTCCCCTTGCTCCAGCTCGCTTGCCAACAGGAGATGAAGACAATTTGAAGTTCTCTTTTGAGGTCATTTCTGCTACGGAAGGGGTTTCAGGCGGAGATACTCCATCAGAATCTACTCCTATTGGTGAAGCTGCTTGAATGACTGGTACTAGCGATACTTCTCCTCGGGTTCCTAGTTCATCCAGTTTCTTACTGGCTTTACTGGCCCCACATATTATGAACATGGTGCAAGGACGAGCTTCCTCCTCTTCTTCTCCCACAGAAACTACACCTCCTGCAGTTACATCCTCCTTAGCATTGCCTGCGCTTAACTTAGACACTGCTGATCCTCTTGAGGAGTTCTTTAATCACAGTGTTAATGATTTCATGCGGTTGCTGAGGAAGTGTATCGGGTGATCTTAGATGGAAGAGATTTCTTCGAGCTTGGACGCCCAATGATGGCCAGTTATCTGGACAACATTGAAAGGATTGGAGGACGCGACCGAGCAGCTCCTTATTGAACCCGCCTAGAGGCTTTGGAAGAGCAAAAGCAAATGCTGACTACAGTTTGCCAAGCGGATGTGGAAGCGATCACCGAAATTGAATTGGCGTGGCTTCAAGTAGAGCTGATGGCTCGTCAGGAGGAGTTGAGGCATCAAGAGGACGACTAGTCTCGGGAGTTGGCAGAACTGCGAGCCAGTCAAGAGTCAATCCTCAGAGGACTAGCAATGGTGGACTTCGAGATCGAGGGGAGTTAGGCAGCCATCCTCAGAGCTCGGGAGACTATCGCTAAAGCTTAGGCTATTTTAGAAGCCAGCGAGTCTTGGTTAGGGGAGTCTGTGAAGAGGCGAGAAGAGTTGATCCTTCAGCAGGGACAACTCGAACAAGAGGGCATGATGAGGAGTCGTTCTATTGAAGAAGCTTGTTAGTGGTTATCCTAGCAACTTGCCATAAATAACGATGAATTGTGTCGGCAGGCTCAATATTCTGTAGAAGAAATTCATCGTCAAGTTATTGATGAGACGACAAATAAGTTGAAGCTTCTGGGAGAATCTTAACTTCTTTGTTTTCTTCTTTTCTTTTTTATATATTTTTTGTTTATTTATTGTAATAAAGGAACCCAACAATTTTTTGAATTCCTTTGTAACTTTATCCATATTCTTTCAATTCATGAATAAAGATTAGTCTTTGATTCTACTATCTGTTGGCTCCAAACTTTTCTTGCGCAACAAATGATGATGTAGATAGTCCAAAATTTTGGGAAAAACAGTCCAAGGCTCGTTCGCGTAACTTAGATTGCTGATGCCAGAATGACCGAGTCAGGATGATTGACCTCGGTAAAGCTCTTCAATAGAGCATGCTGATAGTTTGGCGGAGGCATTTAATTGCACACATCAGGATGATCGGGTTAGGATCATTGATTTTGACAGAGGCGCCTAATTGCACATGCCTTAATTTGATAAGGAAGTTCAAGTGCTCACACGCGTAACTTGAACATGGATGGTTATATTCTAAAGGGTGAGAATCAGATGTGACATTTTTTATGTATAATTCTTTTTCAGAAATTTACCATTGATAGGCATCATTATTCTGTCACCATTTTTGTTCATTAAACGATAAGCTCCATTAGAGTATACCGTCTCCACTATGAATGGTCCTTCCCACTTGGGCTCAAATTTACCCTTAGTTTTGTGGGTCATAACAATTGGCCTTATAACAGCCAGAACCAAGTCTCTTTTCTTGAAGGAACCAAGTCTCTTTTCTTGAAGGTTCTCTGTTTGACGGTTTGATACAACTCGATTTGTTGTTGAGCCCGCAGACACTTCTCATCTTGCGCTTCTAATTCTCACAGGGTGTTTTTCAAAACACCCAACTCAAGAAAGAAATGACAATGTTATTGGACTATAGGAAGATGGCTGAAGTCTCCTCTAAAGAAGAGGAAACAAAAAATTCTGTTGTAGCCGAATCCCAGACTTTGGACTCACTCCTTGAGGAGTCTGCCTCTGCGTATATGATGCAGGAAACCCCAAAAGAATTCATGAAGATGATGGATGAACAAGATAATATCATTCAACAACAGCAGGGTAACATAAATGAGATCCAAGACATGCACCAACTCCTGATTGACGAGAGAAAGAAGAAGGATAAGGGAGAATCTTCTAAAGGTTCCCGCAACCCGAAAAAAGACAAAGGGAAGGGAAAAGAAGGTGAACATCATACTCCTCCCGAAAACACTGATACTGACAATGAGGATCATTGCGAGGAGGAAGATAATCATTTTGATTATTCTTACCATCAATCTGGAAATTTGGAACATGAAGGTAATCCAAATGCCACATTGATGGAGAGCTTCCGGAATCAGCTCAACACTCTTATACATAGGAACAATTTGCAAGAACTGGGTCATAAGACCATATCCGATGGAATAGGCGAGTATACCATTCCTAGAAAATTACAAACATTTGAAACTCAAATCCTTCGATGGTAAAAGTTCACCAAATCAGCACATTTACTACTTCAAATCATAGATGGGCCATTTGACTGGAAATGGCCCAATCATTTTATAAGTTTTTGTTAGTACCCTCATGGGTCAAGCATTTGAATGGTTGGAATGATATGGAAAAGACTTTCCTGACGAGGTTTTACGAAGATGACATGGAAATCTCAATGCCAGCACTACTCGTCACAAAGCAAAAGAAGGGGAGTCAGCTTGAGACTTCATCAAGAGATTCAGAAATAATTCTTTGAGGTGTCCGCATGAGATGCCCGAGTGGAAACCTGCAGACATAACCACTCTACCAATATTCTCACTAGAATGGGGGCTATAAAGTCTTCTACCTAGAAAGATCTTTCACTTCAAGCTAACGAAGTTGAAGAAATTACACAGAAACTTGAGGCTGAAGAAGGAGGAAGAAAAAGAAGAAATAATCCTGAAACACCTTAATCGTCTTGACCTAAAGGGAAAGAAACGATGACAGTAGATGCTCCAAGCCCAACTAAACCTCCACCAAGGACTTTTCCTCAATCATGGGTTCCTCAGAAATAATATTCTTTAAAAGATGAGCACACCACCACCATTTTTAACCTATTTATGACCAAGAATATGTTGAAGTTGTCAGACTAGAAGCGACCTAAAGAAGCAGGAAAAGTTAACGATTCTAATTACTGTGTGTATCATAGAATCATTAACTATCCTACCAAGAATTGTTACATCCTGAAGGATAAGATTCAAGCCCTAGTGGACGCCAATATCATCAAACTGTGAGAAGATCAGAAGAAAGTGACAGTAAACATAATGACTTTCAAATTTGGAAAGACTCTAAACTGGATATAATCAACTATTCAAGATGAGTTCAACCAATTCCTATAGGCCCAATGAGAGTCGTAAATTATGATCTTCATCAACAACAAAAGAAAGAATTATCTCCTTTTGAAACATCTAAAGGAGAGATAATGTGGGTGCATCCAGATCTCCTTGAAGATGAGCAGTGGACTTCGAGTTCACCTAAGAAGAAGTCAAAAGGAAAGGCACACACTTCCAATACTGTCACTACAGTTCTTGAAGATGATGCAGGAGTTCGTCCTCTTTCAAACTCAGAACAGGAACTCAAAGAATCGTTGACAGTCAATAAAGACCAGCAGAAACCTTCTGGGACTCGTTCAGAAAAAGACTACTTGAAAAATTAAGACCAAGTGGTTAAACCTCAGCCTCCAGAGAAGAATAAGCAGAAAGAGCATAGATTCAACAAATCTCTTAAAAATAAAGAAAAAGAGCCGACGGAAAGTTCCAAGAATTCTTTCCAATTCAACATGTTGGCACAATTGGCCAACATTTCTGCAAAAATCACTTTGTACGAGCTCCTGAGGCTATCCAAGCAACCCGAGAAGCCTTAAGAGAAATTCTACATGATTCTAAAGTGTTTCAATTTCAAATTTCAAAAACAATAGAAGAAGAAGAATAACAAGTTTGTGTAGCATGCCATCAGACTTCCAAGAAGATACCTTACATAACTTTCTCTTAGAAGATATGCAAGTGAAGAATAACAAGTATCACCGGCCTTTTTATGCAAAGACTACATAGGGTCAACCGAGATTGATCGAATTCTAGTCGACTCTAGATCTGCTCTAAGCGTAATGCCAAGGAAGGTGTTGCAGTATTTAGGAGTCCAAATCAGTAGACTGGCATCAACAAATACAACTATTTTCGAGTTCAACGCTAATGGTAGTAAACCCTTGGGCAAGGTGAAACTGAATTGCCAGATTAGTGATCTAAAGACGGAGGTCATATGCTATGTGATAGATACTGATATGTCTTACAACCTCTTACTTGTGAGATCGTGGATTCACTTCAACCTCATTATCCCTTCTACACTTTATCAGTGTATAAAAATGTGGACAAATAAGGGAATGTAAAAACCCTGTTGACAGAAAAACAACCCTTTAAAGGGGTTGAAAACTACTTTACAGATGCACTACTATGTCAAGACACATTTGAAGAAGCTAAACAATCTGTGCCAGAGGAATCAAATAGCGGCAATGAGACTGATACTGAATCAGGATTCGAAGATTCAAGATCTGATGATAAAAATTGGGAGGTTGAACCCATTGTAATAAGCCTTGAAGGCCTTGATATAAATGACACTGCCAATTCTGATAGCGAGTGGTAATTAATAAAGATATAAAGTTTGTTTATTCATCGGGTGTTAATTATGAACCCTCAAGTACTAGTACTGATACGGTCAGTAATCAACTAAATAAAATATACTCCTTAACATCATTCCAAGCACCCATCCGATCATCCTTATATATATAAAATGATGATGATGGAGATGTGAGTGAAGCGATCTTTAAAGCCCCTCCCAAATATAAGGGTCAAAGACATATTATTTGGAAAAGCAAACAATGACAATAAGGGAAAATGTTTAGATTCTGAGGAAAAACAGGAAAATTTCGAGTTCTTCCATTACGATAAGAATTTCCATAAAATGGTGAAAAAGATGAGATATAACTTAACCGAAGGAAAGGGGTTGAACTTTGGAAAAAGAATAAGAACTACGTTTCAACATTTTGGTTCAAAAAGAAAAAGGCCTGATTATTATTATAAAACTGGTAGGTGATTGGGATATGTTACCACTCTTAAAAATCTCTCAGAAGCAAATTCTGAGGAGTTACAACATCTCCATTCATCGAAATCATTATGCTGGGATTAAGATGTAAGTGTTGAAGCCATTTTTAAGGAAGTCTTTATCAACATGGTTTCTGCGGACTGAGAAGAAGGAGATGATGAAGAGCTGTCACCAACCAAGGGTAATTCCTGGACTAAACACTCAACATAAAATAGGAAGTTTAGTTCAAACAACGTGAACCTCCAACTGAACATAAATTGATCTAAATAAATATGGGTGACGAAACCAATTCTAAACCTATTTTTATGAGTGAAAATTAATTTTCTAAAGAAACAGAAGAAATGATTTCTCTCGTTTGAGAATACATTGATGTTTTTGCCTGGAACTATGAAGATATTCCAGAACTTAACCCAAAAGTGGCAATTCACAAGTTGAACATCAGAGCAGATGCAATGCCTGTCAAACAACAACAACGAAAGTTCTGCTCTGAAATAATGAAAGCCATTGAAGCTGAAATTAAGAAGTTAATTGAAGCGGGCTTTATTCGCAAAAACCAACATCCTAATTGGGTCGCAAACATAGTCCCTGTGACTAAGAAAAATGGAAAAATCATATTCTGCATCGATTTTAGAGACTTGAATGAAATATACCCAAAAGACGAATTTCCATTACCAATCACAGATGTCATGATCGACAACACTAGTGGTTATGAACTGATGTCGTTCATGGATTAATTTTATGGGTACAATCAAATTAAAATGCGACCTGACGATGAAAAACATACATCTTTCTGAACACCACTGGGGGTGTACTATTTTATGGTGATGCCCTTCGGTTTGAAGAATGTAAGCGCCACATATCAACGCACCATGAACACTATATTCCAAAAGCATCTTCGGAAGACAATGGAATGTTTCGTAGATGACTTGGCAATCAAGAGCAAAAGTAAAGACAATTATTTTCATGATCTGAGAGTGGTGTTCGACCTCATGTGAAAGCACAAGCTTAAAATAAACCCAACCAAATCTTTTCTAGGAGTTTCCATTAGAAGATTCCTCGGCTTTGTAGTCACTTCTTGAGGGATTCATCTTGATCTAGATAAGATCAAAATAATTCAAGATATGTCACCACCTAGAAATCTCAAAGAATTGAGAGAACTGCAGGGAAGGCTGGGATACATTTGCAAGTTTATATCAAACTTGTCTGGGAGATACTAACAATTCATATGGTTGATGAAGAAATGAGTGTAGTTCATTTGGGATAATGCATGTCTGAAAGCTTTCAAGAAGATTAAGGGATATCTTACAAACCCACCCGTCCTTGTAGCTCCAGCAATAGGAATACCTTTCCTGTTATATGTGAGAGTCATGGACCATTCTTTGGGAGCATTATTAGCTCAAATAATGAATTTGGACAAGAGCAAGCTATCTACTATCTAAAAATGATAATGATTGGAGCTGAATATCGATATAATCCAATGAAAAAAGAATGACTAACTTTGGTGTTTGCAGTATAGAAAATGCAATACTATTTAGTTGGACAAATAATCCACGTTATATCAAGAGTTAATCTATTAAGAATATTAATGATCAAATCAGGGTCATTAAATTCAAGATTATCAAATTGGACTATTTTGTTATCGCAGTATGATATGCATTTTATCCCACAAAAAGCAATTATGGGTCAGGCTATAACTGATTTCCTAATTAAGCACCCAATTCCAGCTTCTTCAAAGTTGTATGAAGGCATCCCTGATGAAATAATTGAAAGAAACATAGTTTCAGAAGGTGATACTCCACAAGAAATTGCTAAAGAGAATGCCACTACAGAAGAAGTTTATCAACTTTTCTTTGATGATACTTCCAGAATTGGAACCAAAGGAAATGTGGTAGCATGAGTGAGAGTTGTCTTTGTCTCTTCTCACAACCACATTATCCCTCAAGCATATTCTTTAACAAAGTCATGCTCCAACGATGTTGCCAAATATAACACCTTGATAATTGGCCTAAAGATGGCCAAATAGCTGGGGGTGAATTATTTAGAAGTATATGGAGATTCTCAGCTCATCGTCAACCAAATTAAGGGAGAATATGAAGTCAAGAATGTTGATCTCCTACCATATTACCAAACGTAACAAAAAAGGCTAATAGTTTCAATGGCTTCTACATCAGTCATGTGTCACGCTATCAACATAGTTACGTGGACTCACTAACTTCATTAGCTATCACTTTAGCATTGCCCAAGGATGCTAACAAATGCATAACAGTGGAAAGCAAAGAATTTTTTTGCCCGAAAAGTGAACTCAAAGTGGAGTTAAGTTAGGACAAGAAACAAGAAGCATAAAGTACATGGAGTTAAGTTAGGACAAGAAACAAGAAGCATAAAGTACATGCTCTTGAGATTGATCTCGAGCCAAGGGATTGGCTATCCTTATATAAACTATATTTTTTATGGGAGATTGCCAGGAGATTCCAAAGAAGCAGCAGCAATGCGGACATTATATAGAAAATTCTATGATGGGATCTTGCTTCGTTGTCTTTCTAATAAAGAAACTTAGGAGGTACTTGAATAAGTTTATAGTAGCATATGCGGAGCATATCAACTAGGATCAAACATCTGTGATCAACTCCAAAAAATGGGATATTATTGGCTTAGAATGATGATAGATGTGGTTACTTACGCCAGAAAGTGCAGAGTATGTTAGATACATGTAGATTTCATACATTAGGTACCGAATATCTCCCTCTAACCACTACATTATGGCCATTTGAATAGTGAGTAATGGATATTAAACAGGTCAATTTCACTACCATCAACAAGGGGTCATTGATTTATATTAGCCATAATTCAAAGTGAACTAAAGTCGTTCACCTAACAGAAGTAAAGACATCAGACGTGATCAAATTTATCAAATATAATGTCATTTACCGCTTTGGGGTGCCAAGGAGAATTGTTCATGACAACGAACCTCAGTTCGTGAGCCAATCATTCTCTAGATTTTGTAACAAATACAGGATCAAAAGTATGACCTCATCTCCATACTATCTTGTAGCCAATAGTTTAGTAGAAGCCTTCAACAAAACCATTGTGAAGCTTCTTAAAAGTTCATCTCATCCAATTAACGTGATTGGGATGAAAAACTAGGAGAATGCCTTTGGGCATACCGAACTACTGTCAAGACACCCACAAATGCTACGCCTTTTTCTTTGGTATATGGATCCGAAGCATTACTTCCTTTGGAGATCCAAATTCCGTCATTACGAGTTGCATTAGCAACCAAAATGATACAAAAAGAGAGGCATCGGCAAAGACTTCTAGAATTGGAAGCTCTCAATGACAAGTGCCTCGAAGCTCAACAAAGTATTGAGCTTTATCAAACGCAAATATCCAAAACCTTTAATAAAAAGGTCAAACATAGAACTTTCAAGAAAAGTGATCTGGTCCTTTCAGTAATAAGACCGATCATAACTAATCAAAAATTCAATGGAAAGTTCTAACCAAAATAGGAGGAACCTTTTGTTATTCACGCAGTTATTCAAATAGTACATATCGATTAGCGAAACCGAATGATGACAAAATAATCATGCCGATCAACGGGAAGTTTCTAAAGAAATATTACTCCTATTGTAATATTCGAGAAATCCATAACAGAAGGCCAAGCCAGTTATCCAGTCTCCAAAGAATGTTGAAGGAGGTTTTCAATGGATATCAAGAAGAACCCCGAACCTTTTAAAGGCAAAAAAATTATATATATAAACAACTTATGTAACAGTAGAAGTAATAAAGTCAAAAGTTGAGCAGTTGGAAGACCAATTTGTCCACAAATGGAGTTCATTTCATAAGGCAGAATTCCTACAACGGAACAGTCAATATTTTGCGGCATGTTACTCCATCAATTTCCCCAACGAAGTACAGTAGATGAAAATATGCTAGCTTGCCGCTAACATGCAGCTTCCTATACCTACTAGAGGTATCAAATGAAAATGAATCCTACGTCTCTATGACTAAGGATAAATGAAAAGTTTGGCATGTAAGCATAAATGAAATCCTCGCCAGCCCTATCATGCTGGGGATAAAAGTATGAATTGTCCAATGCCATCAAGGCATGGGGAAGAGAACAAGTTTCTCGTCAACCCCATTGTGCTAGGAGTAAAAAGTAAGAATTGCCCTAAATTGTTAAGGCTAAAGGAAGAGGAGAAGTTTGGCATTTAAGCCCAAACAAAATCCTTGCCAATTTCATCATGCAAAGAGAAATAACATGACTAGCCCAATACAAATGGCGATTGGTAAAGCCTAATTAAATCTATTATAGCTGGGAGTTTGCTAAAAATCTTGTGAACTTATTATGTGAAGCTCTTACATCTGACAAATCCGAAATTCTTTTCCACCAAAATCTTGTTAGTTAAAAAATGCGTCTGACCAACAAAATTTCATTTTCTCCAAAAATTTTGTCAAGTTAAAAATTAGTTCTAACAAAATAAAACTCATTCTTCAAAAAATTGTCTAGTTAAAAATTACCTCTGACAAAATAAAATCGATTCCTCCATATTTGTCAAGTTAAAAATTATCTCCGACAAATAAAAAATTATTTTCCTCCAAAATTTGCTAAATTAGAAATTACCTCTAGCAATTCAAAAATCTGTTATACTGCAAGTCAATAAACAACTAAAATTACAACTTATGCAGGAAAGTTGATGATTACTTCCAACTGGTTCAAGAAAGTTATTCATCCGTTGCAAATCTACTTGGGCATTTGAATACTGACTCTATATTGTCAAGTTAATGATTACCTTTGGAAAATATACAAAAGAGTCAATGATAAATCAAGTTAACAGTTATCTCTGATCATCAATTCCAAATTTATTTATCAAGTTAACAAATACCTCTGAATGAGTGACAATAAAATTTTCCACAAGCATAATATTTCCATTTTCAAAATTTTCATTCATTATCAATTCAACATTACAAGAGTTCCTTGATATCATACAATAAATGAAAATTGTTACAAACTATTGAGTCAAGAGAACCTTGATTTTTTTCTTTAATATCCTTTATCTCTAATTGGATGGCTTCATAAGTTTAGACAAGAGCTTGCTTCTGCAATTTCTTCTCGCTCATGGTTAAAAATATCCAATTCTATGTGCTCAGCCATGCCAATATCAATGATGCCAGTGACTTGATTAGTTCAAAACTGGGTGTACCAAATGCATGTTCCCAATGAACATATGGATCCACAAATATTGGGAAACTGTAAAGGGCAATTTGGAGTTACAAAGCCGCCTACAACCATTTACCATTCTTACCTTATTCATGAAGGAGGATGAAATGCAAAAAGATAACAATACCACAGACCCAAAATCTTTTATCTTATGTAAAATATATGAGACTTTTTTGTTCTTCAAAGATATTAGAAAAAGTTGAGAACCAAATGGGTATAAACATTGTTTTAGAAATTCTGGAGAGTAATATCCTGTATCAGATCCAAAACTTTGTCAAAGATATAAGTGGAAAGAAATTCACAGAAGTTGATAAAGTTTTAACAAGGAAAAATTACTGTAGTTAGGGAAGATAATTATGGTTATATGGATTTTTCTAATAGAATATTCCTTCTTTAACGAACCTGACAGTAGACCAGGCACAAGTTTGCCAACATCTTCAGGAGGTATAATATCTGGAGGTCTTGTTAAATACCAACCCCAATTCACTGTGCAATTAAAGAAGAGAATAAAAGAAGAGGTAAAAAAAATGCAAAGCACAGACCCACATTTAAAAATGTAAAGAAGATCAAGTGATACAAAAACTCATTGACTTACCGCAAATTATGGGTTTTTCCCGAATCATGGCAGAACAAGAGCCGCTAACAGAATGATCATAGAATGAAGAACTCCTTGTCATTTCCTCTATCTGAAGAGCCCAAAAGCTTGATAGAGCTTGAAAAAAGTTTGGAGGCAAAGAAAACTCAAGGTTCTGAAATATTTTCAAAAATGACTTTTGAAAGAGACTTGGTGTCTTATATAGAAAATTTGGTGGCTGAGATCTTCGGCTAGAAGATTTGATGGGCATGATTTGTAGTCAAAAGTTTTAATCCGAATCCCATGAAGATTTCATCATTAACCAATGCATGAGACGTTTCGATCTCAGCATTAGAAAAGACTGAGTACATCCTATAAAAGATAAACAAGATCTTTGGCCAGAGGATTTGATGGCCAAGATGTTTGGCCCAAATCTTGTAAGGATTTTCTCATTAATGAGCACATGTGATGCTTCGATCTCTACGCCATAAAGATAGTGAAAGCGGTATGCTTCAAATACGCCGCTAATATTAGCGGTATGAGACCCATATTTTTAATACAGGGTCGCGTTTTCTCTTAAAGCAAAAACCCGCATGTTAACTATCGGGTCACGTTTTTTATCATCAAATTATCCAAAGTATTTCAAAACACCTTCAAAGTTATGGAATTTTTGAAAACTTTGGAGGGGGATTTTGTTAATGAAATTTTGGAGAAAAAGAAAGAAAAGAAAGACTCAAAATAATAGGCAAAAATTAGCTAAGACATAAATCATCTGTAATGGATAGATCCTCATCTCGGAGCCAAGAAAGGTTTAAAAATGAGCCTCACAGAGCTGTGTTTTATCTTTCTAGTCAGTGAAAATGCGTATCTTCATCAAGAAAGACCCGCAAATTGGGCTGACAGAGATGGGCCCCACAGAGTGGCTTTTTGCCTAGAATTTGGACTCAAATGCAAGAGTGCATTATGGCTCACAAAGGCTTATAAAAGCCAAAGATAACCCTGTTTCAATACAAATGTGGGTCCAGCTAAGAAGTTAAAACACGGATCATCAATTAAAGAGAGATCCGTGATTTTAGGTATCTTTTAAGCTCATAACTAAACTAAATATAATTCACACAAATTTCAGAGGGTCGCGTTTCTATTCTAAACTCTTAAAGGATAAAGACTATCTTCATTTATATCCAAATACGGGTCTAATCAAGCAAGACATGCTATTGGGAGTTAAAATGCAGGTCATCTACTATAGAAAGATCCTGAGCTCATAATTGGAGTTAAGTGTCACCAACACGCGAACCCGAGAGGGTCACATTTTTTACTTTAGAGTCTTGAAAGGTGAAAATCATCTTCAATAATACTCAAACACTGGTCTGAGCATGCCACATGAATTACCAGAAGCCAAAATGCAAATTTGAAAGCTGAGATCTGCGTTTTAAATATAAATCAGAGGATTAAAAACGTCGGTTACAAATCCTGGATATTTCACACAAATCCAATGGATTAAAAGACAGAGAATTTATTCTCAATTAAGAAGGCTATTAATTGAACCATTATACCAATTCAAAGGTCTCTGAACCTCTATAAATAGCCAAAGGCTGGGGTAGAAAAGGGATTACACACAGGTTGGTGATACAGACCAAAAATTGGTGATACAGACCAAAAACTTGATTACTCAATGAATCATTTACATTTGAGCACTTGTGCTAAGAATCTAGAGCCCTTGCATCCAAGAGCTCTGTAAAAATTGTCACTGGGAGAACTTGTTCAGAGCATCAATGGAGAGCAGGATCATCCTCCATGGCTACTACAAAACCCGATATTAAACAAAGAGGAAATTATTTTTTTCTTCATCTTCTATAAATAGGAAACTGTTCATCTTGTAATATTTTATTGAGAAATTTTCAATAAAAATTCAACTTTATTGCGAATAGTGTATGCTTCGGAGATCCAAATGAATGAGTGTGAGAAAAACGTGATGGTCAAATCTGCAGAGTTGAAAGGCGAAGACGAGCTCCAAGCTCAGGCTGAGAATTAAGTCCTCTGAGTTGGCAGGTGAACTTCAACTAGAGAAGGTACAACATAGTAGAATGCCAAATTGAAAACGTATTTATAATCTACAACAAAAGAAATCCATGATGAACAATCTGCCATTACCATTAGAACTCTGCTTACTCAAAAAAAGAAGGATCATCAACTAGTGGTGATTTATTCTCCTCAATCTTGGCACATGGAGTATGAGAATCAAGGGATTAATCCCATCAAGTAGACTACAAAGAGATTAAACAAGAATGTTCTATATGACAAAAATATGTATCAAGATGATTGGAAATATCCAAGATACAAGTGAACTCATGTGTTTCGTAATCATAATGTGTCATGTATCTAAGTTAATATAACATTTCAATCAAGTGTAATATGCATATATACATGATCGGTATATGTCAAATCTCTAATAAGCACATCAATAGATAAAATACAAGAACCCTACTACCATGTGCATCGTGTATACTAAAAATACTAAAAATGAAATCCTTTACACATCCCATACTACGTAATATATTGAAAATTCTAGAGGCGGCTTTCATGTATTCAATAGATCACCTCTGCTTGGTTCGTATAACACTCAACTCTAAGTGGCCTTTTTAGTTCTTGTTTGATATACAATCTCATTATCGTACTTAATTATTTATTTTAGTATATAAGTTATCTAAAACTAAAACAACAGTTGAAAATCATGTGTTCCAGAAGGGTATTGTGCATACCCGAAACTACAACCTTAGTCTCTAATACTAAACAGCTCAAACCACTAGGTACTCAGTTACAAGACCAGTAGTAATGGTAACAGAAGTAACATTAATAGTAACAATAACACTAACATTAAATAATACAATTTCCATCTGGCATACTAGTACTTGGGTCCCTAATTAAGTTATACAATCTCTAAATCCTAACCCTCGAAAATACGCTCCTATTTCTACCATTCAATTTCTTTATTAAACCCATATTTAATTCATTGGTCAAGCACAAATTTGTAATGAGCCCTGCAAATCATGTATCAGGTATTTAATTCCATAAATTATGTATCAAATGTTATCATGTAAACAATTATGCATAACAGGCCTTTAAGTAACCATCACGGTAGCGAATATTACCTAGCATGGATATCACACTCAGTTGTATATAAATTGTTCATTAACATGATTTACATCAGTAGTTAAATCAAAGTATTACATATATGGAAATCGAAGCCCAATTTCTTATTGGTCTAACTAGTTAATGATATTATAGTACTGAACCAAAAATTTCCTCCATGCCAATATAAAAAGATTAAAATCACAAGATTATGAATCAAAATCAAGACTTTCTAAGCCATGATGATTGTTGGCTAGTGATGTCGACCTTCGGTTGGTAGTCCACCTGATTGAGTTGGGCATGAGATTTTCCAATGATCACAATAAAATCAAAGATTTTAGTTTCACCAATTAAATTAAGTTAAGACCATCAGAATATACATAATCATGATCCAAAATCTTTGAAAAATTCTACATTGGAAATAAACTCGAGGAGCTTTCTCTGGTTTCATCTATTTGTTGTTTGATCCCACAAAAATATTATTAGACCAAAAAACATAAAATAGTAGAATAAGAGTATGAGCAAAAACTAAGTCAAGTTTGACTAGGTAGACTATTGGCTAGCAGTATTGGTCATTGGTTAAGTGCACACAAACTTAATGAAAATTATAAATTTATCATCTAAAAAGATCAAAACATTCTACAACATGATTTATCTGAATTCTAAATTTAAAAAACAAGCATGAATCAAAGTATTTAGAAACCCAACATCACGCTTATTGTCATGTATTTATCTAATGATCTGATAATCCAAATAAAATTCTATCTTGAAAATAATAAGCAGCACATAAAGCTATAAAACCAAATTTGTCACATTTAGAAGTGATTAGATGGCTACTTAGTGATTACTACCACTAGATGGTAGACCTACTAGGCCAGATCAAGATAAAATTTCATTGGTGGGTGAGTAAAATATGTAGATATCATTCATAAAAATAAAATTCAATAGAAGATTTGAATAAAAAAAAAAATAGCCCGAGATGAGATAATGAAGTAGGAAATTCAATATCAAAAAATGGGAAAAATTCTACTTGCCTTAAGGACTTGCTAGATGAAACTTAAACTCTGCTGGTGCTCTATCCTTGCTCCTTCTATTGCTGGAGTATCTTCTTCTTGATTTGAGAGAGAAGTAGTGAAAGAATTGAGTAAGAAATTGAAGAAAGGATGAGAATTTTTAACAAAATTGATGGTCCTGAAAAATCCTAGAAAAATACAAAAGGTAAAATAGAATAAGGTAATCATACAGCAGAATCAAAATGCGAGGTTTAGATTACAAGATTATAATTGTTAAAAGAAAGATTAATATTGATGGATATCAAATATTGTCATGAAAATCAACCGATCCAGTAAATTCTTAGAAAATTATGATAAATCAAATAAATTGGCCAATGGAGACTCCAAAATTTAAATTTTAGTATGTAGTTCAGAATGCAATATAGAGCAAATATAATCTGTATTGGACCGATATGATTAATACAAAATATTTTGACTTAGGAACATGGCTGATTTGGAGGGTAATATCACATGAAAGGCCATAGTAAGGGATAAGAATTCCAATCTAAACATCTCCAAATTTCTTATCTCACCGTTATCCTAAAGAAAAGTCTCGGTATGCTTTTATACGATTCAATAGAAGATAGAAAGGCAGTAATAGATGCATTATTCTCAGAAAATTGTCTTCCAATATGATAGAAGATAGTGAGTATGAAAAAATTGTTAAAAACACTTTTTATATGAGTTTTGATCAGCTTTCTCGTACAAATGTGATATTATTAGGCACAACAGATAGGTAAAAGAAAAATTAATTTTATATGTTGCAAATCTTAATTTTTTAATTGCTCTTACTTTTTATATTCATATATCTAGACATCGAATGACATATTGAACTATTCCTACATATTAGACTAACAAAAAATCAGAACTTGGGAAAACGTGATATCTTTATATGATGCATACTGGTAGGAATATTGCATATTTAATTTTTTTTATAAAACTAATACATGAAATAATACAATTTTTTTATTCTTTTCCTAGATAATACTCCCAATATAATCTAGTTATAAATCATATTGAAAATTCTATATCACTACTTTCTGCTAGGACGGATGATTTTTCTATGTTAGATGTATTTGCTACATCCTAAATCTATTTGTGCATAGTGCTTTTGATGATATTGGAGAAATTATAAAAATAATAAGAAATATCTGAAAATTTATTTCTAGTTTAGTAAATAGGATTAAAATTTAAATAATTATGTAATATAATATAATATCTCGAAATGCTTCACATGGTGTTGAAGAATGTGAAATTCAATTAATATTACATTTAAAGATGCATTGGAATATAATGCAATCATAAATGAATAAATTATGCAATATAATTGTCGATATACATCTATTCTCCAACTATAAATGTAGTCTTCAGATGAATGGCTTGTTCATAATTGTCTGAAAGAAATATTACAAATTATTTATAATCCTCTTATTTAGTTATTTGGTTGCTATTAGACAAAAGTTGCAACGTTGGTTTAAAAATATTTAAAATTTAAGATTTTCTTTAATAGATTTCAAAATGATCATTGTTCGCAGCGGAATTTTTTCGCCTTCCTTCCATTGAAATAACTTGATTTACAACGAGAGAGAACAAGAGAAAGAAAGAACAAACGAGAGGATTTTATATCTCAATCGCTCTTTTTTACAAAATAGTGTGGGATCTGTGGCGATGAGATCTGTCAAGCAGCTCCTTTGGACGATCTGACGTCGAACTCTTCTCTTGAAGATGGCGACCGACTGTAGATGATCTTTTCTGGTCTTGATTCGTTCAAGCCTCTATGCGTAACTCAAACTTCTCCAAAACTCCAGAAAAAGATCTCAGGTGCCGAAAAGAAGAAGACCGATGATCGTCTAAAAATTGATCTATTATTGATTGATCCTCTCTAAAGTCTCCTCAAAGAGGGTATTTATAGACTTTAGTGGTTATGAGAGTTTCCATAGGAATAGGAATAAAGATTTCCATAGGAATAGGAAAAGAAGGTTTTTTATTCATCAAGGATTCTAATCAAATATTTAATATTGATTTAAATCTCTTTATTTGGAATTCTGATTGGACTCAATTTGGGTATTAGATAAGCCCAAATCTCAATCTCAATCAATTTAGGATTCTGATTGGACTCAATTGGATATTGGATAAGTCCAAATCTCAATCACAATCAATTTGGAATTCTAATGAAATCTGCTCACGCGGAGTTAACGCGGAGCTAAATTCATCAGAACGCGGAGCTATGGATTAGCTCCGCGTTTTTCTCAAACGCGAGGCTAAAATAGCCAAATGTGGAGCTACGGAGTTAGCTCCGCGTTCTGTGTGGAAAATCCTTTTTACTTAGAAATTTTCACTGTCAACAGAACCCCCTCCAAAGTTTTCAAAATGACTTAAAACTTAGCAAATTTTGAAATACTTTGGATCTTCAATTTGGTAATCAGGTTAAAATCAAGAAATTCGGCAGAGGTGCTTAATCGCACATGCTTAAAACTTTGATGGAGATGGTTCAAGATTTTCATGCGTAACTTGAACTGCACACGCCAAGATGATCGGGTCATGATCATCAGATTTCGGCAGAGGCGCCTAATTGCACATGCCTAGTCCAAATGCGCTCACGCAAAACTTGAACGGAGATGGGAATAATCCAAATCATATTGTCAGAGGTAGGAATTTAACATGACAAAGTTTATGGGATTTTTAGCAAACCCCCAGCTATCAACGGATTTGATTAGCCTTTACCAATCGCCGTTAGCGTTGGGCTAGCCATGCTATTCCCCTCAGCATGGTGAGTTGTCGAGAAATTGATTTCCTCTCCTATTTGACTTTAACAGTATTGGGTAGTTAATTCATACTTTAACCCCCAGTATGATAGGGTTAGCGAGGAACTTGATCTTCTCTTCCCGCCGCTTTAACAGCATTGGGCAAAAAAAAATTTATTTATAACACTCAATTTGCTATTCTAATGGCTAGTAAAAGTAGCAGAAGTAACATGATATTTATCATCGTCAATATTTTCGGCACCCCCAGCTAAATCCGGCTGTTAACCAATGAGGGCGATTCGATCGCAGCTGTGGTTCGGAGCATACCCAAGGGGCCAGCTTGCAAGTGCGGGCTACCCGTGCTTGGTGTCGATATTGGCTTCCCTACTGGTACAGGGGTTGCTCTAGTAGGGAACTTATTGGTTCTAAATACTAAAGTTGTCATATTTGCAGAAACTTTCTTCTGTTCCTCTTTAAGTGTGAGAATCCCGGCTTCTATCAATGCCTGAATTCGGTTCTTAAGAGGATAGCAATTCTTCGTTGCGTGCCCGACATTCTGATAGTACAGGCAATAGTTAGGGTCGTTGGTTTTATCAACGTCTTCCGATTTTCCATTTTCCGGAAGCTTCAATATGCCTTTTTTAAGGAGGAGATGGAATATAGTACATGTCTGCTCCGTCTTGAACGTATAAGTTCTATCTTGTCGAGGCCTATTTTGACATGCACCTCTCGGATTCTGAGGCCTTGGCTTCGGATCTGCAACTGACGCCATCACAGTTTTTCCTTTATTTTTAGGATTATGTGGATATGGCATGTTATTGGTAGAGTTTCTCATGCTACGAGATTCCTCCATCCGGCAAATTATATCTTTCGCCTGCTCTCCCTGCCTCAGCAGATCTTTTCAAGTTTTGAACTCTACAGCTCCCATTCTTATCAGCACGCCAGTCTTGAAGTTATACTTGCAGGTTTCTACCAGGGTTCCTAGGTCATACCATGTCGACAATACACAGATTTTTCCCTGTAGCGTTCAATGAAACTTTTGACCGTTTCTTCTTCTCCTTGTTTCGTTGCAAGGAGGGAATGAACCGATATTTTGGTATCATCCTCAAAGAAACGTGCCAAGAACTATTTCTCGACATCATACCATGTGTTTATGGTTCCCGGGGGCAACTGCATAAACCATGTAAAGGCAGGCCCTCGCAGGGTGCTCGCAAATACTTTGGTCATTACGGGATCATTTCCCATTAGATGACCTGCCTGCGATAAAAAGTAATATAGGTGTTGGCTTGGGGACCCCTTCCCGTCATATGGCTCTAACTTGAGCAGTTTATACTTTTCTGGATAAGGGGCAAAGTCCCACTCAAGCGGATATGGCCTTGAAACCCCCGATTCCTTCAGTTCCTTCTTGTGCATCAAGGCATCAAGTTGGCTTTGTAATTTCTCGATCTTTTCTCCATGAGGATCATGGAAAGAGTATTTGCCATCATCCTTATGTGTCGAATAAGCCTTTTCTTCTTTAGTTTCTTCATTTGTCTTAGGTGGCAGTTCCGAAGAAGTTTTAGCCTTATCATCGGCTATCTTCTGGGTATTTTCGACCACTTTTAGAAGAATTAGTTTGAGGTCATTAATGGCCTTTTGCTGACCTCGAATCATCTGCTCTTGGGCTTCTATCCTCTGGTCAATATCATCTGACCTGTCTATCACGTGCGAGTGTGATTTCAGTGATCAGGAGGATGCACAAGATTGTATGGAAACTATGGCTGAATTGTCGCTGTCATTATCATAAGAATCTTTTGCACGTTTCTTGTATTTTCAAGAACCGACGGTGCTTGATTTGAGCCGGGTGAAATGATGAGATTCTTCATCGTCTGCATCTGACTCATATTCTTTCTCCATAATCTTTGTGCCTTTGCCGACCATATTTGAGGTTACTGCATTTAATTCTTTTTCATTAATTTTGTATCTCAGATCATTCTTTCTCCTCTTTGGAGTACCTTGACGAGACTCAGTTATTCTGTTAAATATAAACACTCTCTTCTTAGTACAACAGCAATTATCCAATACAGCAGATATGGCTATTATAAGCTGCTCACAATGACATGTTGAGTGTGGCTGAGCTTGAGTCATATTTCTCATTTTTGTCAAGTAATTTCTGAGATTGGTGACCTTGGATGACGAAGAATCGTGGGGGCCACCTGGTTGTTGAGAGGGTCCAGGGGCCCACTGAACCTTCTTGGAATCATTAGAGTCAAGTCCTGATCCAATAGTGTGATTATTAAACTTGATTTTATATTCAGATTGATTTACGCGGAGCTGAGAACTAGTTTCGCGTTCTGGCACGCGGAGCTGAGAATTAGTTTCACGTTTTGATACGCGGGGCTGAATAATAGCTTCGCATTTTTGAACGCTAGCCTCGCGTTTTACGCTGGCTTGGCGTCTCTGCAGAAATTTATCTTCTGGGACCTTAGCCCCGCGTGGAAGAAAATTCTTGCATGCTGGCTTACTCTTGCGATTAACGCAAGTCACAACTTCGCGTCTAGCGCGATTTTTACGATTAACGACAATTTGCCAATCATCTTCGCGATTTACGCGGAGCTGAGGAATCTTGCGTTTATCGCAAGTACTACTGGCTTCGCGTTTATCGCTAAGCTCAGTATTAGCCTCGCATGGAGAATCACACGCTGGCCGTAAGGAAATTTTATCCTCTCATTTATCGCGAGTGTCAAAAATCTTACGTTTATCGCAAGTTGTACTGGCTTCGCATTTATCGCTAAGCTCAGTATTAGCCTCGCGGGGAGAATCACATGCTGGCCGTAAGGAAATTTTATCGTCGCGTTTATCGTGAGTGTCAAAAACCTTGCGTTTATCGCAAGTTGTACTGGTTTTGCGTTCATCGCTAAGCCCAGTAATAGCCTCGCATGGAGGATCGCACGCTGGCCTTAAGAAATCTTTATCCTCGCGTTCCTCGCGAGTGTAAAAAATCTTGCATTTATTGCAAGTACTACTGGCTTCGCATTTCTCGCTAAGCCCAGTAGTAGCCTCGCGTGGAGAATCACACGCTGGCTTTAAGGAGATTTTATACTTGCATTTCTCGCGAGTGTCAGAAATTTTTCGACTAACGCAAATCTTACTGGCTTCGCGTTTCTCGCTAAGCTCAGTAATAGCCTCGCGTGGAGTATCACACGCTGACTTTTCCTTATGATCAACGCAAGTTGAGACTTCGCGTTTAACGCAATAATGACTGGTCTCGCAGTTAGCGCGAGCCAGTTTGCAAGGGACCATAGCCTCGTGTCCTATGGCGTTAGCCTCGCGTCCAAGGTGGGCTTTGAGGGCTTTTCGCCTTGCTCTCCGATTTCTATTTCGGAGTTGGGTTCTGGTCAATCCAGTTCCCAGGTCTTCTTCGGCAGTAGAGGGGCCTCCTCTGTTAGGATTTCCTACCCGAACACCGGCTCTATAGCCGCGGTCTTCAAGGATTCTCATTCCTAGGTGGATACCTTTTTACCCATTGCTCGGGTATTGGAGCGCACGTGACGATAGTGTCGTGTGTCGTTCTAGTTACCTGATGATTCAGAGGAGAGGTACTCCTCGTACTTCTGCTGGTCGATTTCAACGACCAGCATGTCTACGTCGGATCCGATCATCCCGACGTCCGATTCCGCCACAATCTCTTCTTTAGTGAAAGAAACGACTCCCACTGTGGTCGCCAGTTTGTTCGCAGCGGAATTTCTTCGTCTTCCTTCCATTGAATAAACTCGAATTACAACGGAAGAGAACAAGAGAAAGAAAGCACAAACGAGAGGATTTTATATCTCAATCGCTCTCTTTTACAATGATAACGTGGGATCAGTGGCGATGGGATCTGTCAAGCAGCTCCTCTGGACGATCTGACGTCGAAATCTTCTCTCTTGAAGATGACGGCCGACTGTAGACGATCTTCTCTGGCCTTTCACGAACTCAAGACTCTATGCGTAACTTGAATTCTCCAAGATGCCGAAAAGAAGAAAAGAAGACCCCTAGGGCTTCCCCGAGAGGGTATTTATAGCCTTGGGATGTCATAAGAGTTTCTATCTAAATAGAATTCGTACTCATCAAGGATTCCAATCAAATATCTTAGTTTTGATTTAAATATCTTGATTTTAGAATTCTGATCGGACTTAATTTGAGTACTTGGATAAGCCCAAATATTAATCTCAATCAATTTAAGATTCTGGTTATCTGCTCACGCGGAGTTAAACTCATCAAAACGCGGAGCTAAAGAACCAGAACGCAGAATTATTGATTAGCTCCGCGTTTTACTCAAACGCGAGGCTAAAATAGCCAAACGCGGAGCTACTGAGTTAGCTCCGCGTTCTGTTGTGGAAAATCCTATTTACTTAGAAATTTTCACTGCCAATAATCATACTATTGAATTATGAAAATAAAAATGAAAAAAAATAAATTTCACAAGTTTTTCTATCCAATTCCTCTTATTTATGATAAGTATATTAATTGATACATATATGAAAGACAAATATCTTAAAAATTGTTTAGATGCTTTACATAGTATCACAAATAAAGAATTGACAAATATTTTTTCTAAATTTAATTTTACTTTCATATAACCCTTTTCCACACCCAGATTTGGGAACTGTCTGCACTATTATAACGCACCTATTTTTCTGCAACTTCCTAAACATGGTATGTTATATAAATAAAATAAAATCACACTACAGATAATAGATCCTGGAATAACCTTAATTATAGTCATAATAGATAAATATATAACATGTCTAGAACTAAACACATATCCTGTGTAGATGAAGAATTGATTATATAAAGAGGCACACTATTATGATTGTGTAAAACAAGAAAACCAAATAATAGTTCAACGCCCTAAACAAAAGAAAATATAAAGCTATGCATATAAATTGCAAGTCATCTACTCTTCATTGTCATTTTGCCTGGTCGAGAAAATAGGGATTTCTAGTTTAAACAGGTTTTTATTCTGCGTCTTTAAACCCGGGTTTGGAATTTAGGAGATTAAATCCAGCAAATACACATAAAAAAGGTGTACTATCATAGTACTTAAAGAACTAGTGTACGTGAATATATTTATGCCAATGCTAATTATGAACTTATAATTGTGAGCATAAATCAGGTATGGATGGATAAATATGAATAATATAAACGATATATAATGTGATTATGCATTCTATAAGTCTCGATCATCGTCCAGATCAGTCATGAAAATTGGGTTGTTAGATAAAATATTGTTATTACTTATTATTGTACAATTGTTTGTGCATACTTCAGACCTAGCCATACTTGCAATGGTGTTAAACTATACCACAACACTAGGGCTATCTTTACACTCTACTATAAATACAGTAATGGACATACCATAATAAGAGAACTAAATCATCATCCGATAATCTATAATCACCTATCATATAATCCTCACATGATATGATTTTCATCCATCATATAATTTCTACAATTTTCTGTGTTAATGATATATGATATATATGACTTAAAGTTACATCATGGCATAATCCATTTATTATTGTGTACATATCCGTTATCAATTACCATTATATCATTAACAATACATAGTTTGACCATGTACACATAATGTCATAGTATTCCTTTTCCTGGATATGTCATAATGTTCAATACCATGTCCATTGTGTATCAGTCATATAAGTATCATATAATTTTCCAGTTATCATATGAAAGTATGCCATACTTGTTCAAATAACACATGCTAGGTTATTATCATATGTTACAATTAATCAAGAGCTATGTTAAACCATGCATCATGCATAAAAAGAACATGTCTGCGATTTAATAAAACTTCATTAATTTATAGCATACAAGTACTATGTAATTCTCTAATATACTAGAAAATTTCCAATACAACAAAGACGTGTACCTCAAATCTTTGGCTCACTAGAGCCATATCCACCACTGATTGGTAGTTTCTGCTACCAGCTGATGATGATCTAGTCCCTGATGGGTATCAAGCATGTGCAATGCTCATGCTACTCCACAAGGTTCTAGTTCCATCTCTAGATATCAAATCTGTAATGTTTAAACTGATTCTAGTATCCTAACTTAATAATAAAATTGATACCGTGAATTTGAAATTCTATTTACTTATATTAACCAAATTATGCTATAGTTATTATTACAAGAATCTGGATGTAAAGAAAATCATTGATACAAAAATAAGATGGTAGAGAAAAAGATACTGATGAAGTATGTGTTCAACAATTTCGATAGAGAGTTTGTTGAGGCAAGAAGCAAGAAGAAGATAGTACCAATTTATAAGAAACTATTCAATCTAAAGTATTCAGAGAAGGAGTAAGCTAGTGGCATCCTTGCTCATTTCACTATCAACTGCACAATAAAACTACTAGCTAGTGATTATAACCACTACCTAGCAATTATAACCAATAGTTAGCGAGTTTTCTTGCCATAGTAGCTCTCCAGGTTTCTGTCATGAACGTATCCCAATACATAAGTTTATTACATGATATTTGATTATTAGCACTCTTATCGGAACCTAAAGTAGCACAAACCCTAGTTTAGTTTAATATTTTCAAAACTCTAAATTTTGATTTAGATAAGATATGTCAAATTTAAAATTAACCAAAATAATTTCCAAGACTCATATGCCCTAGCTATCTTGTGCGTAAAATCTCAGTAGTATCAGAGATAGCTGAGCTTCCAACTTGCGGTTGAACCTGCAAACTAGCGGTTTAGTTATCTCTGATGACTTCTAAAAATTTTTCTACAAGCATGAAAAATAACCACGACTATTTTTGTACTATCAAAACTTGGACATAAATTTTGTACATAATTTTACATTTAAACCCTAGCATATTTTCTTTATTTTTAGTTATCAAGTATCAATATTTTAGAACCCCTAGTATTCATCTACTTACAATAATTATCATAATAATTTATACACCGAAAAATAATCTATCTAGCTCCTCAAATCCTTGGGCCAAGTTTCATGACCATCAATAGCTGTCAAACTCCCCACCTGGTGGTCTAATATTCTCTAGTACCATAAAATTTCTACATAATCACAAGAATCATCTCCACATCTCATTTTCATGATCAAAATTTAAGAATCAAAACTGTATAATACCATAAAAAAGTAGCAATTGTTAAAGAGGAAAATCTGTACCTGATAGTAGACTAGTTCTTTGATTGATGAATATTTTCCTTACCTAGCTTAGCTTGCCATGACTGTGTTGTCATTAGTTATGTGAGTGTGCAAGAGTTAAAATAGTTTTGCGAAGAAAATGAAAGTCAAGAGAGAGTTTTTAATGTATGTATAAGTACATATACCTCATGCATTTCCTCCTTATCAAATTCATATCCCAATGATATCTAATTAGCTCTCATGCCACCTTAAATCTTAGTAACATATTAGCTTCTTTTGCTACATGAAAGGGACACCCAAATACATTCTAATGTATATGCCCTTAATAAAAATAAAATGGCTTTTGAAAAATAATTTTCATGGCTTGGTTAAATTTGGCAATCTCTGAAAAATTTAAATGTAATACTGAAGGTAGGTATAGATAAGTACAAGAAAATTATCAATATATTTTCTAAGATTTGTAACAAAAGATAAAAATTGTTGAAGAAAATATCGTTGTGAAATCGGTATTCAGAATTTTATCAATTTTTTGAAAAAATAAAAAATATTAGAAAAATAATAACTCAAAAACAGAATTTTATCTGGAGTTAGATAATTCAAGATAGATATACTGAAACTCAAATAGGATATCGATTGGCCCCCAATAATTCTAATTTGGCACAATTGACTCCTAACAAAAGAATTAGAACACGAAAAATTAGGGTACTAAAACTATAAGTGGGAATGCACTGAAAATCTTCCATGCACGAGACCATAACACTCAGAGGATATAGTTTAGATAACAAAGTATGAAACAAAATAGGAAATAAGTAATTTTCTACATATGTCATATAAAAAAAGATTGCATTTTCACTAATACGACTAAACATTATATGATATAATTTATAATTTTTTTTGGATACAATACTAATACAATATAATATATAACAACTACTGATTATGCATAGATAATAAAATACTAGTCTACAACTGATAATGTATTGAATGACCTTGGCAGACAATGAAAGAAGGATGAATAGATGGAGTTCCACGTATACCAAATATGGATTCTCTGCTAGCAATGGGTAGATTTCCTCTAAGTTAATGTTATTTGAGTGTGTGTGGATACACTCATGTATCAAAACCCAAGCAAGTAGAAAAAAAGAAATGGGGTGTGTACAATGAATATGAATAAGTATTCTATCATGAACATGATATCCTACATGATATATGATTGATGAGAGCCATTTATTGCATATTTATAACCTCCATATTATCTATTTTTGTATTTAAATAATACTACTCTGGTATTTTTAGTGTGTTTTTCAGATAAACCAATTCCTACAAAAAATGACATAAACTCATAACCGAATTAGGAAACCAAGTCCAGAAAAGAGCTAAAAGTGAGTCAACTTACAAGATCATGAAGCTGCAAAATAGTTAAATTCAATACAGTCATTTATATCAAAAGGAAAGAATCAGAACATCATGTAGAAAAAAGTTGAAGTCCAGAACTCAAAATTTTGATGTCATTTAGCATAATTACTGCCAAATACTATGGGGCCCGCATATCATAATTTTTTTACGGGGTCTTCGACGTAATTTTGTAGTTACTCACTTATACTCATATTAGTGTTTGGTTCTCCAAACCCTATATATTAGCCGTATTCTTATAAACTAGGATTTTTATGATGTAATTTTGTGCTCTTTTTAATTAATAAATATTAGGATTTTGCCAAAGGGTGACGGCCGCCATATCGAGCTCCAAAGGTAATTCCATTGCTTTTCTTTGCTTTTTAGGTAGATTTAATGGCTTTCTAGTATAGATCTTTAATTGGTTTTTAGGAAAAATAGGATTTTTAATTGCTTTCATAAATAAAAATAGGATCTTGTTAATTAGAAGTATGTTTAGCTAATTAGTTTAGTCCTAAGATATAGACGAAACTAGGGGTCAACTTTATATTATTCTATTTGTGTTCTCTCTAAAATAAAAATTAAAAAAGATAGGATTTTTCTATGAAACATTAAAAATACAAAAACTCATAGATTAGAATTTTTGATAGGTTATGTTTAATTTAAGTATTTTGATAGCCTATACTTGTTAGGGTTTGGAGTTGTTGGTTTTTATTTATTTTATTGAATTAATCTAATGATTTAATTTATTTCTATTCAAAAGTAATTTTTTTGATAAATTATACTTGCACGCTACTTGATAGTCCATGCTTATGATGCTTTAAGTAGAAATTAAATTAAAAGATCAAAATTTTATAGAAGAAAGAAAATAAACAGATAATATTTGGTTGTCAACTAGTTGATTCCATATTCTAGGCTAATTAGAATAACTTGACATCAGTGTAGAACCCTTAACTAGCTCATTAGAATAATAGAGTTAGTAAGATAGCAAAACACCTTAGATTCCTGTGGGAACTATCTATAAAGCGTTACAACTCACACTGTATGCTTGCAGTAAATTTATCATATCAAATTTTTGGCGCCATTGTCGGGGATCGACGGTGTTTTCTTGCTTTTTCTAACGTTTTATTGGTTAACAGTGTGTGTTGAGTGTGTAAGGACTTGGAAGTTCAGATATAGGAAGTAAAAAGGGACTAAAAAAAGACTCATAAGTACACTGCAAAAACTAGAGAGCCAAACACTCTGGTTTTGCTACTAAATAGTGGCAATTGCTGCTATTTAGTGGCATTTTTAGTGAGTTTGTCCCCCATTTTCTCTCTGATTTTGTATTTTGGGTCCCTAATTCTATAAAAAAAAATACAAAAAAAATAAATAAAGTAAAAACTGTAGGACATCACATATTTCTTTCATCATATTTCTTTCATTGTTTCTCACCACACCCCACTTCTTATATTAGTTTAGCAAACTCACGCATACACTCATCTCTGTTGGTATATGCCAACGTGGACCCATAATTAATTTGGTCGACTTATGAAATTAGATTCTATCATGAGTAAGGCAATAATGAGCTCGCCTATTAAGGTAAGCATGGTTCACAACATATATACTGAATTTATCTCATATACTAATGCTTAACCAACATTTGAGTAAATTTTCAAGAGGAGATCATGTTATTAGATGAGTTGGCCCACACATACTTTATGTATGATGACACGTTTGCGAGTGTGCCACTTAACAATGAATAAAGTTTTGAAGATTTATTCATGGAGGAGCTCAAGTTGCTTCGTGAGTTAGAAGAGCCATCACATTTTATAGTTCGTGCACTTCACATCTCATAATAATTCAACATACATATTTAATGTTTGTAATGATTGTGATATGTGCATTGAAGATTTATTTAGTCTAACCAAAATTTGCATATGGAAAAAGAGAAAGCGAAATCACCATAAGAGGTAGAAAAGAATTTTTATGACCACTAAGAGATTGATGAGACCCCTTAATGAACCCACTTCATGTTTTAAATACGCACACTATGAAAGTGGGAAGCGATCTAGAGGTCGTAATCACTTTCCATGTGTTGATGGGGTGACGATATTGAGATCATGATTTTTCATGACTCTTATCATTTATATAATATTTGTATAACAGTTTTCATATTTATTTTATCACCCTTGATTCGTGTATGAGGACATACATGAGTTTAGGTGTGGGGGAGTGGGTAAGAAACTTTTTTTTTTTGTGTTTTTCTAGGATTTGTAGTTTTCTCTAGGATTTTTATTTTATTTTTATATTTTGTGTCTTTATAAGATTTTTAGTCTTTTTAGGGTTTTTATTTTTAGATTTTTGGGTTTCTTTATTTTACACTTTGGATAGTTTTTAGGGTAACTAAAAAATTTTGGAAAAAAGTAAAAAAAACTAAAAAAAAGAAGAAAAAATTCTAAAAATCTGAAAATAAAAAAAGGTAAAAAAATATTTTCTTCAATAAATCTATATAATTACAAATAAAAGAGTAAATTTAGATTTAAAGTTTGATAGAAAATTGATTGGATAATACACTAAGAATTTTATGAAAAAGATTAAAATCTAAAAAATAAATACTGCTAATAATAATTTTGAAGTAAGTATACATCTATTTTTACTTCACAATAGTTTATTAGGTTAAGGATAAAAATGATAACGATTGAGTCGTCTTCTCTCTCTAAACAAGAAAAAAGAATTAAAAAAAAGGATGAATCTGGTATTTAAAACAATAATCCTGAAAATAGGAAAAAGGGGGTGAGTCTGGTATTAAGGCAATAGACTCAGAAATGAAAACAAGAAAAAAATAATGGGGGGATGGGAGTGAGCCGGGTATTAAGGCAATAGGCTAAGATATGAAAAAAAAAGAGTATGATCTGAGTAATCGGGTACTTTGCGCCTAAGAAAGCATGAATATTTGCATGAAAGATGAAATATTCGCAAAAAAAAGAGAAAAAAATTATTTATAGAGATAAGATGAATCATGAGTTAGAGTTAGAGTTCAAGGCCGAAGTAGACTATTGCACTTGCACGTAGATATATAGAAGCCAATGAATTATTTATTAATGGGTATTGAAAGATAAGATTTGACTTTTTGATAAAAATGATAAGTGTATTTAGTATGATACTTGAATTGAAAACTGATAATCTAAATGCATTCTTAAATTGGTATATTAGTGAGATTAATTGAAGAAAATATCAAAAACAAAATTTTCTTTCTTTTGTATAAATTTTTCATTTTTCTTGATTTTTGGTTATCCTAATTTTTCTTTTCTTTATTCCTTAATCTATATTCTTCATAAATTTTATGGGTATATTCACTGCAAACCCTCACGAAACATAACTTGTCCACTAGGGTAAGCTAGGGGTTTAATGGCTTGTTGCACATGCTAAGTGCAATCGTGATTCCTGCGAAAGTGAGTTAAGAATTTTTCTTTTTCTTTTTAGGTCTAGATTTTGCTCGAGAACTAGCAAAAGATAGATGTGGGGTATGATGAATGATATATATTGCATATTTATAGCCTCCATATTATCTATTTTTGTATTTAAATAATACTACTCGGGTATCTTTAGTGTGGTTTTAGGTAAACCTATTCATACATGAAAATGGCATAAACTCAGAGCCGATTAGGAACCAAGTTCAGAAAAGAGCTAAAAGTGAGCCAAGTTACAAGATCATAAAATTTAAAAAGATTTAAGTCCAATACAGTCATTTATATCAAAAGGAAAGGACCAAAACATCATATAGATAAAAGTTGAAGCCCAGAACTCAAAATTTTGTCATCATTTTGCAGCAATTGCCACCAAATAGCAGCACTATGGAGCCCACATATCATGATTTTTTTACAGGATCTTCGATGTAATTTTGTAGTTACACACTTATACTCAGATTAAGGTTTGGTTCTCCAAACCTTATATATTAACCGTATCCTTATAAACTAGGGTTTTATGATGTAATTTTGTACTCTTTTTAATTAATAAATATTAGGATTTTGCCAAAGGGGTGAAAGACGCCATAACAAGCTCCATAGGTAATTCTATTACTTTTCTTTGCTTTTTAGATAGATTTAATCGCTTTATGTAGATCTTTAATTGGTTTTTAGGAAAAATATGATTTTTAATTGCTTTCATAAATAAAAATAGGATCTTATTAATTAGGAGTATGAGTAACTAATTAGCATAGTCCTAAAATGTAGATGAAACTAAGGATCAACCTTATATTATTCTATTTGTGGTCTCTCTAAAATAAAAATTAAAAAAATAGAATTTTTCTATGAAATATTAAAAATACAAGAACTCGTAGTTTAGAATTTTGATTGGTTATGCTTAATTTAAGTATTTTGATAGCCTATACTTGTTAGGGTTTGGAGTTGTTGGTTTTTATTCGTTTTGTTGAATTAATCTAATGATTTTGTTTATTTCTATTAAAAAGTAATTTGTTTGATGGATTATACTTGCATGCCACTTGATAGTCCATACTTATGATACTTTAAGTAGGAATTAAACTAAAAGATTAGATTTTTATGGAAGAAAGAAAATAAATAGATAATATTTGGTTGTCAACTAGTCGATTCCATATCCTAGGCTAATTAGAATAAGTTGACATCAATTTAGAATCCTTAGTTAGCTCGTTAGAATAATAAGATTAGCAAGATAGCAAAATACCTTAGATCCCTGTGGGAACGACCTGTAAAGCACTACAACCGACATTATATGCTTGCAGTAAATTTATCACATCAATGACCAAATACCATGTTACAAGAATATTCAAAGAAAGCGATAGAGATAAGGCGCGCACACACACACACACACACACACACATATATATATATATCAATAATAAAGAAAAGCATAGTATGGAAGAAAAGTATAGCATGGAATAATTGTGAGCATGGATAGAATGGCAAGTATAAAACAAGAAATTTAAAGTAAGCAAGTATAGCTACAGACCTCATGATTTGGGAACAGAAATAAGAAGCATATAATAGGTGCTTTGTTGGGTTTGTTCTCGGATCTGTTGAGTATTCGATGTAATCCAAGATCACAAAGAGTCCCAATTGGATTGTTAAGGAGTTTATATGTAAGTATAGTTTTACATTGGATAAACAAGGAAAGTTTATTAGTTTAAATACAAAGTTGGAGTCTCTACTTTTTAGCTTAATCTTTTGGGTTACATTGATTCTTGACTTTGTGTTTAAAAGCCATCATGCTTTCAGGAAGCTCGATATTTCTTTCTAACAATAAGTATCAGAGTCCAAGCATGGCCTAATGGTAAGTGAAGTCGGTATGAAACTCGAAGTAGTCAGGTGTCATTGGATCTGATTTCCTACGGTCCTCCACATGGACGTTTAGTAGACATGGTATGAAGATAGTTGCTGGTTATGATCAAAATTGAGACCAAAGTTGAGATCACTATGGATGGTCAGTACCGAGGGGCCCAAGATTACCATAGACAATTATGGTATACTCACTATAAATGGAGACATTGTTAACAAGTTCATATGTGAGTATATCCCTACATTGGATAAAACAAGAAAAGTTTAAAAGATTTAAATACAAAGTTGGAGTCTCTACCTATCAGTTTAACTTTTGGGTTAGATTGGTTCTTAACTTTATATTTAAAACCCATCATGCTCCCAAGGAGTTCGACGTTTCTCCCTAACAACATCCTCGAGCATAGATTCTCTAGATTATTGGATCATTGGTTAGATTGGTAGATATGGTTCGAAGTAGATGTGAGCTATTGAAGAGAGAGAGCTTCCATTATTATGAAAGCTGCGAGAGATAGAGAGATAATTAGATCTCTTCTTGTAACAATTTTCTTCATAATGAATCTATCTTATTCTTCTCATGGACGTGAGTTGAACTTAGTCGATCGAACTACATAATTCTCTGATTCTCTTTTCGTGCTTATTGTATGTTTTTATCTCGATGATCGATATGAGAATCTCATGGTGATTCGAGATCTGATTAAGAGTTTCGATCTCTAATAAGTGGTATCAGAGCCTGAGTTATGGAGCTGGGATTGAGGTTGAGTTACGGATCTGGGATCGAGGTCGCGGATGGTGGATCTAGTGTTGAGTCAACAAGGAAGGTTGGCGAAGGATTAAAGGCAAATACAGCAAGAGCAAGAAGAAGAAGAAAAAGAGGTTGGGGGATGATTGCCCTGGTTAATAGGGCTAGCAGGAGGCTAGCCAGAGGGTGCTTGTCTTGCAGAGCATGCATGCTTGAGACAACCGTGTGCACAGGGTGCACGACCAATGAGCACGCGCATGGTGCGCCTTGGCCAGGGCGCAAGTGGCTCCTGTCAGGCATGCAGACGGCGCAACTAGCAATGCATAGTCTCAACCCATCCAAAGGGATGATGGTGGTTGCTTGGGAGTTGAGGCTTTGCAATTTTGAGTTTGAGAATTATTTCTTGGTTTTGGATTCGGTGTTTGGGCCAAACACAAAACACCATGGATTCATATATTCACATGATAACTTGATTTGTTGTTAGCTCAAGAACAACAAACACTAAAAGGATTAGCTGAAAATTGATAAGGGAATTTGAGGTATAGATCAACGGTTGTGGTTGATCGGAGCATTGATCGAGTAATCAATGTCTGAATATATTGATCCAGAACTCGAATCTTATGTTTTTCAGGATTTCGAATGTAGTGGTGAATGCGGATTGGGCAAAATCAACTAATTAGAGCATATTTTTTGCAAATCAGTGGTGAACGATGGTGATCGAGGGGTTGATATTGACCAAGATGATCAATGGTCAGTGGTTGGTTATTGCACGATTATACGGTATTGTATAGTACTTTATAGTGATGGATGTATATTACTTCATAATATGGTGTGTAGTACATGATAATGTATAATTGTCTATGTTTGGCTCTGAAAATGATCTTAGTTCTTTAGATAAAGATGGAGTATGATGTAGTAATTACCTTTCTCTGGTGTATGACAGAGAAGTGATTGTGAGTGCTTAGATGGTCCTGGTGTTTTGACAGAGATGGAGCACGGTGCAGCGATTATGAGCGCTTGGTGAATAGCATGGGTGTAATAGTTATGAGTGTTCAATAGAGCACTGTGTAGCAATTATGAGTACTTAGTGAAGAGCATGGTGCAGTAATTGTATGTGTTTAAAGGAGTACAATTTAGTAATCATTAGTGCTCAGAGAAGAGCATGTTTTAGTGATCATGATACTCAAGTATGGATGCAATAATGATTGTACAAATTGTTACCGGTAAGTAGAGGATGGTGAACATGCTGTGGATACTTGTGAAGTGGATAGTAAGAACAATAGAGTTTCTCCAAGTTACATTGCTCATCGGGTACGAACCAAGATAGAGATTATTGGGTTTGTGTCTTGCATTCATTAAGTATCCAGGTATGATAGAAGGTCACAGACATAATTAGACTTGGGTTAGATTACCAATATTCTAATTGGTTTAGAATACCAATTAGATGATGATAGCTATTGTGATAGGAATTATACACACACACACACACAGAGAGTGATGAGGGCTTATGTTAGTTGAGAGATATGCCTTTTGTTATTATGAGAGATGTGAGAGGTAGAGAGATAATTGGATCTATTCTTGTAACTTTTTTCCTCATAATAAATCTTTTTTGTGGTTACTTATTAGACATAGGTCGAATTTGGTCAACTGAACCACGTTAACTTTTATGTTCTTCTTGTGTTTAATTGTTTTTCTATCTCGATGATCTCGGTATTGTGATCTTGTGGTGATTCGAGGTCTGATTGGGGAAACGATCCCCAACATGCTTGTAGTGATATAAAAGTGACATAGTATTACGATAATATGGGTTGGTTGTTCATGTTCACCATTCGGGTTTGAATAAACTCTTTGATCACGACCCAATCCATTTGCCCCAGATCGTGGAGGTCATAGATCAAGTCATGAAGTAGCCAACATATTTGAGTAACATGTTCTGGACTCCTGTGAAAGTATAGTATTTAGACCTGTCAATACATGGATTACTGTATTATCTAGGAGGAAGCTCTAGTTCATAATTACTAAGTAGATATGTAAAAGCTTCCATATATGGCATTGCTATTAGATCCCATCATTATAGGATGACCACATATTTTACGGTGGCCGTGAAAGACTGCCACAATTATTGTGTTATAAACTAAAAAATTTTCACATGACTCGTAAAATTAACATAACACCTTCCTATGTAGGAGCCCACCCAGTTGATGCATTCCTTGTTTTAGGTACAGATAGTTGCGGAGCAATAGAAAGATTATCCCATTTAGGCAAAAAAATCTTATTGTGACTATCTTTTGTGCTTATGATGCTTGGTGACTCATTTCAGCAAATGTGTTACTACAGTGAATTATCCAGTCTCTGATCTTAGAATCAGAGCTCCTAATAATCTACATCCCATATTGTTTTTCATGTAAATTAAAACCAAACTTAGCATATAAATACCTCCATTGGTATAAAAGTCAATAAAGTCCTCGTTAGGTTTCATAACTTCATCTTATACATCTGACAGCTCATGCATATGTTCAACTTGATTTAAATCTTATTCGAAACAAATTATTGACATTATCACAATCAAATAAGTTTAAAATTTTGAAGGGTTGAACCAGTTGAGGGCTAGTACCTCTTTTAACACTTGATATAAATATAGAATTATGCTCAAATCATATATGCAGGCTATCATCATTTCGTAGTATTTGTAGAGCCAATCGTCAAGATTTGTCTTTTCAGAGTAGGTTGAAATATTTAGAACTTGGATCTGCATGACAAAATGAACATAGGTATTCTACAATAATTACCAAAAGCTTTTTTTCTATATACTATGCTTCCATTGTTCTTAAATAAAAACTAGCAACACTCCTAATATATTAAAATTTAAAGATGTGATGTTGTATTAAACAAGCTAAGCAATACATAATGTGCTTGGGGTCAATTATGGCTTCCTATCAGCCCCAAGGTTGTAAAATAGTGGACGTTGAGCATTATGTTCAACAGTTTACTGTGAAGATTGCTTAAACAATTGTGAAACATGGTGAGAAATTTAAGCAAAAGTGGGCTACGTGATCTGTTGTCAAGGTTGAGGAGTGAATAGTGAACTCAATGGATTTAAAATAGGAGCACGAGTTATTTGTCCTCTAGGGATAGAAGTAAAAGATGGATTAGAAAAGTCAGAATTGGAGTGAGAGTGGATATGGTGCAGATGAAATTTGGGGGAATTTATTTACCTCCATGGCAAAAGTGAAGTTGGAGGAGCAACACTTGTGAGATTTGTAAAGAATAAATGGAACCATGTGTTACACTGGAATTGAAACATGATTCATGGACAAACTTCCTCTAAACAAAACATTTGAATAGGAGGAACCCACTGCATTGGGTTGGGCATCCAAAATCAGCTGCTGTAGAGGAGTTCTTAGAGCAAGAGTGTTCATCATGTTTGAACTGGGCAAAAACATAGGATCATGATGTCACACTAGTAACATTATATTGATACACATTTGGAAAAACCTTTAGAAATGTTTTGGTAGAGATTATATCTTATTTCAAGTTGAAATTAACATGTATTCGAATTCGACTAGGCAACGTCGACTTGCGTTGTCAACCTCGACATAGGAAATGTGCTTGGATCACTTCTTGCAAATGGAGGTGGCAGGAAATTAGAATCGAGAATGAAGGTGGTTCTAACCATTTGGCTCTAACAAAGATTGTCCATACCATGTATCTTATGTCTTCCCTTTATTTGGGGGTGAACATCGAAAATTAATGATAGGCATCATCTTGAGATCAGACAATAGATCCCAAGATGTTCTTGTTCTTATTAGGATTAGATGATAATGATAATGATACATGATGTTCTTGGTTACATTCATCGGCTAGATGTTTCTTTTACCATCCAACAAGATTAATGCTACACTTGACTTGACCGTCAATCATGGCCACCATGTTTTCTTTATGAGGAGGCTTGGAAATGATTTCAACAATTTTAGGGTAAGCAGCGTGAATGACATTCACCACCATGCATGTTATGACTTAGATAAGATTGGCCCAACATAGTATAAAGTTTTCCATTTTTCAGGCTAATCCTCTAACTTTTCATGGTATATCCCAGTTACGGTAGGAGAATGATCCAAGAACAATTCTAATAAATCTTGGAGGCCTAGCAACAGAGTTCTAATAGTAAAAGAGAATAAGAGAATGCGAAGCACAACCATTTTTGTGAAGGTGAGTACCACGTGCACATTTGAAAGTGTCCAGTTTTATAATGTCGAAGCTCCAGTGTATAAGAAAAGTGTAATACTGACATCTCGTGTGATTAAATTTTTGTAATTATTTTTTTTTAAAATTATGGGCATGGAAGAGTATTTTTTTTGGATTTTTAATTTGACAATATTATTAGCGACAAAAAGTTTTGTTAAAGATTAAACCATTGCAAATTATCCAACAAAACAAAGGTTAAATAGTTTTTTTTTCAATTTCTCCCATGTAAGTGGTTCTTTATGCCTCACTGTCTTGGCCAATACAGCCTAGCCATGACTGCCAGCTAGATCCACACCACCTCTACTTGACTTTCTTATGGAATTCTTGTTGTTTTCAACATATTCTCCATATTAAGAATCCACTGTTCTACCTTCAGTAGCCCTTAGTTCTTGGAACATCGATGGTTGCAGACTTTTGAAGTTAGACACTATTCCTATCTTCTTGATTCTATGGTCTCCAACATCTTTTCTAATAATATAGTTGTAGCCTATTGAACAAGTGTCACTCCTTAGATTGGACTCCTGAGATCAGACCAAACTCTTGAGATTAGTGCTCTCATCCCTTACACTATTTTTGGCTATCTTATTTGTTAAGATTGCTCTGCAATAGATCATATGGGAAACATTATGAGCAATTGAAGATAGATTATCAAATTGCTAAAAATAGGCACAATTCTAGATAGAATAGATGTTCAAAGTAAATTAATAGCAATCATGAATCAGTACTAAGCATATTCTTATGTGGCAATACTCCTATATTTGGCCTTCCCTAAACCTAGGCTCTAATGTCACCTTTGTAATACCCATCTTCCTAGATCTGAATCATTCTCTCTAGTTAGGCCATCTGTTTTTGGATGGAATAAGAACGGCAATCTATGTGTGCCTAAACTATAATGTAGGTTAGTCTGATAATGCGATCAAAATCAGCTACTCTTTGTATATAATAATCTTCATTGGAATCCCTTGTAGTTTTACCACCTCCTGTGTATACCTATAAGCTAAATCTTAGTGGACTGGCATACTCGGAATGGAATGAAATGATCTGACATTGTAAGCATATCCACAACCACTCGCGCACACAATATTACTCTTCGGGCTCTAAGAAAGTACAGTCACAAAATCCATAGTTACGTTCTCCCATTTCCACTCTGAAATGGGTAATGACTGGAGTAGACTCATATGCTCTGGAGTTCCACCTTGATTAGCAAACAAACAAGGCATCTTACCACATATTGCGCCACTTCTTTTTCATGCCAAATCACCCAAGGTGTTGCCTCAAGTTCCTGCATATTTTCATGAAGTGCGAGTGCACTGAATATCTCAAACTATGTGCCTTAGATAAGATCTCCTTACTGATATCATCTTAGGTAAACACAATTAGCCCTCATAATGGAGATTAGGGTGCATCGACATGTCTATCCTCTTACCAGCCTCAACCTTCTCTCTAAGCTTCTGCAATCTCAAGTCACTTTTCTGAGTCTCCTTAATCATGTCTATCAAATGCAACTATAGATATAATACAAGCAACTGAACTATCGATCTTGGCAATACTAACTCCAAACTATCTCCATATCATCAAGGATCTCCTTCTACTATGTCAGATACATAGTCACGGGCTTCCTACTCACACTATTTGTAACCACATCAGCTTTTCTAGAATGATATGAATGTCCAAATCATAATGAGCTACAAGCTTAAACCATCTCCCTCGTTTCATATTCAGTTCTTTCTAGGTGAAGATATAGTTCAGGCACTGGGGATCCATATGTATCTCCACATTCTGTCACAGATGATAATGTCTCTAAATCTTTAGAGCAAAAATCACTATTGTCAACTCCAAATCATGTGCATGATAGTTCTACTCATGAAACCTAAATTTCCTAGAAGTGTAAGCAATCACTAGGTCACTGTATACGTATGTATCCTAGTCCTCAATTAGAAGTATCATTATATATCTTCATGCCACATGATCTATCACACACTACTAGTACTAGAGTCGCAGTCAACCTATGTTACAGCTCGTATAATGCATTATTGCACGATATAGTCCATGTATACTTCTCCCCAACCGAACTAACTTTGTAATTACATTATTGAGATGCTCCAAGAGGAACCTTCCTAAGAATTTCGTATCCCTCAGGGGAAAATAATTCTCTCTAATTCGAAGAGCGACCCAACAGCCAAGTCAAAAAACTAGTCAAGAATATAACTAAATATGAATCCCCGATGATGTGATCTTACAAAAAAAAGTCCTTGAGCCGAAACTTGTCTGGAGGAGGACCCAACTCTTCGCCCACAGCAAAAGTAAATGGGCAAGAGGAAGTCAGTGATTCATCGGATAACCTCATCGAACGTAGTGATATTGAATCTGTATCTTCAGTCATAGTCTTAATTGAGACTTGGAGGATCGACCTCTTCTGTGCATAGGTGATTTACCTCGAGTCATCTTCCCTTTCCTATTAAAAAGGAAAAACCTTACTGGTCCCATGAGTACTTCAGCGGCTACCTCTCCCATCATTGACTTCTCTTTGCCACTTAAAATACATCTTATAGACCTCATACCTAGGCAATGGGGTAGGCCACAAATCCTATCATATCCTGCAAGATGAAAAGATTGAAGTTACAATGATAACTGTCATCTAAGAAAAATACATACTATAGTGACACCTGAAGTTATGTTCTCCTCTAACATTGCTCATGTCAGCAACAGTTAGAGATGACTTCTTAGTCAAAGAATTAATGTGTTGCTAGTAAGACGGAATCTCATAGAGCATCATCACCTAGCGAATGTCAAACTAAGCAACCAAGAAAAAATTACAAACATCATCTCTCTGAGTGGGATAAGAGATGGAGAACTTCGTATATATCCAAGTTAAGCACACTCAAAGGTAAACAAATGACAGGACTTAATATTTGAAGGATACTCGATAAAAAGACTTCTATTCAGACACTATGAGGAAAAACACAAAAAATTCATATTCTTAAATGATTTTAGGTCTAAAAAACCAAACAAGAGAGGACTTGCTGAAATACAAAACAATGATAAAGAATAGTAAAAGAAATAGCTATACCTTCCAAATTGGGATTTTGCTGATATAGATCGAGCTGGTTGAAATTCAAGAGGTCAGTTAAGGAGTCTAGGAAAAATCTATGTCCTAACTTCAAGATATGACAATACGCGAAGCACCAAGTCGCAAAAAAACAAATAAGATGATGTGAAGACGTGAGCACAGATAATAGACGTTGGAGGGAGGTGAACCTCATCGTAAAGGGTATAGATCTCACTTTGGGTGACGATGGAATAAGATTCCATCATCAACTTATTATACTATTAATTAATTGACTCTAGTCAGATCTGAAAACTTTTCTCAAAAAGAAGATGATCAGAACCATCAAACTTAGTTGGCCGAACACCTTGTTCGCAAGGTTTATCACTTGATGGACAGAACAAAAATTAAGATACTAATATGAAATATAAATTTCAAAACAAGAACGAGTTTAAAGTGCACAAGTCAAGTTAAAAAAGACAAAAACTAAGAAAATGGATGTAACCAAGAAATTAAGGATGCGGTCTAAACCACACCCCCTGATTTGACTAGGAACATGAATGAAAGGATGCCAGACTCACTTAATATACATCAAGAAATAAATACTAGGTAAAACAAAAATGATCACAAAGACAAAGTAAAATTGAATAACTTGATAAACAAATCATGCATAGTCAAAACTTGGGCGTGTAAAGAAGTTTTTACTATAATAGTGGAAACACACATGCGCATGCACACACATATATACACACACACAGAGAGATACAACTCTCTAAAAAAGGCCCAACATAAAGGTTTTACTTTTCAAAATAAATGTTAGTCATACAGATAATTGATGGGCTAAACTAAATTCGAATTACTACAAATAATTGTTGCCCAATGAAGTGATGAGTCAAACTAATGTAATATTCCAAAATTCTGCTATCCATATCCTTTCTATGAGTTCGTTCGCACTAAATGAGGGCTACCGCAGGTCAATTTGGACACCAAAATGACTTTTGATGAATATAACTTTAAATCCGTAATTCCAAATAATATTCATTTCTCGCAATTATTAGTTTTTTAATATTTATGATTTTTAGAAATTTTCCTTACAAGTGCGAAAAATATTTCCAAATTTATTAATTTAATAATATTAAATTATTCTTATAATTATTTTGAAATTTTATTTCTTTTATTCTAGACATCGAAATGATAAACGTATAATTTTCTAGTATTTCTCTCGTTGAGTATTATATCATATATTAATTTGGTAGTATTCAGAAAATATTTCTTAGAGTTGTAAATAATAAAATACTAAATTAATAAAAAAATTAATTGAAATTTCTTTGTACACATCTTACTTTTAACATTATTTTCTAAGGGCACACCTAGATTAAGAATTTGGTCATGTGTTGTCGTCACTAAGAGGAAAAGGGTGGCGTTGAGTGGGTGAGTGATAAGGCTTAAGGAGAGGAAAGCTTAGTTGAGAAGTTTTACTAAATTATAATTTTGCCACTCAAACATATTATCTCACCTCCACTACATGGAAAGCACATGCACTTCTCTCCCTCACAATTCTCTCTACACACGGAGCTACAGAGAAGAAACTCATGTGATTTTTTTTTTCTTAAAAGAAGGAAAAAAAAAAAGAAAAAAAAGAGAAGAAAAGAAGATTGAAGGAAATTAAAAGGAATTCGATATAAATAGCACTGTTATTCTTTGTTCTTTTATTAGAAAATTTATTTAATTTATATTTTATATATGTAATTTATTTTATTTTATGAATATACTTGGCTCAAATTTTGGACTATTATTTTGTGAATATGCTCAGCTCATACTTTAAACTATTAATTGATATTGAGAATTAAACCAGATTATTTAGTAATTTGATAGTTGAATTCTAAACATGCGTAATAGATTTTGTATTTAGCCAATTTTGAATATTACAGTATTTACACTTCTTCTTGATATAAAAATAAATAAAATAAAATATTTTAGTCATGCTTGAAGTTCTTTCTATTATGAGCAATACAACTTGAGTGGCTGAATATAATATATATATATATAAATATATATATATATATATATATATATATATATATATATATATATATATATATATATATATATATATATATATATAAGATACAAGAGCAGAAGTGAAACTGAAAACAAATTTTATAGAAAGCATCAATTTTGATTCTTCTGTTATAAAAAGTAGCCATTAGGCGTATAGCTAATCACTAAATAGTCTAATTTTTTTTATTATTACATTTTAAATTATGAAAATCCATTTGTATCATATAGGTATAACAAATCAATAATTATTTCTATATTTTAAACTTTTTTAGTAATATTTTAATCAATAATGAATTGTTAACAGTATTCCTTATATCCCTATGAAATTTGATATGGGACTATTAATGATAGAAATATTTTAACTAAAATATTGCTGACAACGATCTGTATTAGCAATTCAATATTTTTTCAGATATGCGACTGTTATACCTCTATGAATTTGAGAGATGGGGGATTGTTAATGATAGATATAGGTGTATTCTAAATTAAATTGATTCTTTAATTTTAATTTCTAATAAAGGACATGTACACAATCTAAATTGGCAAGTTATAATATTTCTATTAGTTCATGTGTATTGTGTCTCAGTGACATGGGAATTGGAAAAACTACATGATGGCAAAGAACCGTATCAGTTGAGAATCAAATTGGCCATTTCTAGTTAGGTACTAAAGATTTGTACTGCAGCAGTATCGCGTGGTACTACACAATCTGATATGTGAGTCTCTATAAGGGTAACGTCTATTACTAATTCACAGTACAGGGTTTGTCTAGCAGTACCTAGCGGTGTGTCATGATTCAGCGCCATGGGTTCGGGCCAGACTCGGGTATGTACGCCACTTATACGATACCGGTAATAGTGCGCATCTTATCTATAAGTAGTAGTTTCAAATATCTAACTAATTATTAATCTGTTTAGTTTATGATACTTGACATAAGACCTTAATGAGATCTGTTAACTATCATTAAGTTGCACATCCCTGAATATTTGATTTAGTTATGATTCCAAATTTATTCTTCATTATGTTATCACGACTGACACTAATGTAATATGTTCATAATCACCTATTCTGAGTACTGTGATAGTACAATTTATGTTCTTCTTAGTGTTACTTGCAAGCGTTAATCCTCTAGATTCTGAATCCAGTTTTGAAATTTGAAGAAGCATAGCCAGCCCTAACCAACAATCCATACTTTCTCAAATAGACCGAGAGATTGTGAAAGGTGGAGTACATCATAGGGACCCTTTGTATATTTGTTTATATATTATTTTGTTTGGGTGTTGCTTTATTATTTTTCTCTTTTGTTCATTTTGTTTTCATATGTTTAGAGCAGTACGTCATTTTATATAATTAACTCCTTGTATAAATAACATCTTTTCAGTATCAGACATATTATTTATCCATTTAAATATGATAATAGTTACGGTTATTGTAAGATCTTGCAACTGTTGGATTGTTTAGTATATTCTGTGATTAAATTATCTAGTATTAGTAGTATTCTCTATTTTGAAAAGCAGCTGAAAAACAGGAACGTTACAACTAATCTAACCACCAATTTAGCACAAATCCCAAGCGCTGCATTATCACGACCATCGACCTCCGAATATTGGGTTTAGTGCCTTCTTGAAAATTCCCATGTGAACAACCAGAAAAACCTAGTTAATTCATATTGGTGACAAAAAAAAAAAAAAAACACTCCAGGTTCCGCAACAAAGACCAAAAGTTCATAGCACAAACTCCCTATACGTCCAGGGACTTGGAGGACTCTCATCTTCATACATGTATGACCGTAGGAAGCCTTGAAAGGAAACTCTGTTCTTTCACCACTCAAATGGCACGTGAATGACATCCTATGGAACCTTAATGTTCAACGTGCTAGCCATGGAAGGGCAATGATGTGGGCCACTATTTCGTGCACTCATTGCCAATAACGGGCCATGGGTGTTTAGTGCCAAGTGCTAACCACCGCCTCTATCTCATGCACAAGTTGCCTTTAATTTAAAATTTTGTATAAAACGGTTTAAAATTTAGTCTGTAGATACGTCTATTACCATCCCTTGTAGCCCAAAGATAAATTGAAGGCATAAAATACTACCCCCATCCCACGCACAAGTAGCCCCATAAACGGATTAGAGGCATCAAATAATCATCAATGTTCCGTGATAAAAATAGTTAAATGTTAAAGTTTTGCTATTTACAATCAATTCAGAAAAAGCCACATTCCAACAGCTTAGTAGACAGAACTTAGGAGCTAGGGGGTTATTATTGTTACAAAAATAGTTGGCCTTAATACAAGACTAAGCCCACCAAAATAATTAATAAGTCTGAGAATCCCGTTTGTAAGGAAGTAACTAGGCAGAAGTATTAAAGCTACATGATCACCACGTGGCTATTTGGAGAGACAAAGTCGAACTAGATCTCTCTATCTATATCCAGTCGCTACAAATTAGCTACTCATCTAAATCTTTAACACAAAGAAAAAAGCTGAATTTTTCAAAGATAAGGAAACTTATCTCTAGATATGAAGATGAGGATTACAACTGAACCTATTTCTTGATGTGGTGATAGGGAATCCTACTTCAATATATATTTTTTTGTAACCGACTATCAATAACTATAAAGTATCCAAGAATACGGTACTTTTCTATGTAAGGAGGTTTGGCTACTGATCCAAGATCTAGTAGATTTAAATTGAGAGGAAAAGAGAGTTTCAGAAAAATTAGATTTAAAGTGAAGTAACTCAGAAAAATCCAATAAGAAGAGAAAAGTAAGAGAGAAGAAGAATGGAGAGGAGAATCTAATAAGAAGAGGAATAGAGGAGGAAGAGGAAAAGAATGACTAAAATGAAGTAACTCAAAAGTATAAAGGAAAATTCGGACCAAAAATATGGCTGAGAGACTGAATTGTGGTAAATTAAAGGATTTGTAGGACTAAATTATAAATATGAAGATTTGAGAGACTAAATTCTAATTTTTAAAGATGTAAGAGATAGATATGTAAAAACCACATTTTATATTTCTTTCAATTTCATATGCATTTGCACGTGGCCAGTATCAGGTCCCCATCTAGCAAGGTAATGCCATTCTAATTTGGACACAACTGTGAGAGTACACCTAGCCTCTTTCTATCTAAGCAAAAGAACCCTAATCTATCTAAATAGCCTTTAGAATCTCTGAACTTTATTTTTAAAAATGACATGATCCAGTGATAATTAGCACTGACGTGCTCTTTCCTCGCTTTTAAAGATTGTCATGCATTGTACAGTTGCTTTGTGGACTTTTAAGGGGGGTTCTAAAGGAAAGCAATCATGTTGTTAGCTTTATTTTGAGCGCCGTGGGGGATGACTCTCTTGCTTTCGTTGAACATCAATTGTGCATGGAATCATGAAATTATTTTCCTTTCCGGACTAAAATACAAGTAAATAGCTAGTTTGGTGGAATTTTTTGTTGTTCTTAAAACATCCATTTTCTCTACTTTTGCTTTAAATTTTAATATTTTTTTTTTTTTTGGTTTGCAATGGTGATTTCTTGTCTAGCTGGCATGGGAGTGATTCAGCTGGGGTTCACGTCATGATTCAAGTAATTTTTTTTTTTTTTTTTTTAACAGAAATGAAACGAGAAATAAAGATAGCAAGAAAATTGCCTATGATGATTTGTGCATTTCCGACACCTACAAAGTCTCCAGTTTGAGGAGTGACTCTAAAATAATAAAGAGAAGACCGAAAAAAATATGGAAGGAGGCGATACGAAAATTCTAGAATCTTAAATGAATACATATTGTTAAATAGGAATGAGTGGCTACTGATCCAAGAGTCTTAAATGAAGACTATTATTAAACCTACATGATCACCACATGGCTATTTGGAGAGACAAAGTCAGACTAGTTCTCTGTATCTATATCTAGTTGTTACAAATCAACTACTCATCATAATCTTTAACAGAAAAGACAAAAAAGCCGAATTTTTCAAAGATAAGGGAATCTATCGCTAGATATGGAGATGAAGAGTACAACTGAACCTATTTCTTAATGTGGAGATATAGAATCCTACTTCAAATATATTTTTCTTGTAACTGACTATCAACAACGATAAAGTATAATACTTTTCTACTCCAAGAGATTTGGCTACTAATCTTGGCTACTAATCCAAGATCTAGTAGATGTAAATTTAAGAAGAAAAGAGAGTTTTAAGTGACTTGTAATCATTTTTTTTTTCATATGAGATAGGTGAGATGATTGACCCTTCACTCAAAAACATAGACTCGAACTCGATTTGTATTTCGGACGAACCTATTTAAACTGCCGTATGATAATCTCACTATAGGTACTCACCTGAGCTTCCATATCATGATAATTTGTTTTGAGCATATCAATTCAGTTTGACTCAAGTGTTGAGCCAATCAAGTTAGGCATGAACAATTAATTGTTAAAAGGAATCACTACAAATAAATACTTTATAGAATTCTTTTTAATTTTTCGACAAAGTTGTTTTTTCATCTAAATACGTTTATTATTAGTTGTTTATTAAAAATATGAAATATTTTATATTTCTTTCAATTTCATATGCATTTGCACGTGCTCAATATCAAGTCCCGATCTAGCAAAGTAATGTCATTTCAATTTGGACATACTTTTGAGAGTACACACTTAGCTTCTTTCTATAGAAACGAAACAAAAGAACCCAGCCCTATCTAAATAGCCTTTAATTAGAATCTCTCAACTTTATTTTTAAAAATGAGATGACGTGATCCTGTGATAATTAGCACTGACGTGCCCTTTCCTTGCTTTTAAAAAAAGGAAGTATTGTTCATTTGCTTTGAGGACTTTTTAGGGTTCTAAAGAAAAGCAATTATGTTGTTAGCTTTATTTGAGCTCGTGGGGGATGACTCTCGTTGCTTTCATTAAACATCAATTGTGCATGGAATCATGAAATTATTTATTTTCCTTTACGAACTAAAATACAAGTAAATAGCTAGTCTGATGGAATTCTTTATTTGTTCTCAAAACATCCGTTTTTTCTAATTTTAGTATTTATTCGTTAGCAATGGTGACTTCTTGTCTTGTTGGTATGGAGTGATTTAGCTGGGGTTGGTCTTCCGTTCCAGTCATGGTTTAATATATATATATATATATATATATATATATATATATATATATATATATATATATATATATATATATATATAGACAAAAATGAAGCGAGAAATAAGGATATTCATTCATATAGTCTTCCATTAAAGAGAAGTTGCGAGAAAATCACATATGATGGTTAACTTATTTGCATCACCTACAAATTCACCAGTTTGAGAAAGGGCTCTAAAATAGCAAAGAGAAAACCGAAGAAATCATATAAGGAGATGATATAAAAATTTTGGAGTCTTAAAAAAAGACATTGCTCAATAGGAATGAGCGGAAAAGATCATCCATATCCATATGATCAATGGCTTGTTTCTCTTTTGATTTATGTAGCCTATCCCAAATATTAGGATAAAATGCTTAGTTGTTGCCGTTTAAAAAGAAGAAAAACCAAGAAAGACAACAAAGGAATAATAATCGCCTGAGACCCAAATATTTCCAGCCTATATAGCTACTAGGAAATCCACGTGTACCGTTGTAGAGGCTTTGCCACCCATCACAGCCTTCTCCATCCCACTATCCCCTTGCAGGTTAAATTACATTCACCAAGAATACTTGAGAAGTAGCTCCCAAGAGCCAGAGGGTGGGTTCAAGAAGACTCGGGTCAAAGTTGGCATCCATCTAACTTCAACTACCTCATGATCCAATTTGTTTCTTATTTTTGTTTTGATACCAACGTCGCGCGCGGTGCTTCAATCTTGTTTTGTTATGGTCCTAGTTGGTTTTGTTATTTCACAAGCTTCATGAGATAGAGTCCATCAAAGAAATGAAAACAAAAATTTGAACCAACGATCTCCAACGAATGCCTGAATTTGGCTATAACACAAGTTAAACGTTGACATGACAAGCTCTATTCCCTTGCACTTCCTTGCACCACCTTGTTGAGCAAGCGAACCCTTATCTTCAACACTCATTGCCAAATGAGGCCACGAGTCTGCTTTAGATTTTAAAATAAGGTGGGAAGAAGGGGGAATAAAAAATTGTGTACGAAGAAAATTAAAAAGCATTCCCAGTCAAAAGCTGGGCTTAGAATACAATTTCCCTCTATTCTAAGATTCTTTTAATATAAGCATGGCATCAGAATTCCCACTTCTTCCCACGGTTGGTGGCATGGTACAATAATATTAGGAATTATTTTGAAATTTGAATTCTCAAGTCTCCTCCTTCCCATTACTTTTGTCTTCACTAAACTTTATTGCCAGAATATTTCGTTTTAATATATCCATTCTCTCTCCACTCCCTGCTGTCAAATCTATCAGAGCGAGGTTCGGAATCCTACCACAAGGCTCGATTTCCTAGATGGGACCCGCAGTTGAATATTTTGGGTATGGAAAATATCACAAGTAGGATGATCAACCAGATTTCACTTCTACAGAAATTATTCACACTCTTGGGTTGCTCCTTCTTCTATTTCTATATTTTTTGGGGGGACATAAAGTACCTTTTAAAACGAGAAATATCCGTTACACATCTACAGAACAAAAACAGAGTTGGATTCATGTGTATGAGCTGCGCATGGTAAACTCAACCCAAACAACAGGAAGACATATGAATGCACATCATTTGTTGGTTGTAATTAGATAAAATTATTACTGTATAAAATAATAAGATTAGAAAGATTCATGTCTACTTAAAGCAAAATTATTATTAGATTATTTTAGAGACTGAATATATATATATATGTGTGTGTGTTATTAGTTTAAATTACTTGACAGAATAATGTAAAACTGAATTAGAATACTTTGCTAGTTGAAGGATGACTGTATGCAGAATATGGATGCAGATTGGACGACGACAAGAAGATGATCGAGACTAATGTTAGATATTATCTCCTTAAAATCGATTCACCTTCCACTGTTCTATTTCTGGATTACAGTGAGCGTCGGTCTCCTAAAATACAACGATCTACTGCAATAGGAAGAAAACCGCAATCCTATTGCCTCTGGCGAATCTGATAAAGAATGCTCTCTGTTTGTAAGTGGTGTAATGCAGGTCAGAAGAGAAGAAGAGAAGTGTTCTTCTGAAGACAGAAAATTGTTGTCTGAAGACAAAGTTTCTATCTACAAAAGAAAGAAGAAAAAGAAAAAAATGAACTATGTTAAAAAACGAGTCTAGACAGGCCTATTTATAGGCAATTCAGACAATCGTTAACTAACAGACGCGACAATTGTTAACAGTTGTGATCGTTTAACGGTTAACTGTTAATGGACGATCGTTGGATGTCAACAGTCGGATCCTAACGGCTAACGACCCATAATGGGTGGGTCGAATCCAAATCTGAACCCAATAGAGGCAACTTGAATCAAAGGCTCCTCAGCTCCTCGCGACGATGCGCATCCTCAGCTCCTCGTGACAATACGCATCCTCAGCTACTCGCAACGATGCATACGTGCGAAGTGCCAAGTGTGTCACTAAAACCCCAATACGCCCTAAACGCCCATTCACCCTCACACACGCTTGTGCGCATGCACATGCACTTGCGAGCGGTGCGTAGTACTACCCGTAGTACTTAAGATTTCTCCTCTTATTACATAAGTAATGACATAGAACAAACAATCATATATAAACCCACATCCTAACAATACTCTAATAAATGTGGGACTATTTTTTCCTTTTATCTCAATTGCTATGCATTCCACTTTGAAACCATTTTTCATTCACCTAATTTATTTATTTTTGAAACTAGTGAATTGGCTCATACATTTAATATTCAAATATACATGAATTCAACAATCCCCCACATGAATGAAATGACTTAAACTCTAATGTAGATAAACAAAGAGAATAATATAAAGTTACCGCATCGGAAGAGATGGCTTTTGGCTTTGAGCCTTCCCTAGTAAAATATTATCGAGTTAGCTCGCTAACTAATTAACACGATGTTTTTGAACTGTTCAGTTTTTGATGTAAAATAAGATAATAATATTCACATGATTCTTTTCAACTTTAGCAGATTCTTTTATGCTATGTCCGTTTTGGCACTGGACAACTTGGTAATTCTATGAGTGCTCTAAATAACTTAGCTTTTGTCATTCTCATAGAAGCGGCTCCTTCACACTCATATAGGTGATCTCTTATTAAGAGTATCCTGTCATACTCCACTTAGATTTCCAAGATATAAGAATCATTAAAAGTTTAGCTTATCCTTACACATTGCAGGTTAATCACTATTTTACCATAGGAATGAGATAAAAATTATTTCCTCAGTGATTCTTCCGGCTCCCCCCTACAATTCGGTTGTCCCTTTGAACTTAGATTTTGGGATCTCCAGTCAGATAGATTGGGTTGCCATTATGGAGTTACTCTATTTAGTAGGCTGTAATCTCATTCCCTTTGATAACTTGTGTACTTGATTTTTGGTCAAACCTTTTGTTAATAGATTTGCAATATTATCTTTTGATTTTATATAATCAGGAGATATTATTCTATTTGTAAGCAGCTATCTTACAGTATCATGTCTACGACGTATATGTCATGATTTTTCATTATATATTGTATTTTGTGTCCTTCCAATTGCTGATTGACTATCACAATGGATGCAAATTGCTGACACAGCTTTAAACCATATTAGAATATCTTCTAAAAAGTTTCGAAACCATTCTGCGTCTTCTCTAGCTTTATCTAAAGCGATAAATTCAGATTCTATAGTGGATCTGATGATACATGTTTGTTTCGAAGATTTTCAAGAGATAGTTGCACCTCCAATAGTAAAAACATATCCACTTATGAATTTTACGTTTTTAGAATCTATAATCTAGTTAGCATCAGTGTATCCTCCTCTCACTGTTGGATATCTTGTATAGTGTAGGCCATAGTTAGCAGTATACCCCAAATATTTGAGTACTCTAACTATTACTTTGCAGTGGTTTTTTCCTAGATTACATGTAAATCTACTCAGTTTTCTTACTGAGTATGCAATATCAAGTCTTGTGCAGTTTATATCTGAGAATATTCTAATTGTGATATATTAGCACATGTATTCTTTGTAGGATGTAGACTCATATCCACAGACCATTTGCGTTGGGCTAGCCATATTATTCCCTTCAGCATAATGAGTTATCAAGGATTTCTTTTGGACTTTAAATGCCAAACTTTCAGCTCCTCTACACCTAAGTAGGTTAGAGTCATTCGCGCTTTTTACCCCCAGCATGGTAGGGTTGTTGGGGATTTCACTTGGACTTTAAATGGCAAACATTTCTCTATTGGATTTCTTTGTTTCCCTCCTTCTTCAGTCTCAAGCCTCTGCGTAATTTCTTTGGCTTCTTCAGCTTGCAATGAAAAATCTTTCTGAGTCATCAAGCGCGAGCCCTACTTCTTCGTAAGTTCCTTCTCATCGTGCGGGTGAGAGAAACTTTGTTTTCTGAGTCATTTTTTTAACAATCAGAAAATGGTCATTTCTTCTTGTTATTATGGGGATCCTGATCCATCTTCTCGAGGAGATTATCATGGGTCTTGATTGGAACAAATCTTGAGTTTTATGCGGGTGAAGGAGATGATTCTCCTTTGAGACTGGAGTGATCTGAGAGTCTTTTGATTGAACTCCTGTCTTTAAAACCTCTTTAGAGACTGAGTTGTTAGAAATCTTATGGTATTTCCATAAGGAATTAGGGCTTCTAGAGCTAGAAAAGAGAAATTCTTTATATTGCTCATGATCGAACTCAATGATGAGTGATTCGACCATGCTGCCAACTGAAATATTATCAGGTTGAGCTACAATCTTATCATCGGTGATGATAGGTGTCCCCAGCTGAGTCAACAATTTCTATTTGCCATAAAATTGTAAATAATTCTCTATTGAATTTTTCAATAAAATATTTACAATTTCAACGGTTTCCCGTTTACAGAACTTGAGGAAAATTTAATTCCCTCTTTATTTAAAACTAGGCACTAGAATAGCTGTGGAGGATGATCCTGCTCTCCATTGACACTTTATATAAAAATTTTAATTGGCTAAGATTTTGAGGTTTTGATAGCACCAGCACTTAAGCAAAAATATCTTTTTTTTTAATACTGATCTCCCGATATTTTTTTCTGCCTTGGCTTGTGCTATTTATAGAAGTTTGGAGACTTTTGAGTTGATATAACTGTCCAACTGTTGGCCTCCACGATATGAGATTTTCCTGTCTTTTGGTTTGGTAGATTTGTATTAAATCTCCAGAATTTGTAACTGACGTTTTTAATCCTCTGGATGGTAATTGAAATGCAGAACACGAATCTCAACTTTTAGATTTGCGGCTCTTTTGAATCTCAATCAGAACACGGATCTCAAACTTTAGATTCGCAGTTCCTTTAGATTACAGCCAGAATGCGGATCTCAAAATTTAGATTCGCAGCTCTTTTGAATTATAACTGGAATGTGAATCTCAGACTTTAGATTTGCGGCTCTTTTGCATTCTAACTAGAATGCAAATCTCAGACTTTAGATTCGCTGCTTTGCTAGACTGCGAATCTCACACTTTAGAGTCGTGGTTTTGTTGTGATGGCATGTTCGTTATTTGCATAATATACTTGGGTGCGAAGATGAGACCCGATGGGAGATGATTTTTTTCTTCTTAAGACTTTAAAGTAGAATCGCGACCTTCTTGAGTTCATGTGAGTTATATTTAGCTCTAGTCGTGAGCTAAGAAGTTAACTAAAATCGCAGATCTCTCTTTGATTGATAATCCGCATGTTAATTTATTAGCTGGACCCGCCCTTCTATTGAAAATGGGTCGTTTTTTGCTTTTATGTACTTTTGTGGGCCATACAAAGATCTCACACTTGAGTCACGGATTAAATTCGTATTTTAATACTACTTTAAGGGTCTGCACAGATCATTCTTTAAAACGCGAATTTGTTGGGCTCACCCTTGTTAGCCAAGTTCGCGGACCTCTCTAATTGAATATCCGCATTTTAGCTATCTTTGAGAGATAAAATGCGACTGAAGATCGCATTTTAGCCTTTTTTTTACTTTCGAGATGCGGATCTCTCTATGACAGATGATCCATGTATTAGCCATTTTAGACTTTGAAATATGGATCTCTCTTTGATGATCCATATATTAGCCATTTTAGACTTGAAATATGGATATTTTTTTAGTTGATGATTCACATATTATTCATATTCAATGTAGTGGTGAGAGATGATTATATTTTCCATAGATGATTTTAATACCGAACTCTTGGAGTTGAAATAGACTTTTATGACTTTGAAAATGAACGAGTAGATCTCTTTAAGAGATAAAAATATCTAGATTAAAAAAGAGCAGCACTCTTCATAAGATGACAATTTTTATTCTTCTTGTGCTAGAAGTGAATTCTCTCATAAAGGTGTGTGGATCATCTCCTTCGGGTCTCTCCTTTTTTTTCTCTTTAACCTTCTTGGTTTTTATAAGAGTTTTGGGATTTAAACCCTCATTAACTTGGAGATAATGGAGGTGTAACTTTCATTTTTATTTTCAATTAAATGAGATATAACCCCTATTTTAATTTTCAATTGAATGGGGTGTAACCCCCATTTTAAACCACTCATTAATGAGATATAAGTTTCATTTTAATTGGTGTTCATCCATGATGATTTTAATTTTTTTTATCAACAGAACCCCTCCAAAGTTTTCAAAATGTCTTTACTTTGGATTTCTTTGTGGTTTGATAAAATTTATCATTAAGTCAGATGTAATTGTTAACTTGATAAATTTTGAAAGAATTAAAATTTGAATTTGTCAGAAATAATTTTTAACTTAACAAATTTTGGAGGAATGAAAATTTAGATTTGTCAGAGTTAATTTTTTTACTTGACAAATTTTGAAGGAATTAAAATTTAGATTTGTCGTCATTCATTCAGAGATAATTATTAACTTGATAAATACCCTTGGTATTGATGATCAGAGATAATTGTTAACTTGATGATCATTGACTCTTCAAAATATTATTCAGAGGTAATCATTAACTTAACAATATAGAGTCAGTATTCAACCGCCCAAGTAAATTTTGCGGCGAATAAATAATTTTCTTGAATCAGAATAAAAATAACTATTAACTTTCCTGAACAAGTTGTATTTTCAGCAGTTCAGTGACTTGTAGTATAACAGCTCTTTTAATTGTCAGACATAATTTTTAACTTAGTAATTTTTGGAGGAAGAAAATTTTATTTTGCCAAAGGTAATTTTTAACATAGAAAATTTTGATGGAAGGAAATTTTGTTTTGTCAGAGATAATTTTTTACTTAGTAAATTTTGGTGAATAAGATTTTATTTGCCAGAGGTAACTTTTAACTTAGCAAATTTGGAGAAGGAAATTTTTTGTTTGCCAGAGAAAACTTTTAACTTAGCAAATTTGGAGGAAGAAAAATTTTGTTTCCCAAAGATAACATTTAACTTAACAAATTTGAATGAAGGAATTTTTTTTTTTTTTTTTTGCGAGAGGTAACTTTTAACTTAGCAAATTTGGAGAAGAAATTTTGTTTGCCAGAGGTAATTTTTAACTTAGCAAATTTGGAGGAATGAGAATTTTGTTTGAGACACAACCTTGTGAGGATTTGCGCTACGTATTTGAACTTCTTAAAACGCAACTTTATGAAATTCGCATTTTAGGAACTTCTGACTCCAGCATCGTAAATCTCAAACAAAAACTTATCATAACATGTTCATGGGATTTTTAGCGAACTCCCAGCTAAAAACAGATTTGATTAGCCTTTACCAATCACCATTTGTGTTGGGCTAATCATATTAGTCCTCTCAACATGATGAGTTGTTAAGAATTTCATTTGGACTTTAAATGCTAAACTTTCCTCTCCTATACACGTAAGTAGATTAGAGTCATTCGCGCTTTTTACCCCAAGCACGGTAGGATTGTTAGGGAATTCACTTGGACTTTAAATAGCAAACTTTTCTCTATCCTTAATCATAGAGACATTGGATTTCTCTGTTTTCCTCCTCCTTCAATCTTAAGCCTCTACGTAATTTCTTCAGCTTCTTCAGCTTGCAATGAAAGATCTTTCTGAGTCATCAAGCGCGAGCCCTAATTCTTCGTAAGTTCCTTCTCATCGTGCGGGTGAGAGAAACTTTGTTTTCTGAGTCGTTTTCTTGACAATCAGAAAACGGTCGTTTCCTCTTGTTATTATGGGGATCCTGATCCATCTTCTCGAGGAGATCCTCATGGGTTTTGGTTGGAACAAACCATGAGTCTTATGTTGGTGAAGGAGATGATTCTCTTTTGAGACTAGAGTGGTCTGAGGAGTATTTTGATTGAACTCATATTTTTGAAACCTCTTTAGAGGCTGAGTTGTTAGAAATCTTATGACATTTTCGTAAGGAATTGGGGCTTCTGGAGCCAGAAAAGAGGAATTCTTCATATTTCTCCTGATTGAACTCAATGATGAGTGATTCGATCATGCTGCCAACTGGAATATTATCAGATTGAGCTACAACCTTATTATCAGTGATGATAGGTGTCCCCAGCGGAGACGACAATTTTCTATTTACCATAAAATTGTAAATGATTCTTTATTGAACTTTTCAATAAAAAGTTTACAATTTCAACGGTTTTCCGTTTACAGAATATGAGAAAAATTTAATTCCCTCTTTTTTTAAAACTGAGCTCTAGAGTAGCTGTGGATAACGATCCTACTCTCCGTTGACACTTTGCATAAAAGTTTTAATTGGTGAAGATTTTGAGATTTTGATAGTACCAGCACTTAAGCAAAAATATCTTTTTTTAATACTGATCTCCCGATATTTTTTTGCCTTGGCTTGTGCTATTTATAAAAGTTTGGAGACTTTTAAGTTAATGTAACTGTTCAACTATTGGCTTCCATGATTAGAGAATTTTTTTCTTTTTGGTCTGGTAGATTTGTATTAAATCTCTAGAATTTGTAACTGACGTTTTTAATCCACTGGATGGTAACTGAAATGCAGAACGTGAATCGCAACTTTTAGATTCGCGGCTCTTTTGAATCGCAATCAGAACGCGAATTTCAAACTTTAGATTCGCAATTTTTTAGATTACAGCCAGAATGCGGATCTCAAAATTTAGATTCGCGGCTCCTTTGGATTATAACTGGAATGTGAATCTCAGACTTTAAATTCGTGGCTCCTTTGGATTCTAACTGGAAAGCGGATCTCAGACTTTAGATTCGCTGCTTTGCTGGGCTGCGAATCTCAAACTTTATATTCACAGTTTTGTTGTGATGGCATATTCGTTGTTTGCATAATAAACTTGGGCGCGATGATAAGACCTTGTGGGAGATGGTTTTTGCTCCTTGAGGCTTTAGTAGAATCGCGACCTTCTGAAATTCGTGTGAGTTATATTTAGCTCTAGTCATGATCTAAGAGGTTAACTAAAATCACGGATTGATGATTCCCATTTTAGTTTATTAGCTGGACCCGCCCTTCTATTAAAAGAGATCGTTTTTTACATTTATGTGCTTTCGTGGGCCATACCAAGATCTCGCACTTGAGTCACGGATTGATCCACATTTTAATACTACCTTAAGGGTCTATGCGGATCATTCTTATAAAACATGAATTTGTCGGGCTCACCCTTATTAGTCCAATTCGTGGATCTCTCTGGCTGAATATCTGCGTTTTGGCTATCTTTGAGAGATAAAACGCGACTATCTGAAGATCGCGTTTTAGCATTTTTTTACTTTCGAGACGTGAATCTCTCTATGACAAATAATCCATATATTAGCCATTTTAGACTTTGAAATATGGATCTCTCTTTGATAATCCATGTGTTAGCCATTTTAAACTTGAAATATGCATCTCTTTTTAGTTGATGATCCACATATTATTCATATCTTGAAATATGGTTCTCTTTTTAGTTGATGATCCACATATTATTCATATCCAATGTAGTAGTGGGAGATGATTATATTTTCTATAGATGATTTTAACACCGAACTCTTGGAGTTGAAATAGTCTTGCATGACTTTGGAAATGAAAGAGTAGAACTCTTTAAGAGATAAAAGTCTCTAAATTAAGAAAGAGCAGCACTCTTCATAACATGACAATTTCTATTCATCTTTGTACTAGAGATGGATTCTCTCATAGAGGTGTGTTGATCATCTCCTTCGGGTCTCTCCTTTTTTTTTCTCTTTAACCTTCTTGATTTTTATAAGAGTTTTGGGATTTAAAACCTCATTAACTTGGAAATAATAGAGATGTAACTTCTATTTTTATTTTCAATTAAATGAGGTATAACCCCTATTTTAATTTTCAATTGAATGGGGTGTAACCTCCCTTTTAAACCACTCATTAATGGGATGTAAGTCTCATTTTAATTGGTATTTATGCATGATGATTTTGATTTTTTTTTTGTCAACACAGGTGTCCTAACTATATCATTATTTTCCTTATCAAATTTTTTGAGTATCTTCTCGATATAATGTGACTGGGATAAGATACATCCATCAGATGTCTTAGAGATTTTAACACCAAGAATAACATCTGCAATAGCTAAGTCTTTCATATCAAATTTCCGTGTTAACATAATTTTTACCTTTTTAATTAGAGCAACTGTGCTATCGGTGATAATTATGTCATTCACGTATAGACATACAATGACATAATTGTGCACATCCCCTTTTACATATACACATTTATCGCATTCATTATAACGAAATCTATTTGATAGCATAACTTGGTCAAATTTTTCATTCCATTATTTAAGTGCTTGTTTAAATTCATAGTGTAACTTAACAAGTCTACACACCTTCTTTCTTGACCTGGAACTACAAACCCTTCAGATTGTTTCATATAAATTTCTTCATCTAATTCGCTATTTAACAATATTATTTTTACATCCATTTGATGAAACTCAAGATTATGTAATGCTGAAAAAATAATTATTAATCTTAAGGATATTATTCTTATTACAGGTGAATATGTATCAAAATAATACCTTTTTTTGTCTATACCATTTTACTACAAGTCTACCTTTGTATTTATTTATAAACTCATCAAGTTTTATCTTTCTCTTAAAGATCTATTTATAGCCTAATGATTTACTTCTTAGAGGAAGATCCATAAGTTTCCAGGTGTGATTTTGAATAATTGATTCAATTTTACTATTTACGGTTTCTTTCCAAAATTGAGTTTCAGGTGTAGACATAGGCTCTTTATAACTTTGAGATTCCTTTTCTAACAAATATGTCAGAAAATCCGGACCAAATAATTTATTAACCCTGGCCATTTTGCTCCATCTAGATTCATTCTCATTACTTTTATTTTCAGAATCAGATTCTGTTTCTCTTATCGTATCACCGCAAGTCCTTTTAGGAAAAATTGGTTCATATTATTTACTAGGAAAAATATTGCATTCCTAAATTCAATAATAGAGTACTTATGTATCGCTGGATAATCTGATTTGAAAATAAAGAATCGATATGCACTGCTATTATGTGCATATCCAATGAATATACAATCAATTATTTTAGGTCCAATTTTGATCCTTTTAGGAGCAGGAATTGCAACCATTGCCAAACACCCTCACACTCTTAAAAATTTATAACTAGACACTCGACCTATCCATAATTCATAAGGTGTTTTATCCAGTTTCTTTTGGGGTATTTTGTTGAGAACATAATTGGCAGAAAGCAAACATTCCCCCCACATGTTCTGAGATAAACCAGAACTTTTTAATAAGGCATTTATCATTTCCTTTAAAGTTCTGTTCTTACGCTCAGCAATTTCATTTTGCTGAGTGTAAGGAGCAGTTGTTTGATGTATAACACCATATTCTGCACAAATTTGTTAAATATATATATATATATATGATATTAGTTTAAATTATTAGACAGAATAATGTAAAACTGAATTAGAATATTTTACTGGTTGAATGATGACTGTATGCAGAAAATGGAAGCAGATTGAATGACGACAAGAACATGATCGAGACTAGTGTTGGACACTATCTCCTTAAAATCGATTCGTCCTCCACCATTCTACTTCTGGATTACAGTGAGCGTCGGTCTCTCAGGATACAACGATCTACTACAACAGGAAAGAAGTCGCAATCATGTTGCCTCTGGCGAATCTGATAAAGAATGCTCTCTGTTCGTATGCGGGGTAATGCAAATTAGAAGAGAAGAAGAGAACTGTTCCTTTGAAGACAGAGAACTGTTGTCTGAAAACAAAGTTTTTATATGCAGAAGAAGGAAGAAAAAGAGATAAATGAACTATGTTAAAAAAAACGAGTCTAGACAGGCCTATTTATCAGCAATTCAGACAACCCTTAACGGGCGGGTCGAATCTAAGTCTGAACTTAACAGCAGCAAAAATCAATATGATGCGTAAGTGCGAAGTGCCAAGTGCACCACTAAAGTGCCCAATGCGTCTAAACGCCCATTAACCCTCGCACGCACACACGTGTGCGAACGATACGTACCACCACCCGTAGTGCTCAAGATTTCTCCTCTTATTACATAAGTAATGATATGGAACAAATAATTCTATATAAACTCACATCCTAACAACACTCTAACCGATATGGGACTATTTTTTTTTTCTTTTTGTTTCCTTTGCTATACATTCCACTTTAAAATCATTTTTTATTCACCTAATTCATTTATTTTTAAACTATTGAATTGACTCAAAGATTTAATGTTCAAACATATATGAATTCAACAACATCATTTTAATATTATTTTCAATAAATTACATTTTTCCCCCTTGATATTATATAATGGTGGTTGATATGTGCACAAGCAAAATTAAAGATTGCTATTGACATGTAAGCAATTGAAGTGAGCATGTGGCAAGTGCAAACCTTGAAGACATATGATTCCTCTTCGTACACACATGATTGTTCTGAAAAAAAGAAAAAAGAAAAAGGCCTTCGGCAGCTCAGCGACCAAGTTCTCGCTATCCAGTATGATTTATGTGCTCAGAACCTTTCCCGGGCTTGCAAATCACAACAACGTTCCAAGTTAAGACTTCTTGGTAGAATGAGGACATGTTTACATGCTCAACCAACCAATTGAACACAAGCACAAACCCTTGTTTGACTAGCGGTACAAGCGATGAGTCAAGACTTGATTGATTCATAAATTTGAAAAATAAATTTATGACCATAATACTACTAACCAAATCCTTATTTTTCCATTCAATAAAAATATTTCATATTTTATAGTTTGTTTCCTCTAAAGAGATAATTGAAAATACATATAGATTTGATAATAATGATTAACCGATATTATTTTAAAATAGAAAGATTATCTCTCTCCTCCATTAATTAATAAACAAATCAAAAAGTTACCAAATCTGAAGTCAATTGCCTGCTTTTCCCACAAATTTGGGATTCCCACTGCATGTCTAAATCATATGCCACCCTAGCAGTATCTCGTAAGCCAAATCCTTGACCAGTCAATTTAATTCATTCAGAAAAGGTTTTATGACTATAAATAGTGCTAAAAGCCCTTTCCATATCCATAATTCTTGTTTATATACATGAACTAATCAACCCCTCAGTTATGTAACACAACACATTACATGTTTTCATTTCTTTTCCCCCTCCTTTTTTTAGCTAACAATTAACATCTCTAGGTGCCAATATCCTTAAAATATATATATTTTTTTTTTTTGGAGAAAGCCAATACTCTTGTTAGTTTGTTTAGGGAAAAAAACCATTTGGGCCTTATTCAAAGAGATGGCATTGTGAAAATGGAGCCCGATAACATAAAAGGAAGACAACCTAAATTTTGGGTTTGAAGCCTAAATTGATTCTCTAGCTTTAGGCATGATATGGTTCCCCAAGAATAATTAAAAAAAAAAAAAAAAAAAAATCACTAAGCATGGATTTGATTCCTTGTTGGATCAATATATGGATCTTTAGAGATCCATACCTAATCATCCAATAAGTTTCTTTTGGGAAAACTAGATAAGTTACTGTTGTGACTAGACATAGGCTTATTAATTACCCTAGTTAAATAATCAGCATCTGCAAAGGCTGAATCTAAAATCTTTATCTAGAAACCAAGGGTGTCACCGATAGATTAAACTGATTTCACTCCCGATAAGTATTTACATATACTTGCTTTCGAAGTCATAGATACATCTATGCTCTTCTTAAGCATGGGTTAAGATTATTTTTTCATATTTAACCATTACCGATATTATCAAAAAAATAAAATAAACTTATTGCTAAAATAAAATAACAATTGGCACTAAGAATCTTATAATTTGACTCTTCATGAATATCAAGACATTTTGTATGAAGAAAAAAAAATGATATAATCCAAAAACCTGAATGAAGTAAATTGCCGGGTTTATATTTTCAAGTGGATTCTAGATTTGCCAGTACCTTTAGATCCCAAATGAATCCTAAACAGTTGATCCCTGCATGAATCTCGTAGGACCCAACCTGAATATGACGCGTTGTCTCACCTAGTTTACACATTCCCTTGGCACAATGGGCTCATTGGTCTCCCTCTTCCTTCTTTAATGATGAAGGCTTTTCAGTTGCATAGATGATAAAGAGTACTTGGGAAAAACATAACAGAAAATGCTTTTTGCAGGAGCACTTGACATGAGTTACATTCAAACACGTTGATTTGGAAATGACTACAGACATGTGCCAATTATCTACTCACAACCATCAATATGGAATTACAAATTTCTGGAAAATTTCCAGATTGACAAGTGACTCTGTGTGGCAGACTCATAACATGGGGACAAAGAAAAACCATTGTTCATTTGTTATATTCAATATAGATAGTATATTGTGCATTAATGATGAATACGAAAATACAAACTTCTTGACAAATGAGAATTAAATTAAACACATAGTTATATATCTATTACAAGTGGAAATAGTCCATCAAGAGAGTGGAAAGCAGGTCCATCTCAGCATGGAGTATTTCGAGAATATCCTATCTAGATTCTCTTTCATAATATACGGCAAATTCTTGTCCTAGGATGGCTTTTTGTTTACTAAGAGACAGACATGAACAGATTGTCATATAGAATCATTGAAATATGTCACATGTGCTTTCTGCAAGAAGAATAGAGGATCCACCGATTACTTGGATTATCAGTGCACCAAAACAAAGCACATTTAGGCCATATTTGGTTCGAAATGCAAGATAATTAGTAATCTCAGGATAGTTAATTCTGATACTAATATTCCCTTCATGGCCATTAGTCTTGTGTTTGCCTAACAAGATAATTAATATGAGATTAATTATGATCCAAATGATTATGTGTTTATTTACCGCTTCAAATTAAAATTTAAAAAAAAAAAAAAAAAAAAAAAACTAAGATGGTTTTTATTGTTAAAAGAGCAATGGTTGGGTTTTGAAGAAAATAACAGGGACAAAAATGTCTGAGTGATACCCAAATTCAAAGAGATAAAGATGAAGGATTATTCCGGCGGGGAATTATTGGTTGCAAATTTGGGGATTACTAATCCTAGATAATTTATCTCACTTCATGTAAGCAATACAAACATAGAACTGAGTGAAATTTGTTATCCTATCACAGTTAATCTATCCAAAGAAACATGGCCTTAATCCTTTTGCAAGCTAAAATTCAGTTTTCCTAGTGGAGCAATTCGACCCTTTGTTTAAAAAAGAAATACTTTGAAGCACAAATTCAACTCCAAAGCAAAATCTTCGATCCTAGCAAAGTATATGTTCACGGCAACAAATTGGAGGAGATAGCTAAAGCAGTTACTCTAAAAGCTGCAGTAAGTTCAGGTCTTTATGAAATACAGTTCAAGAGTCCACCAATCAATTTCAATCAAGGTTGATGTTGACACCTTTGGAAGGAGAGAAGTGAGAGAGTTTCAGTATGAGGAATTGAATAGAGAGAATTTCTCAAATGGCTATATGAAATGTGCACACAGTCTTGAAGATGGAGTAAACAACTTCCAATATATTGTCATCTCCGAAGCTGATTTTATATAATAATCAAAGAGAAAAATATAATTTGTTTCAGTTTTTTATTTGTGTAATAAACTACAAATCATTATAGAATCTTAATTGAGTGATATTGAAGATGTTATTGCATTATGGATCACAAAACGCAATGACATAAGCAGCTGCATAGCATTCACCATTTTCTACTTGGACATGATAATGTGGATGCAAAATATATCTCTCTTTTGCTTTAATTGTTGCTTTGTTTTTTATGTTATAGATAAAAAGTGAAATGTTTTTCTGTGTCAATTTAAAATTACAATTATAACTTTATTGAAAAATTATTTTTTCTTCCAATGCAACACCAAAATCAAAATATGATGCCAAATTATTGAAATAAGTATATCCTAAACTTATGAATGTACGTGTGTGTGTGTGTCTACACACGCAAGCGCGCGCGCACACACGTGTGTACATACACACACATATACATATATGCCTCAAATGAGATTTCTGAGGCTCTGTAGTAGCTGTGTATTTTGTTGAGCCCCCTTCACTTTTAGACTTTTACCGTACACAGTGGATTAACGATTTTCTATTTTAGAGATGTTGGGAATGACCTGTTTTTTTTTTATAGGAAAAGATGATTGAAGAGTCGGAAAGGCAGATTTGATGGTCAACAGGGCTAGTCTTTCGCATATAAATCTTACGTGAGACTAGGGTGTTTCCACGACTCTACCACCCAGTCAATCTGTTTGACCTTGAGTTCCTGTGCTTGCATTGGCCTGCCAGGCGACCGGAGGGAGGCAATGGAAGATCATTCGTCGACTTTCAGAGGCAAAGAAGAAACCATCTTTTCCGAGCAAGAGTCATCTATCCAATGAAGAATGAATTCGCTGAGGAAAGGAAAAAAATTCATGTTCTTCTCTTCGAGAAGGGATGAATAGGGAGCGTGCACACTCGCACACACGCGCGCACACACACATATATACGAGGGGTAAACTCACTAAAATGGAAATACAAACACACTCTCACACTGATTACACTACTGCTACTGTCACACACTAATTATACATATGTGGTGGAATTATACAGATGCTCGGATTGGGTGGCACAAAACCGGAAAGATGGTGGAGAGGATGAGAAAGAAGGTGGATGATATTGATGGAGGATGATGGTGATGGGAGATGATGGTGATGGAGAATGGTGTTGGAGGTTTTCTCTAATCTCAACCTTAATATGAAATCTTAACCTGCTCCCTAAATCTGCCGGAAGCCTTCTATTTATAAGAGAGATTTCTTCCTGTCGAAGTCTAAGCCTTGGACTCCTTAGATTCCATTTGTGTGGGGCCCGCATCTTTAATTATGAAGGAGTTTTTTCTTTTGGATATATTAGACTCTTTTCGGCTGTATCAAGCTCCTTTCGGTTGTATCAGACTGTTTTTGTTAAGCACCTTTTGCAGGAAATATTTCTATTGATGTCGGTTGTCAAAACTTTTATTATCGTCCATGGATGTAAATAGTGATATCAATCATTTTTTTGTAGAGAATCTTACTACTATTATCTTGATGATATTTTTGACCTATGAATGTCAAGTCTTATGGAATTTTTAGCAAATTCTCAACTATCAACGGATTTAATTTGCTTTTACCAACAACCGTTTGAGCTGGTCTAACCATATTATTCCCCTCAGCATGATGAGTTGTTACGAAATTTTTAGCAAACCCCCATCTATCAATGGATTTGATTTGCCTCTACCAATTACCGTTTGAGTTGGACTTGTTATGCTATTCCTCTCAGCGTGATGAGTTGTCAAGAATTTTGTTTGGGCTTAAATGTCAAACTATTCATCTTCTCATTACTTTAGCAACTTTGGGCTTTACATGTTTTTTTTTCGTCACACTTTGTACATCCAATATTTACAAGAAATCATGGTGTTCTTCCTTTACATACCTTGCTATCCATCTGAACTCTGTTGGTTTTTTTTTCGTCACACTATGTACATGCAATATTTACAGGAAATCATGGTGTTCTTCCTTTACATACTTTGCTATCCATCTGAACTCTGTTGGAATGTCCAGGTTCTCCTGATTGAAAGCTATAATTTGAAATAGTTTCATTGCTTTATGGCTTCTTTTAGGGATACTAAATTTTGCACGATAGTATTTCGTGGCAATAATCCTTATGCCATCTATTGTGATTGAGTAGCTACCAATATTTTTTAGGAGATTTCGAGCCTTGTCAATTGTTTCGATGAAACTACTGCAACAAAAAAAATTGTAATTGATTCTATTAATGTTATATTTGGGGTAGAATTTTTCTCAATGCTCAGGATAACTGAATATCCAGATTTGATATGGCTGGAAAAACTGTCTCTTCTCTTCACTCAAGAGTACTAAATATCTGAAAAATAAATAGATTATGATTGTTGTTTGTAACTAATCTGTGAACAAAATGCTTTATCATTGCTGGAAACTTGCGCCATTCTTACATAGCGATCTTGTGAGTCCCCATTCGACCTCCTGGATATTCCATAAACCCTTTTTTTATGAACTTGAAGAGTTACGGATAGTCATTGCGAGTCCTGATAATATCTGCTTTATTTTTTGATAGGATATTTCTGATTGTTTCTTTGTGATCGAGTATCATTGTTTTGATACTTAGGAAGATTTCTTCAGCAAGTGCCTGTCTAGCCTACTCGAGAATTTTCTTCCTTCTTGTCTTTTCTATCAGTTCTATTTCTTTTCCTCTGTCCATATTGCCCTATAAAAATAGTTAGTTTTATTATGCTTTATTATTTTATATTTTTATTCTAGGTCTCGACAGCTTCTTGTTGAGCAGTTAATTCAAGCATAAGTAGTATATTAAGTTTTTTCTTTTTCTTTAGACCTAGATCTCCTAATAATCGTGATAACAGTGGCACTCTTATTTCCTCAATATCCGCTCCGGCATTGAATTTTCTTCCGACTATTTCTTTCGGTTTTCTTTCGCTATTGCTTCTTGTTAACAGGGGTTGTTTTGAATTATTTTTAATATAAAGGCTATTCCCAAAACTCTGTATCTCTACTCCGCCAAAGTGTTTTGGCTTTTCTGTTTGAATTAAATCTTTGAGGAACCATTGTCTAGGTATTGTGAGATCCTTTGTATTCATTAGTCTGGGCTTTATCTCTTCTTCAAATAGTTTTGGTTCAAATATTTTGATTATTTCTCTCTGGTTCGAGATTGTTCTAGTCTCTATAGTTTGTGTCAGTTCATGAATAGTTGTATATTCTATAGCCAGATCATGTAAATTAGTTTTCATGTTCATTCCCTAAGTTTTAATTTTTTAGACGTACTGTATCTTTTATATTTGGGTCTGGTATAAAAATAAAGTAATTGGGTCAGATATTGAACCATACGGTCTGATTTACAAGATTGGATTGAAATCCACCTATCAGTGTTTGATGACAGTTTGTGAATCGATTATCCATGACAAGTGTTATTATGGGGATGTCTATGCCAACTCTAAATAGTGCATTAATTTGATCTGGATTAGTCCAACATAGATATATCGAATTTCTGAATATCTCTTCTTCCATCTTCGCACCTTTTCTCGGTTAAAAATGGGAATATCTACCCATCCTCCAGCTGATAAATTGGCAGTTGTGTTTCCCTGAAGAAGAAATTGAATCGTGAGATTTTATATATTTCTGTATTTTTTATCTGCTGATTTTTTTTCATTCTTTCGATGTCTTCTCTAAATAGTGCATTCATTTGATCTGGATTAGTCCAACATGGATATATCGAATTTCTAGGTATCTCTTCTTCCATGTTCGCACCTTTTCTCAGTTAAAAATGGGGATATCTACCCGTCCTCCAGCTGATAGATTAGCAGTTGTGTTTCCGTTAAAATTTTCAATTATCCTTCTGAAGAAGAAATTGAATCGTGAGATTTTATATATTTCTGTATTTTTTATCTGTTGATGTTTTTTTCATTCTTTCGATATCTTCTGGGCTAAAGACTGCTTCTCTTCCAACCACATCTCCTAATGTTATATTATCTAATTCTGATATAGGAGGTGTCATAGAACCCGACTCTTCATTTATCATGAAAATTAATTCAGAATCTGAATCGCTCTCTTCTTCGTGTTCATATAATATTACATTTGAAGGTGAAATTTCTTCCCCAAAATAGACCTCCAGATCTTGTTCCTCCATAAATTTTATCATTTTATGGACATTTTTTCCTCTTCTGGGGCAGTCTCTCGCGAAATGCCCTTCCTCGTTATATACAAAGCATCTGCACCTCTTCTTGTCCCTCTGAGTAGGAGTTTCCTCTCGTTTTCTAATGTATAGTTTTATCTTTAATAAATCATTTATTCTTCCTCCATGGTCTCCATCGAAAAGTTCTTTATATTATCGACTTTGGTTTTTTCTCATTTCCTATTTTTTATTTTTCTCCAATTATTTTTTCACAGCATTTCGTTCCTTTAAAAGAGTTACTAATTGTGTTTTTCATTTTTTTTTTATAAGATTTTATGTTGAGACAGTCATTCTGTATTATTTTAAGTGCATAGTGGATACAGTGCCCTAAATTGTTGTTTTTCTAGATTCGTTTTAGATAATTTAGGTACCCGCTCCGTATTTTAGTATCCCAGGAGTTTGGGAGTTTGTGAAAAAACGAATCAAGCCAATTTTGTGCCTTGTCATATTCTAACTTATAAAAGTATTTTGAGAATGTTTTGCAGTATTCCTCAAATTCACATATATCGCATAGTTCGATTTTGGATAATGCATAAAAGATTTCTTCTTCTAGGGCCTTGTCATCTATGAATCCGCATAAATTTTCTTTTATGATTTTTATAAAGTCAGTAAGGACATCTTCAAACCCAGTGAACTTGTTGTCTTCAACCCACTATTTTCGTTTTCTTTTCCCTTCTTCTGAGTTTATCTATTGTTTCATCAATTGTAGTACATCTCCTTGAAGGGTTCCATTAATGTAATTTACAAATCTTTCTTTATCCCACATTCCTTCGTGATTTGTGATTACTACAGATAAAGATTGTGCCCAGTCATCTATTGCCTTCTATTTATCTTTAAAGTGTACATTAGACAAATCTAGATACGTTCCTCCTTGAAACACACTCCTCTTTATTAAGTCATCGATTCTTATATTCTTCCCTGTTTGTAAATCGCTCAAGTCGATTGGGACTTTACTATCCTCCCTGACATGTATCATCTCGTTACTTTCCTCAGATTCAGTTTAGTATTCGTCATGTATAGTCATTTCATTGTCCTCGCTATCTGAATCTATGATACTTTCTAGTTCTTCATTTTCGCTTTCTAAATTGTACATTTCAGGGTCGAACCCAAAATGGTTTAACAGACCTTCATTCTAGTGATACATCTCTTATATCCTATTCACTAGATGGTCTCTCTCTTGAATAGTATTATTTGGGCCTTTATATAGTTCTTTCCAACAATCGATCAGTTCAATTATCAAGTAATACTCTTTTCTAGAGAATGCTTTCTCTGTTTGCATCATGTTGATTTGGTTTTTTCTGTTTTGAGCTGGTTCCTAATTGTCAATACGATCCAATCTACCTAATATTTTCCTTACTTCTTTGTCGAACTCCGTTATTTCTCTGTCGAATTGCTTTGTGGAACTATCATGTTCGTTCTTACAAAATATAGAAATATATATTTCGTTTTGTTCTATCACCTTTTCTATTCGTTTTTCTAATTTATTAAACCTATAAACTATATAATCAATAAGGGTGTTGAGAAAACTTGTAATATTTATCAGGTTCTTATCTGTAGCTACTAAAAAATATTCCAAATGACTATAGTCCCTTCTAGAATTCTCAAATATGCATGGAATATCGGTAGCCATCTAAGATGTCGATGAGTAGCTAGCTCTAAGTAGCCTACAATGCCTAAAACCACCTCCTGAGGGTCACCCCTATAAACGCCTACCCACGGCAACAAAGGGATCACTTAGGAATTTGGGATTTAAAATTACTAAATTCTAGCAAGGAACACTTAGAGTGAAACTAGGATATTCCTTATGCAGATTATTTGAGAAGTAAAGATGATTTTATAGTTAATTTGTTACCATATATGTGATGCTACAGTAATTTTCAAAATCATCACTAAATATACATAAAGCTTATCTAACATACCGAAGCAATACAAACTATTTTACTAATAATTCAAATCATACAATACATACCGGAACAGTACTAGAGAAACTCTGTACAGACTGCAGATCCCTACCGTCCAAAAAGGAACCGGTCGGGCTCTAATACCCCTGGTATCAGAGCTTCTCCAGTTCTTTTTTTGGAGGGTAGGGATCTGCAGTCTGTACAGAGTTTCTCCAGTACTGTTCCGGTATGTATTTATGCTTTGAATTATTATAAAGTAGTTTGTATTTGTTTTAGTGTGTTAGGTAAGCTTTATGTATATTTAGTGATAATTTTATTTCCAAAATTTACTTTGGTATTTGTGTGTTAGATCAGCATGTATGTGGTACAACCTGTAACGCCCCACTTTTCGTAGTGTGGAAAGCTAAAACGTTCGACGTCGAATGACAACTCGACAAGCCTCAAAACAAAACATTACAGTTGCGACGCAATTTAATATGAATAACATACATAAATAAATGATTCAGTACAAAAACATTTTAAAAAATTTATTACCTTACTGAAAGCACATTTGAATGATCAAGGCAAGTCGACATTGGAATTATTGAGTAACACAATGGTGGTAACATTAAAGTATCTTTTAGGTATCGTGTTTGCATTTCGTGTTATCCAGAAAAAGCACTATATTAAAAACTGAAACCACTAATAATACACCATAAATTTTATGAGAGTATCTACCCATAAATCTATATTCTGATTAATTCAAATATAAAGAATAAATATAATAGCATGTTTATGTGAGTTAATACAAATATAAAGCATAGATATAAGACGGATTACTGCTCTCTTGTAACTTATATTGGTATATCATAGTTTCATTCTAAGTGTCCTCTTTTATAATTGAGTAATTTTAAAGCCCAGATTCCTAAGTGATCCCTTTGTTGTCGCGAGTAAGCGTTTGAAGGGTGACCCTTAGGAGATGGTTTTAGGCACCATAGGTGACTCAGAACTAGCTACCCACCGACATCTTAGATGGTTACCAATGACATTTATTGGAAATGTGAGATCTATGAAACGTATTATTTATAGTTTAGATGACACCATGTATCATGATGATATGATATACGCTCCAGAATATTCCAAACAAAAATTTTATGAAACAGATTTTAATTTGTCTAGTACTATATATTGCGATGATAACAGTGTAAAAATCCAGACCTAACTGCAAGAGAGATAAAAGACAATACACCTAAAAAGATCTATAAAAAATTTAAAGGATTACTAAGTCATTTTGGATATAAGTTAAACTTAGAAGAGGACGAAAAGGCAAATATTAGCAGCCTTCCAATAGGAGAGGAAAAAGATTGTAGTAGCAACAATCTATCACAAACCAGTGACTAAAAAAATAATAATGAGACAATTGAAGAAGATAATAATAACCAAATTGGTCCCTCACATACTGAAAATCTAATGAGGAATAGTTACCAAGGAAGTAAATATGAGGTAGAGAGAATAAATGAAGAATTCATCTTAAGTTCTGAAGAATCTTTTGACACAAAAGAATAGTATATGATAGGATACGATGAAATAATTCATATTCTATAACAAGAGATAAAAAAGATAGTAAGAAAGTTAGATCATATTGACAGTTTAGGAATTAGTTCAAAACAATATAAACCAAGTCAACAAATTGATATGATGCAAGCTGAGAAAAGATATTCCAAACAAGAATATGACTTGATAATTAAACTGATTAATTGTTCGAAGGAACTATATAAAGATCTGAAATGCACTATTTAGGAGAAAAACCATCTAACAAAAATGATACAAGAAACATATCTCCAGTATGAAGGTCTATTACACTATTTTAAGTTTGACCATGAAATATACAATTTAAAAAGTGAGAATGAGATAAACAATTGGACAGTCTTTAGCAATAATAATCATAAATCACGAAGAGACATGAGATAAACAAAGGTTTATCAATTGCATCATGATGACCTTACAAGGAGATATATTGCAATGGACAAAACAATGGATAAATTCGGCATTAAGGATAGGCAAAAAACCATAAACGATTGGACAGTCTCTAGTAATAATAATCATAAATCACGAAGAGACATGGGATAAACAAAGGTTCGTCAATTACATCATGATGACCTTACAAAGAGATATATTGCAATGGAGGAAACAATGGATAATTTCGGAAGAAGGAAAAAGTAAGCAAAAGAAGTGGGTTGAAAACAGATCCATTGGATCCGAGAATATCCCCACTGACCTCATAAAAATCATAAAAGAAAATTTATGTAGATTAATAGATGACGAAGCTTATAAGGAAGTAATTCTCTATATATTATCTAAAATTGAACTATATGATATTTGCAAATTCGAAGAATACTGCAAAACTGGCTTGATTCGTTATTTCACAAGCTCCCAAGTCCATAGGATACTGAAACACAAAACGGATACCTAGATTATCTAAAAAACAAAACGAGAAAGAAAACAATCTAAGACACTATATTCACTATGTCCTTAATATAAAAACTTATAAAGAAATGAAAAACACAATCAGTAGCACTGCTAAAGTCAGGAAATGCTGCGAGAAGATAAATGGCGAGAAATGGAAAAAAGGAGGTAAGAAAAGACCAAAATGATTTGAAGAAGAAATAAAGAATAAGAGGCAACAGCATAACCTGTTAGAACTGTTGAACGTTGAAAATAATTTTCTAAAGAAATTAACTAAGCAAAAAATACCACTATTAAAAAAACTAGATAAAAATCGAGGTTTCATCTGAACGGACGAAGAAGATAAAAGAAATTTAAAACAGCAAGCTAAAAATGCCCCAGAATTTTACCTACCTAAACCAGTGTCTAGAAAACTTTATCGATGAAGGACATGGAGAAAGAAAATGGGGTTTATCAAGAATAACAAATATATCCAGAAGTGTGATGAGACCTCTATACAAATGGGTAAAGGAAAATGTAAGTATTTTGTATGTGACGAAAAATAACACTATCCTAAAAATGGAAAAGATGCTCAAAAAATAATAAAGCAAAATTTAGAAATCTGCCTTGGAAAAATCTCCCCTCCGAATATAGTACTATGCGAGAGCAATTCAGAGTCTGAGATAATCCCTATAATGAACGAGTCAGATATTATCACACTCCTAACGTCAGGATTAGACAACATAACGTTAGGAAATGCAGTTGAGAGAAAAGCAGCTTTTAGCCAAGACAACAAAAAACAAATAAAAAATAATAGTAAATTCTTAATGAAGGAAAATACTAGTGATATATCAATCAAGATTTTGAAGATGAGAAACATGGTAAGGAAAAAATATAGCAAATAGTATTCCTATTTCAGCAGCATTTGTTGTATACGTAGAATACCAATCAGGTATCTACACAATACGGGATAAATGTTATAAACAGGTATTCAATGAATCATGCATTAGACATTACTACTATGAGGATGCTATATCACTTCAGAATCCATGCATGATAGAAGAAATAAAAGTAATAAGCTAAGAAATTCCAGAACTAAAGGGAGCCTGGGAATCACGCTAAAGAATAAATCCTAAAGTTGGAAATCATCGCGCTTTTCAAGCAACATATAAGGCAAGGATCAAAAAAAGAAGCTGCTCATCCTCACTAAATCAAGCAAAAATTCAGGATTGTAGCTCAGGATCTTAGCAAAAGAAGATTTGCAAGTGTGCAGTATCTCCAGAGATGAGATGGTCACAAAAGTAGAAGTCGACAAGAATATCGATTTTCATAGTGTTAAGAACACTACTACCCAACAACAACATAAACGAGTGTTCAAATGTAAGACATGCAGCAAACAATTCGCTTCGTTCTAAGCGCTCAGTGGCCACCAGACAAGCCACAGGCGGTCGAGACCAGAAAAGCTACATGATATAGAAAGGAAGCCTAAAGTGCACAAGTATTCCATCTGTGGAGTCGAGTTTATGAACGAGAAGGCATTTGGAGGGCACATGAGGACGCATGGGACTAGAGATAGTCCAAAAAATCCTAGTGGCAAGAATGATTTGTGTCTGGATCTGAGCCTGGGATCCTCTATTTATGCCAATAAGGTAAAGCGACCTTGCATCTCTAAGTTTGGCAAAAATTTCAGCCTCCGGTAATTTTTACAACTTTATGTAAGTATACTCTTATAAATATCTCATGTAAATATGACCTATTAAAAAAAACAGAGAGAGAGACCATATAAAGACCAAAGCTATTAGAAGGAATAGTTTGACATTTAAACCCAAACGAAATTCTTGACAACTCATCATACTAAGGAGAATAGTATGACTAGCCCAACTCAAACGATAGTTGGTAAAGAAAAGTCAAATCCGTTAATAACTAGGGGTTTGCTAAAAACTCCGTAACAACTCATCATACTGAGGTAAATATCATGACTAGCCCAACTTAAACGGTAGTTGGTAAGGCAAATCAAATCCGTTAATAACTTGGTGTTTGCTAAAAATCCCGTGACAACTCATCATGCTGAGGAAGGGAAATAGCATGGCTAGCCCAACTCAAACGGTAGTTGGTAAAAGTAAATCAAATCTGTTGATAGCTGGTGATTTGTTAAAAATCCCATAAAATTTGACATTCACAGGCCAAAAACATCATCAAGATAGTAGTAGTAAGATTATCCACAAAAAAGATAATTGATATCACTATTTGCATCCATGGACAGCATCAACAAAGGTTCTCTACAAAAATAAAAGCCCTGACAACTGACATCAACAGAAAGATTCCCTTTTGCATCCATCGACGGCATCAACAAAGGTTCTCTACAAAAATAAAAGCCCTGACAACCGACATCAATAGAAAGATTCCCTGTAAAAAATGCCCGACAAAAACAACCTGATATAACTGAAAGGAGCCTAATATAGCCGAAAGGAGCCTAATATATCCAAAAGAAAAGAAGGATTGCATGATTAAAGCTCCTTCATGATTAAAGATGCGAGCCCCACACAAACGGAATCCATGGAGTCCAAGGCTTCGGCAAGAAGAAATCGAAGATTTCGACATGAAGGAATCTCTCCTATAAATAGAAGGCTTCTAGCAAATTTAGGGAGCAGGTTAAGATTTCAAATTAAGGTTGAGATTAGAGAAAACCTTCAACACCATTCTCCATCACCACATATATATATATATATATATATATATATATATATATATATATATATATATATATGAGTGTGTGTGTATTATCCACATACACACACACACACACTGTGTGTGTATGTAAATACATACATACATATTTGTATGTATGTATGTGTGTGTATAGATATTACTGTAGATGAGTTGCCAACTCAGGAAAAGTTACATAAGCTAGCGGCAAAACTATAATGATCTAATATTTTTTCTTCAATTTTTTTTACGATTACAATTTATATTTTCTTAACTTCTTTCAGATTAAATTTCATAAATTTTTAAGTTTATTTATCTTTTCATCAAGTACATACAAAATATTTTATTCATTAAAAATTGTTAATTTTGTGTTAACTTTATAGATAGCCAAATCAAAACTACAACCCAAAAAATTGGGCATGAGTAAACCCTAGGGGGTTGAAATCATAATCCAAAAGAAATTTTTTTAAAAAAAATTATTGAAGATAGTAAAAATGAAGTGTAGTTCAGATAATTTGCGTGAGCTATCAACTCATTTTCATTTTTCTCATATATATATATATATATATATATATATATATATATATATATATATATATAGGAAATGGTGTACCTAATACGACGTCATATGCGAGCTGCCTATCGAAACGCCCTAAATCTCAATATAGAAAGTGTTTGTAAACAATCCGAATCGTTTATTGTAATTCCCATGCTCTAAATAGATGGCATATAAAAAATCATGTGGTTTAAACACTTATTTATCATCGATCAAGAAGCTTTATTTATTCTATTATTAAAAAACCGTTCATTTTGAACATTCAATATACTGTCAAAATGGTCAAAATGCATGATTTTTTATGTCATCGTTTTTTTGTGTGAAAATCACAATTAACGGTTTAGATATTCCACAAACATTATCTATGTTAAAGTTTATGACGCTTCCATAGGCAACTCTCCTATAATGTTACCTTAGGTACACTTTTTCCGTCTGTGTATGTGCACATATATTCTTTGTGTGTGTGTGTGATGCTTTATGTGGTTTTTAATGATGTACACATAAATTACTTTATGGTTTATTCATATTTATTTTCCATGATATACATACATATATATTTACATTTCACTATTGACATCTGATATTTGATAAATATCCCTGATATTTCCCGTTAACGATAATAGCTATAAAATTTTCCAATCCGATATTCCGCTAGCCAATATTTAAAACCTTGAGTGATGACCATGATCATCTCCCCTCTCTTCAAGGTTCATACAACATTACAATGAAGTTTCGTAGAAACATATCATATTATTGTATCTAATTATCGTGCGATAAAATTTATTTACCTGCCATAAAAAAAGGAAAATAAAAACTAATAAAACCAACTTCAACGTTAATTATTTTGAACAATCACATAATCCTACACCTTACCTATAGCACAATATTACATTGTTTATAAAATTAAGTTAAAAAAATTATAATCCCCTCGAAGAATTCCGGAGGCCGCAGTCGAATTATACTTACTGGACAAGGGCAGACCTCACCATGGGCTTTGATCGTCTGTGAACTGAGATTCACTTATTGATGACTTAAAAAATGGTTTTGCGGGTTGATTTCTCCCAAGTGGAAAATTCCAGAAGGAATCTGAATTCTCATAAAATATATAAAACACAACAGCTGAAGCCAAAAAGAGAGCCAAAAGTAGCACATATATCTGCCATTCTGCATAATGTGGTAGGAAAGAGAAAACAGTAAATGGAAAGATTAGTATCTAAAAAATGCAAAGAAATTTTAGGAGGGTAGGAACAGAGGAAAAAAACCTTTCCAATCTGCAGGAACGTTGAGTTTTGTAACCATTGCTCCCCATTGATGGGAAATTGAAATCACAACCCTGCATCATTTGTGAAACTTGATGAGAGCAATTGAGAAGGACATCAACATTTCTAGGCTCCGTTGCTTGAACATAAATGCACACACAACTACAGTCAGATTATCTAACTATATATGGGTTGAGGCTTAATTGTTTTGAAGGAACAAAACTTCATTTGTACCCAATTACCAAACTACATGATGGGCTACTGAATGCTTGACTCTCCCAGTTCACCTTGATCTATATAACACGTCATGTACTGTGTGCGGACAAAAGGTTTATGGTTTTAAAAATCTATCAACCATTCATTAACCTAATGCAAATTGCAGAAAATTTTGTCCATACATGTGCCATGCTGTGTAGACAAGATGAAAGGGTGGGGACCACCCATAAGTATAGCCACCATGAACTTTCATCTGAAGGAACAAATTTAACTTTGTTCCTGAGGAACAATAAAGCCCGACACATGTGCCGCATACAAGAGTAAAATTATAATAAAGAATTTAGATCAAGCAATTCGATATTTGTAATGGTCGACTATCATGGTCTCAAATCCGCAATATTGGACATATCATTTCAGCAATATCTTAAATATCGTCAATATCGAACCGATAGCATGTATAGGGTACCCTCAAAATCTGATAGTATATACAATGTCGGACCAGTTTATACATTGCATATGATGTATTAGGTACCTCAAAATCCGATATGGTATATATGATAACATTGCTATTAACTAATATTTAAAACCTTGATTTTGATATCTAATACCGCCAGTTTAAAGTGTTACATGCAATTCCTACGATACAACTGTTAAGACAAATAACAGATAATCGTTTATGGAACCATATACAATAGAAGCAATCAATTATGAAAATATAAGTATCAAAGGACACAACAAATTCTTTCTTACATCAAGATCTATGCTTAATAGTTTTAAAAAATGCTACATGTTTCCTAATTATATATCAGAAATCCAATGGAGAAGGCATCAAAAAATATTTTCAAGGATTGAGTTTACGGTTAAGATTTTTACGATTCTAAATTAAGTTCTCCAAAAATCATTATGTGAAGCATCAAATCAATGTTAAAAATAACACGTTATGAAACCCGTTATATTGCGTTACGTAACCTAACGGAGCCTCAACGCTACGTAACAACTGGAAATAACTCAATGCACCGTAACAGTACGTTTTTTTATGTTATTTTACGTTATATTACGTAATGTTACATTAAATTATGTTATATTACGTTATTTACAATTATCTTTTTAGTAATTTCCATATTATTGCTGATTATTATTTTGATTATCAGCAAATTGCTGTAATTTTATTACTTGATTAGTTATTGGCTTGTTTGATTGCTTGTAAAATTGCTAACTTGTTAATTTATGATTATTTCCTTATTCGCTTGTAATTTATCACCGATTGCTGAAATATCTTACTTGTTGATTGCATTGAATTTTTAATTGAACTGAAATCAACAATTACAAATAACATAAATTGAATATTACAAAATATAAATTACAAAGATAATAATAACTGGAATTACAACAACAACAACAACTAAGCCTTTTATCCCAAGTATTTTGGATAGGCTACATGAACCAAAAAATAGAACCACGCCGGATCGATCACTTTGATATTCCTTCTCTATTCATTTCTATCAAGTAATATCTCCTTATTTAAACATCTAGACTCCATATCTTTGCGTATCACCTCTATCCATATTTTCTTCAGTCTTCCCTTCATTTTTTTAACTTATCCTACATTGATAAACTCCCCTCTTCGAACTGGTGCACTTGTAAGCCTACGTTGCACATGACCAAACCATCGTAAGTGATTTTCTCGCATCTTCTCATCGATGGGAGCTACACCTAGCTTAACACGAATATCTTCATTTCTCACTCTCTCCTAATACTGCCGCACATCAAACGGAACATGCGCATCTCTGCTACACTTATCTTCTGTGAATGACGTTTCTTTATAGCCCAACATTCCGTGCTATATAATAAAATTGGCCTAATAACAGTCCTATAAAATTTTCCTTTCAATCTTAACGGAATATTACGGTCGCATAAAACTCTCGTTGCCCTCCTCCATTTCAACCAGCCAGCTTGTATCCTATGGTTAACATCATTATCGATCTCTCCACCATTCTGAATAATAGAACCCAAATATCTAAACTAACTGCTCATTTGAATCTCTTGCCTATCCAGTTTTACAGCATTATAGTGTATGGTCCGTCGTTTACTAAATTTATACTCCATATACTCTGTTTTAAACCTACTTAATATAAAACCTCTGAATTCTAATGTATGCCTCCATAACTCTAACTTGGCATTTACCTTACTCTTGTCTCATCAACTAAGATAATATCATTAGCAAATAGTATACACCAAGGTATCTCATTCTAAATGGCTTTAGTAAGCTCATCAATCACTATAGCAAATAAGAATGGGCTCAATTAAGATCCTTGATGCAATCCAATTGTGATAGAAAAATCACTTGTTAAACCACCACATGTTCTGACATTGGCCACTACTCCATCATACATGTTCTTAATTATGTCGATATACTTGATGAGAACTCTTTTCTTCATCAGTATCCACCAAAGCATCTCTCGTGGAACCTTATCATAGGCTTTCTCTAAGTCAATAAATACCATATGCAAATCTCTATTTCTCTCTCGGAATCGCTTTATAAGTTGACGAAGTAAATAAATAGTTTCTGTCATCAATCGTCCCGGCATAAATCCAAACTGATTCTCCGATATTTTAACAGTTTGTCGCAATCTATGTTCAATTAGAATATTGTTCATAAAATTTAGAATGGTGACTAGAATTGAAATGAAATAACTGGAATCTATGTTCATAATAATAACTGGAATTGAAATGAAAAATTAGAATATTATTTTTTTATTTAAATGATGACTGGAATTACGGTAGCAGACTTAATATAATTTGTGAATATAAATGTGAAAATTATTATAAAATTTAATATAAAACTAGAATAGATTATGATTATAAAATAATTTTAATTAGATATTTTAAATTTATATTTCAATTTATAGAAATTATTTTATATAGTTTATATTTATTTTTATTAAATAAGTAGGAAATTGCATAACCTACATTATGCATTACATTATATGCGATATAACCTAACAGATGCAAAACGTTACGTTACCATTATCACTATTTTAAACATTGCATCAAATAAAGAAATCTAAAAAATAAAGGACTTCTTGGGTGTTTGGATATTTGCTCGGTAACTATACTTCAACAGTAAAACAAAAATATATGGGCAATATAACATTCCCAATGGCTCATCCATCCCAACTACCACAATCCAAATTTTTAATGCACAATTCTTTGATAATGAGCCAACTCCTTGCTATAAGCCTATAACAACATACAAGGATTGATAATTCACAAAGATTGGCTAATTTGTAACCATCTATATTCAATGACAATGTGATCACCAAGTACGATCACAGTATAATTTATAAGCATATAACGTATAATATGCAAGTGACCATAATGGAAAGCAATATAGCATTGACTATTCTATCGGCAGATGTAGCCATGTCAAACACTGACACTTCTCATATAATGATACTCCAAATATACTTGTCAGGCACTTCTCAGATGACTCCTCAATTACATATGATAAGCACAATTTTTATATTTTTTATGCTCCTTATTTATCTATGCTTATTTATAACTAGAAGTTTCACTCAGGTAGTGTGGTTTGTAAGAAAGTAGGTTTTATTGACAAATAAAGAAGAGCAGCCCAAGAGTTAGAAATTTTGCAAGCCCAAAACTCAAGACCTAAATATGACACATGAGATTAGATATGCAATCTAAGACAAAGAAAAAAGAAGAATATAATAAAGACAAAAGAAGGAGATAAAGCTGTTAAAAGAACATCACTTCAAAATTCATTCGATTGTTGATAAGATTTTGAAAAAATAAATGTCATCAAAATGAAGTCCAAGTAAAGTCGATCATAGCCGACCGAAGTGTTGGACGAATAGCCACAAAAGTAACTGCCAGGTAGTGGTCATGGTGGCTACCTAGCAGCCAAAATGAAGTCATTGGATCTGATCATTTTTGTAAGGTGTTCTGATAGAGTTAGGATCCTCTTATGATATTTTATGACAAGATTTGTCCATATGATGGATCCTATTATGTAAGGTGTTATGATATTTATCGTCTCCTTCATCTATAAAATGGATGAGTTTATTTGTAAAGTAGAGCTTTTGATTATTTCTAATGAGAATTTATTTTCTTCTCCATTGAAAAAAATTGTTGATCAAGTGGGCGTAATTTAGATCTGAGATCAAAATTCTCTACTTTATAAAATATTTTTTATTTGAAAATTGATCTTGTTCATTGATCTCCTGTGCAATTTTTTTTTTTTATGATTTCACGTTTATTTTTACTTTGTGAATATTTTTCACTGTTAATGAAAAACTAATTTTCATACTAACACTTGGGAAGATGAAACTAAGGTGACTACTAATCTACTAATTTCTTTGTGCTTAATATAAAATCAAGTTTACCTAAATCTCACAAATAATAAATTATAGACTAATAGTTTTCAATAGGTTACGTATTCAAACGAATAATAATCCATGCATGACCTAAAAAGTCTAGACACATTGTTTAGTGAAATTTAGGAATCTTGACAAATGAATCTTGCAATTGTTAATTAATTTTCTAAATTGATAGATTATCACAACTATTGTATAACTTGAGTTTTTTGGATCTAGATATTAATTATAAAATAAAAAGAGAAATCTAGTACATTTATTTGTTAATCAACCTAGCGGAATCAATCCTAAGTGCCCATTACTTTTTATTAGATAATCTAGAAAACAAAAAATCGCTTTTCTTTTTCTTTTTAGTTCGCCTAAGTAGGATTGAAGAACTAAATAAAAGCACCTTCCATTTGGATTCAACCTGCAACGTACTACAAGTCGACACAGAAAGCTTGCTGTAAAACTAATTTCACACCGACATACTATACTTTTTAATTAGGACAAATTTTGAAAACTTCATGGATACATGTTCTATATTCCATATGCTTCTTTTGTTCATATTACATGTTTGAGGTGCTTGTTAAATTTCATTTACATATTAAAGCTACTAATATGTAGGGTTTAGATCAATCCCAAAAAACCAACTAAACCAACCTGGTTGGCCGGTTTGGTTCAATTATTTTGGTAGTCGAGCAGTTTCAATGTTGGGTCATGAATTGAATTGACTGAACTCTTAATTGAGAAATATAAACTCTTTAAATTACGAAACTTTGACAAAGTCATAATCTTAAATTTGGTGATCAAACCTTCACCTCTCACTCCTTGTCTCCTCCCATATCTCAGTCTCTCACGGCTGCCACACTACAGTCGCTCTCTTTCTAGCTCTCCCCATCACTAGATCCCTCTTCAATCTCTCATTGACAACCCACCACTGTCCCCCATCTCCACTCTGTGAGTACGCTCCTGCATACAACTACTCAATCAACCAATCCGAACCGCAATACTTTAACTCACTTCAATATCGGAGAGGAAAACGTAGATACCCTACTCGAACCTATCGATGCACACCCCTAATCAAAGCCTGCAATTTAGGACGAAAATGGCCTAAAAATGATTTGAATGACTATAATAAGTTTATATATGTTAGTGTGATACATTAAGCTTCTCCATAGGAAATAGAAGAGAAACGGCCTTCTTCATTGGCAAAGTCATAAAAATATATAATAGGAAAAAAAAAATAACACGACTAATAACGGGATGTTATTTGTCCTATTAAATGTATTCTTTAGTTGCACTACAAAGTCCAAATCTTAAATACAGTCCCATTTAGACACGTACCTACCAAGTCACTTGTGGCAATACATCTACCCATCTAACTTAAACTAGTAGAACAAATAAGGAAAATTCTTATCTATATTTTGTTAACTTAGCTAAATACCATTTGTAATTCTCAAAATACTCATGCTACTTCCCCTCTCTCCTAGCAACAACCCCATACATTTTTAAGAAAAAGATTTGGACCACAAAGAGATGGGCATAGGTTAGGGATTGGGGATTTAACGAGTATAGAAGCTGGAAGAGATGTGACTAGCACCAAGGAAGAGGGGAGTTGAGGGAACCCGACACGGAAGGAGATGCACACAACCACCACGGAATCTATAGGGATTTTCGTTTGGTAAGGGTTTGATAAGGAGAGCAACGCGTGGCTGTAATAGAAGAAAGATGGGGAATGGGTTAGGGGTGGGGGAGTGAGTGAGGTTCTTAAACAGAAAAAGTTGTGTTTACCAAGATGAGCGAGGGTGCCCATTGGAAACTCCTTAGAACTCGATTGCCACAATCAGGTCGTGGCCACCTACCTTGGATTCGAATGACCTATACGTTAACCCTGACTCCTCAAAACAGAAATAGACATCCTCGTCTTCTTCCATTATCACGGACTAAAAATTATCCCAACTAATGTGAAGGGTATTCTTGGTACCACTTAGATAATTAGGTACTTAGATGATTTTGGAGTTGTGTCAAGACATGATGATTTTGGGGAGTTACATACCCTATTAGAATATTTATATGGATTTTTAAAGCACAAACTTGCTTATGTATGTGTATGCATTCTCTCTCTATTATTTGCATATATCATAGTGTCATGTCAAACCCCTAGTTCCTACTTCTGGATTAACTGTACCTCATTTATGTCTCTTTTCTTTATATCTGTGTCCATGCTTCTATATGGAAAGAATAGTATAGAATAGAAAGAATTTAGGATAATATTAATAAATCTCTTGATCTAATCTGGACACCCAACTAATAAATGAGCCAGGTCCTATGTTACGAAAAATCAGATTTTAAATGGATCGAGGTTAGTTTTCCTTCGCAATATCTGTGCCCGGATTATGGGCATCTGACCTCTATCCAGCCTAGTTGTGATGCCCTATTTGGTTTATGCAAATGAAGCTGGGCTCCTGGATTTGTTCTGGATAACCATCTTAACAATAACTCCCAAGATGAATGTAATTAATTATTCACCATAATCACCCAGACTATTTCTAGTTTGGAAGCTGCCCCTTGGTTGTCTGAACAACAAATTATCCTGCCTTGCTACCAGAAAACCCGTCCTGAATAATAAGTCTACAGTAAATCCACCAGGGTGAGAACAGTTGGAAGAAAAAGGTATGTCATTCCATGGAGATTTGACTTCAATATTTGCTTCATTACTGACCATAGTTGGAAAGGATAAGCCCAAATGATGCAGTTGTTCTTTAAAACACAATATATATTTTAAAAAAAAAAAAACTAGATTATGTTGAAGAAAATTCAGAAACAAGCTTCACTTGAAATGTAGTCATATTTGCAGAGGATGTCGGTGTTATGGACTTTTCTCCTCTTTTATTTGTTTTTGGCTTTTCTTTTCTTTTCTTTTCTTTTCTTTTCTTTTGATAGATAGCCCTCTCAAACTTCATCTTAAACTAAAGAGGAATTGAGAAATTGTGATGTATGAAATCAGTAAAATAATGACATCAATCGCAGGTGAAGTGACATTAAGTGAAAGCTACCACATTATATAAAGAAAAACTTAATAAATAAGGAGTCTACAGCCACTAACATCTGTGACATCATGTAATATAAAATTTTAAGGAAATTAAAAATATTTAAAATTCATCAGCCTATCTTTAAGAATGTTCAGATTCATGAGCTACCTTTCAGATGGGCAAAACTCAATTGAGGATACGCTTGCACCAAGATGAAGCTTCTTACTCCAGTGATTAACCTCCATCTTCTTTACATCCACTATACACATGTCGCCATCATTGCTCCCTCTACATTAAGAAACAGACATTACAGTTATCGCTCCTTACATCAGCCAAACATTGAGATACAAAAAAAATACAACCTTACTAAGTAATACAACCATATGATAAATGTTATAGCTACATTCTGGACCAAATTAGTATTAAGGACCGTGTTGGGAACTTCAACTTAAATATCCATAGTGGAAGGGTTTCAGTGGCCTGCTAGATCCGAACAGATCTAATAGGATCATGCTAGTATTTGAAAATGGTACAGGCTGATAGGGTCAGAAAATAGTGCATTACTTAACGATATGCATGCACAAGCCATATTTGCACCAAATAAAATAATATGTTGATAGACAACTGAAGGTCTATGCAAGTAATGGTTACAGGAACCAGGAAATTTGTCCACATACAAATAGCAGAACAAGTTAAACATCTTTCTTTAAGAAAAGAAAGTTGAATAACAGGAGTGATGCACTTACAGACCAAGGTACTTTCCATCAAAGCTAACAGAAAGCACAGACGTAGCCTTTCTGAATAACCTTTTGTACCCAATTTTCTGCCATGTACTGATATCCCAAACAGCAATTACCATTCTATCACCTGCTTTTTGGGACAAAAAAACTCTTAAATACAGGAATGTATAAAAAGAGAGGATGACTCATGTTGCCTCAAGTTCATATCAAAGCTTACCTCTCTGAACAGTACAAAAGAGGAAAGGCTTAGTCCCATCCCTAGAAAATCTACAGCATTCGATCTTCTCATCCTGCAAAATGTTGAAGAAAGATCAGAGTAAGATCACAAATGTTTGAAGATTGTGACAAATAAAGAACAAAGATATAGCTGAATTCGTGATACCGAATTTCGAGTCAAAGAAGTTAATGGAACGCCATCATTTATCTTCCAAATTCTTGCAGAGCCATCAGTGGATGTTGATGCTAAGAATTCTGAATCTAAGCTGAAGAAGGAAATGAAATTGAAATAGTCAGCTGACAGAAACACTTTAATTATCAATACAGTAATTAATTGAAATATGTGATCTATCAAGACTGAAGCAAAAACCGAAGAATAGAACCATAACTAAAACGCATGTAATTTTTTTTCTTAGTATAGATATACTTTTTACCCTAATTCTAATTAAACCACCAAATAATTAGGAAGCTTGAGAGGGGCATGTAACAGAATTCATATTCCTGATATCAGGCAAGTTTGATTGGCTGTTTAATAGTCATCCTTTCATCACAGGCTCGGAGAAATTATAACTTTTCTCTTATCCCCTTGCTACTATAATTTCTCTCAGGAACGCAAGTGATCAAAAGAGTTAATATTGCTGCTGCCAAATGAAGAATATTTAGTTCATTGCCAACGACAACCCTTTCGCTGAGTTATGTGTCTAGGGAAGGCTAAATTGATCCGAACTGACAAGTATAGTATGGCATAGTCTAAGTATTGACTATTTGTATAAGGATAAAAACATCATGTGGTAACAGCGTCCTGTAAAAAATGCAAGAATCTTTAACAGAACATAAAAAAAAAATTGAGATGTCAAAGCCCAAGAAAGAGGATAAAGAACCTATTTCGAATCAACGATACTCGTACAACCCCTTTAGACTTTGCACATTATAAGTTGCAAACTCTCTGCCCACCAAAAAAATAAAAGAGTAACAAAAATGCTCCAAGATGTAGATGGATATTGACTTCAAAAGGGACTTGAAACAGGATGAAGCCTATTCCCTTGTTCTAAAAATTGAGATTATTTTATTCCTTCTGCAACATTACTTCTTGAAAAGTCAGATCTGAATATTCTCAGATGCTAATACTTGCTCCTTGAGAATGCTACATTATAGGAAAAGTAAATAATCTTTTAGATTTCCTCTCTTCTCTACCTTCTTGTGTTGATTCATTTCTTTACATTAAGCAACAGTGTGAATGGATGTTGAATTTGACTTAATATGGAGCATGTTAAGCAACACCCAATTATCCTCTTTAAGAGATGCACTGGTACTATGACAAATCAACATCTGTTCTCTACTTGCATAAAACAAATCAAAACTTGCTGAAACTACAATACGGTTCAGCAAGCCTCTGACGAAAATTAAACATCACAAGTGGTCTTGAAGCCTAGATTCTTTCAGATAAGTACACTAATTTCAAAATTAAAATACCAAACAACAAAAGGAAGAACATAGGAGAAACACAATGAAAAAACCAATGAAAGCTTAACAATCAATCTGTAATATTTGTCAGATATTATTGTCATCATCATTAACAATCAATCTGTAATTAAGACCACGCTACAAAAGCATGCTGAAAACACATAAAGTGAGAGCCTTTCCTATGAAAAACTAGGGTTGACTGAACTTGAATGACAATTCTAGAGTCTACCCAAAGAAAAAGAGCAAGTAAACTCTTGAACTTGACATAAGAGTGCTCAGAAAGGGATTTTTTTTTTTTTTTTTTTTTTTTTTTTGAGAATAGACTCAGAAAGGAAATATTAACAGAATTCCAGAAAGCATAAAAGTTAATATATCTTTTCATCAGATGTAAAAAGAATTTAAAAGAAGTAATCACTTTTTTAGTTTTTCATATATCTCTGTTGTCTACCCCAATTACTTGGGATAAAAGGCTGTCATTGTATATCTCTATTATGTTGCTATATTGTTGGAGCCTATCCTAAGCATTTACTACAACATATGTTAAGTAAAGAAGTTATATTGTGCTTTAACAAATGCCTGCACAACCACAGTTTTTCCACACTAAGTTTTCATAGTGTGTTTCGTCTCAACAGCCACATATTCAGTAAGAACAAAATTTTCTAAATCAAATCACATGGTGTATCTCACAATCAGTCACATAACTATTCTACAGAACTGAAGTCACTGAAGATTCCAAAGAGTACCATAAGAATATATCTTAACAAGTCCTTTCTGCTCCCAACCATGTGTTCGAGTATTGAGAGAATTGGGGTTTTAACCTCATGTGATCAATTTGAGTAACCTCATGTGATCAATTTGAGTAACATGATCAACATCCAAGTAAATGAAGGTAGTATTTCATGCAAAGATCATACTTTTCATTGTATGTTTATTTCCTACATTCATTCATCATAGTATAGCTGCATATAGATCAGAAAATGCTGAAATTGAAAGTACAAAAACCCAATTTCCATGTCATACCTGATATCCATATCTCGAAAAGATTTATGAGCTCTAGGTTCATCCAAGAGAATATGCTGGCTTGGCCACTCTAAAATTCTGAGGTGTCCATCCTATAGAGAGGGGTAAGTCATATACAATTAATAAAGATAGTCCATCACTGTGTCTTACCAAGTAAGATTAATTTTCCTAATATGTGTTAGAATAACACTATAATAAAAGCAGTCTACACAGAAATACTTTGACTTATAGGCTTCTATTATTATAACTAAAATTTCACAAATAATAACTTATGATTGTCATTTATCGAGCAACAGATTCTCACAAAACCACATGAAATGATGAATTAATAATACTGGTAACAATTTTGTTTATAGTTCAGCAGAAAAATGCAGACATTTTATTACATCATTAGTTTTAAAAATAATGCTTATCACACATATCAAATAAATAAACTTTAAAATTTCAATTAAAAGTTTCACAAGAAATGATTGCATACCTCCCCACCTGTAGCAAATCTAGAACCATCAGTGCTAAAAGCCAGACATTTTTGAGAACCAATGGACTGAAGGGGCAGAAGCTCTTTCTCGAGAAGCTTTACATTTGAATCTAGACCATTTAACTCGAATAATCTACATTTTCAAAACCCAGCTTAATCTGAGAATCCTTATATGACAGCACAAAAATATCTATACCAAAAAAAATAGAAAATCAACAGAATATTACATTGAAGGAGAGTGATAAATAAATTTATCATTCTCCATGGCCTATATTTGCAGAACACATACTGAACCTTCATGGCTATGCATTTATAAGAAATAATCATTTTATAGTAACAACTAAATTTACATGGGCTCAGTACTATACTGTTGTTCTATCATGGAAATGTTGCATGAGGTGTTCAATAAAAAATTTAAGATTTACAGAATTTAACTGAAAAAAATTTCAAATTCAACTCCCCAAAAATATAGTCTCCATAAAAGTCAAATGACATCTATGTATTCCTTTCCGTCTTCCCCATGTCAGTATTTATGTACATATGCATGCTTGCATGTTTGGGCGTACAAAAATATCAAATATGTATCTATGTATGCATTGTAGAATATGGCTAAATAGATTCAAAAAGAAAACCAACAAGACTAGTAGCCACATATAAGAAGTACAAATACTTTAAAGTGAATAAAGTATAAGATGCATGTTAGACAGCAACAGTGCCTGACACTCATGAAGAAACATGTAGGATAATATATCTATTAAAAAATATTGAAAAAATTGCCTGTCCGACATGCTAGAACCATGTGGCTTTTATAGAACCGACGTGTCCTAAGATGCCAAAATCACATCTAGTTTAAATAAATATCCATGAACTCTCTTTTGAATGTTAGTCTAACATGTTTGGAACATCTCCATAACACATAAGGACCATTCTGGGGCTGCGCTAGGTCAGAGATCAACTTTTTTGCATTCAGGTTGTATTTGTTCCTTTTACATGCTTGCTTTTAGAATCTAAAAATTCTAATCATTGAGGTTTTAGCTTGTTATCCTTCCTTTAATACAAAGTTTAACACTTACTAGGGCTTTACTGTGTTCCCTTTACTGTGTTCCCTTGCCATGTTCTATCTTTTATATTTTAAGGCTTAGCTATGTCGACATGTCTATCTTGGGTAATATCTATGCACCATACTAGTGTTCATACTCCATAGGTACAACCTTTTCTATTTGAATATCAGATCTACAGTCCTATAGATCTTCAGAGATCTATGATCAAAGGCCACGATTAGATCCATTGCAACAAATAGATAGGATTGGAGTACTATATTGCTTCTATATTTGATCTAGTCGAGAGAATATCCGAAGGACGAAAACATTCATAGCTGATGAAGGAAGTGTTTAAATTCTAGAGCAGCATCACAGAACAACAGCTGAACCCAGGTTTGAAAGTTGTATATATCAGTCAGAGTAATCATAGTCCTTCGTTAAGAAAGTGGATAAACTATATAAATGCATAAACTACATAAATGCACCTACATTCAAATAGAATTCTCAACCTACCATTTACGCATTACATTTTTAAAATCTTAGTCTCTTGTATGTTTCTTGTATGTCTTTAATATCCTTAAAATACATTACAAACTTTTGGTCATAGGAGTATCAGTGTGTATCTAGTAAGAATCCAGGTATCAGACACAAGAATGTCTGCTTTATTGAAGTATGAAGTATATAAGCAACATAATATTCAGGAAAAAGAACGCAATCAGATACAAAGCATTCCAGTAGAATTCTTATGCAAAGATAAATTACGGTTGAGAATGACAATGAAATCAACTTCAACAAAAGATAACATCTTATTTGGAACTATAATAGGTCACTTGCCCAAACAAAGTATTGTTGTTCTGCACACCTGCATCAACAACCATGTCCATCTTTGTCCAATGCTTACAAATTTGTTAGATTCTATTATAAAAATTATATAGAAGAAGGAATACTCCGCATCGTTGTATTTTACAAAAGCTAGTTTATGCTGCTACTTATAATTGTCCTACAACTATTTTATATGAATAGCAATCATACACATTTTGAGACAAATATCCATACATTCAGTCAAAGTATATGTATATAGCGTGTCTTGACAGGAAGTTGGATAATTGTCATATATGACATCCTACGCCCTCATTGAAACACAAACACCAAAGGCTTGAGCCCTCCCACCCTAGACCATTTGCTAAGCTTATGGGCTTTCAGAGGTGAGTCACTTATATCTAGGGATGGCAATGGGACCAAGCTAGCTCGGCTTGGATATGGAGTTCTGGACACAGGCAAATCATCCCTATTGGACCGGTATGGACAAGTGGCCAAGGTAGGGACCCAGGTTTGGCCCATGGGCTTGGCCAAGCCGAAACGGTATCGGACTGATTCACCAAAAGTAAACAAACACGAAATTGAGAATTTAAAGCTTTAAAATTTTCTAACAAAAATGTAAAAATTAGAAATTTAGGAAAAATTATTGCAAGTTGTTAAATATAAACAGGACAAATGTCACTAATGATCCAACAAATATATAATGGATAAATTTCATTGCACTTTAGGACTACACAATTGTACAAACTCCAGTGTTCGAAAATCCAGACAACTCAAACGAGTACTCGCCCAACTACTCGGGATCAGAGAAAAAACGAGTACAAGTGGCGAAAATCACCTAAAAACTCGGATAAAATGAGTATTAGGAGTACTCGACTGAGTACCAATTACACACTGAGTTCTAAAAAGTGGGCCGTTCTATTTTCATGTCGGTTTCGGGTCTTTTTCGCTTGCCCAAACTTGAACTCTTCTTTCATTAAAACGAAAAGTCGGGTTAGGCTTTAAGGGTGATTATCACCCAAGCCTTAATTTCCCCAATCAAAAACTCCCCGATCAAGAATCTCCGAGCATTCCCTCTTTCAGTGATCCTCATCGGTGAAAGATCATTCCAAATCAACGATAAGATCAGATTGAATCCCTCTCCTTCCTCAATTTCACCGATTGACGTTCAGAAAAACTCTCTTCTTCCCCCCACCCTACTTTAAGCCGCAATTCGAACTCCCCCCCCCCCCCCGCGCAGAAGTGAAGCTGCAATTCCAGCTCTCTCTCTCTCTCTCTGAGCTTATTCTTCCCCTAGCCAGTATTAGAGCATAGTTCAAGCTTTCTCTCTCTCTCTCAGCCTCTTCTTCCAACTGTCGGTTAGATATTGTGGTTCAAACTCTCTTCTTCCCACTGCAAAGCAACTCTGTAAGTAGTCCTCAATTTTTATTTAAATTTTAGTATTAATTTTATTTTTAATTTTGATCTACGTGTGACCGTCACTGTGTGAACATCGGCCTTGCTTTTTTCTTTATTCATGTGTCTCTGCGTCACTATGTGAACTCCTGAAAGGCTCAAATTTTGACTATTAGGAAATAGGATTGATTGTTACATTTGTGGTGCTAGTGGAGCTTCGGTTTTGGCTTTGCCTTGGGAAAATTGATCTTTGACCACACATAATCATCAGATGAAAAAGCTGGCTTTGGCTTTGACTTTGCCTCAAGAAACATGGATTTGGCTTTGCCTTGAGAAAATTGATCTCTCTGTACTTAGATATTGCTTTGGGTTTGTCTTGGATCTTGAGAATCTCGGATTTGACTTTGCCTTAGGAAAATTGGTCTCTGATCATACAAAATTATCAGATGACAAAGTTAGCTTTGATTTTGGCTTTTGCCTTGAGAAACTAAGCTTTGCCTTTGCCTTGAGAAAATTCATCTATGTGTGATGAGAAAATTGATCTCGGTGGGGAATTTGCCTTTTAGAGGCTTTGGTGCATTTGGAATTTTTTGCTAAGGTGAAGGCATTTATTTTGTTTTCAATGTTCACGAATCTTGCAGCAATTTAGCATTTTAGTGGCTAGAATTTTAGTTCACTCTTCTAAATTTTTGTTCTATCACACATACATATATGATACATTGATTACGATGTTGTTGAATGATATGAAATTTTTGTTCTATCACAAACATACATATATTATACAACAATTATAATTTTGTTCCATTCCATATGCACATTTGAATGATATTCTACAACTCATTGATTTGTTACATTTATATATGACATGTTATAGTTAATATTTAGATATAAAGGAACAATACAATTAAATGTAGTTGAATGAATATTATTCATATCTACTTTCTGAATTTTTTTAGATTTCTTATTCCATTTGCTAAGCCATCATATATGGCATCAAATTCTAGTGTTAGTGGTGCTGTCAGGGTGACTCGCATTAATACGAGTCAAGATATTGATCTTCCGGATAAACCAAAGGGCTCCAAGGATATTGGATGGGAATATGGGAAGCTTGTGAAGTTTGATTTTGAGTTTTGAAATTTTATATTTCTGCATTACATGTTTTCCATAATTACAATTATTAAATTATTATTAATTCGAGTTCTGAACGAGTACTCACCGAGTTCTCCAAATACTCACTACTCGTTCTCGGACCGAGCAAGTACTTTAACTAAGTTTTAGAACATTGACAAACTCTATTAGAACTCAATGGATATAATAATCAAATTCAACTTGTCCTTTATATTAATTCATAGTCTTCTGAATCTGATAAAAAATCTATTTTCTATTCTTTTTACATATCTATTTCATTTTTTCTCTCTAATTTCTCTCAATAAATTTTGCCAAAAAATTTGAAGGATACAAAAGCTCCAACAAGAACTGAAAGGGAACTCATAGCCTAATTACCTTGTGTCAACTAGGAAGTTTTTGCGAAATTTATAGAGAGAACATAAACTAAGAACCTTCTTCCCTCTATATTCTATCTATATATTCCCTTTAGTTCTTTCCGAACTATTCTAACCACCGAGAATTTTGGCCAAAATTTATTGAGAGAAAATAGAGGAAAAATTATAATAATTTTTTTCAAGAGAAGAAAATAGAAAGCCTAAGAAATGAGAGACCGTCTGATTTAGCAAAGTAGTTTGTTGCTTCCAGCGTGACAAATTCCTATTGCTTGAGTTGAGATAAAGACTTCACCTTTACCTTGAGAGAATCTTAATATAGAAGCTGTGAGGGTTAAAGAGTGTTGGAAATAGCTGGAGAGAGTTATAAAATTTGTAATGTGAATAAAGGCATTGGGAATATTTATAGAGTTTAGAGGATGGAAATGTTAAAAAAAAAAATTTACAAAAACATACCAACAGCTATTTTAGCCACTGATGGGGTCATTTGCTAAGAAAAAACATGCTTAAAGCCCCCCACGACAATTTTAGCCATTGGAGGGCGTTTGATTCATATAAAAAAAAAAAAAACTTGCGCAATAGCTAAATTGGACTTTGGAAAGGTGACTCAAGCAAGCATCGTGCCAAGTCCGTGTCTGACCTGCATTTAACAGTACACGATAATGTTGGTCTCATGCCCAGGCACGAGCATGAGTCTGACTCGGGTCCAATTCAGCCTACCCATGTCTGGAACAAACCGAGCCTGCAACCTAGTTTCCTGAGCCCAGGTTTGGGGGCTCAAGCCAACCCAAAAACATGTCATGTCGGGTTGGACATGTCCAGTAACCACCCCTACTTGTATCTGTATCTACCAATCATAGATTCTGGAAAAAAAATATACTAAAAGCACTTAAAGCATTTTAAACTACGTTCTCAGAGCAATTATAATATCAATATGTTGTAATATATACCAGAGTGCTAAAGCACATCCAAAACTTCTTTCATATTTTTTTTATTTTAACTTATATTCTTTGTTTACATAAATGAAGATGAATCAATGAGTTAACATTGGCCAATAAAAACATGAACACTTGCACCCCAAATAATTTTTTTTTTTTAAATGTCAACATGAAATGCAGCGTCTTAAGTAAGATAAGCATGCGAAACTAATCGGCACTAAATAATTTATAAGCAACTTCAAACAGCCCTTCCTGGGAGAAAACAAACCCAACAGAAAAAATAAATAAGAAGGAATCCACAAAAAGTCCAATTATTAATAAATTTGTAATCATTATGCCTTTCCAACTTAGGCCAATTGTTTCAGAAAAGATGTCACTGTTAGCATTCACCGTCATGTTTCTAAATATCGAATACCAGGATCGAACATATTGAATAGTGGATATCAGATAACAAATCGAGGATACAATTTCATACTGAACAATATCAACAATATACACACACACCACACTTCAAATATGTACATTTGATATTTTAGAGATGGTTTAATTTCATCCAACTAATATGATAAAATATATATAAAGGTATTAAAAACATGTTTATGTGCAAAAACATATGAGTAAAATAAACTATATAACTAATTCAACTGAAGTTTAAAACATATATTATATAAATAATTGAGATTTAGAACAATGATAGTAGTAGAATAATAGTTGAAGAAGACTGGTAGCTATAATAGTAACAGGGAGAATGACAATAGTAGCCGGGAGAATGAAGAAGATTAGTAGCAATAATAGCAACAATAATAACAGTAGCTAAGCAAGTAAAAGTGAAAGAAGAAGGGAATTTTAGAGAAAGTTCTAAGTTTTAGTGCTATTTAAATAAGCAGTGCAATGTACATGATGGAGATCAGAATTAGATTAGATTATATTAGATTTGATTAGGATTTGGATTGTACTAGATATTCGATTTGATTAGGAGTTTGGATTTTATTAAGATTTTGTTTGTTAGGGTTTCTCTATATATAGGGGTTGTATGAAGTATTAAAAAGAGGAATAATATTTTGAGAAATTTTCTTGAGAAATCTCTGGTGTGGAATTCGCTGAGTAAAAATCTTTTCTCGTGGATTCGTGGAGAGTGGGCGTGAACCTGAGTGGATTCCCAAATCCCAAAAGTTTTCCCCAATTTATCATTTCTTCCCCAATCCCTCTAGAAAAAACCCTAATTTCAAAACCCTAACCCTAATTTCGCCTCCGTCCTGCGTCAAATTGGTATCAGAGCCTAGATTTTATTTTCCATCTTCTTCTTCTGCATTTCCATCCTCTTTCATTTCAGTTTATTTTTTTTGAAAAAAAAAATCAAATCTGAAAAAAAAAAGGGAGAGAGAAAAGAGAAAAAAAAAGAGGAGAGAAAAATAAAAAAAAAGGAGAGAAAAAAAAAAGAGGAGAGAAAAAAAAAGAGAGAAAAAAAAGAGAAGGGAGAAAAAGAAGAAAAAAAAACAGAAGAGAGAAAATAAAATAAAATAAAATACAAATTCTTCTCCCCCCTCTCTCTACTTGCCTTGCACCTCTTCTTCCTCTTCATCCAAACCAGCAATAACAACATCAGCACCAGCAACAAGCAAGAACAGCAGACTCGTTAAGGGTTTCTTTCAATTCAGAGCTCGTTTCAACTCCGATTCAAACCGTTTTCGAGCCGTCGTGATTTTTGGGTATTTCTTAAACTTTTTGAGATAAAATTTTGAGTTGATTATATATGGGGCTCATGTTCTATGGTCGTTACATCAACACAAATGCTAAAAAATCGCAAATTGAGCGAGATACGTATGCTACTATACCCATTTTTTTCGGTTTCGATGATGGACAAAATTATCAAAATTGGGAGAATCATATCCAAGATTTCTTTCTAACTTCTGATCTGACTTCAACACAGAAATTCCTTCACGCCCGACAAAAATTAGGTGGAGAAACTTATACTTGGAGTAAAGAGTATAAATTATATTTGGATTGGAATATCTTGCGACGTCTACTTCGTCATCGGTATACTCAACACCACCTTCCAAATTTATCATCTCATCGGTTTCAATCATCTGAGCCTAAAACAATGACTAGTGATGAAAAACTTCAATGTATGATCGATGAGTTTAAGAAGTGTAGTCAAATACTTGACAGTGTTAAAAACACACTTAAATGCAGGGATGAAAGAAGTCAAACGGTTAGTAATGATAGCATCGCTAACAAAATTGAAGCAGATATTCCTATGTTTGGTGAATGTATTTTGCAGCCTACACCGGATACAGAAGTTCATGATGAGCCATTACTAGTACCAGATGGAACTTTTTATTCATCCACAGAAGTTGAAGACTCAATGGTTCAGATTTCTGAAGATCCTTCAATAGAACCAACTGCGAAATTTCAGCCGCCTGTGAATACTTCTGATGATCATACTTACAAGGAGAAACCAACGAAAATATCTTCTTCTCTCCTATTTGCAGATGTACAAGGAGTACAGAAACTTTCAATCCAAAGTGAGACTTCACACAGAAAAGAAGTTATTGTTGATGATGAGGTAAAAACTTCAGTTCCTCTTGAAAGATTCAATACAAGAATTATGAAGAAATTACAGACTCAACATACAGATTCATATGAAGTTTCGAAGAGATTTGCTTCTACTATTCAAAACCAGAATAATTTGTGGATTTACAGTCATTTGAAACTGGTTCACGAAAGAAGCCAGTTCTACCTCCACCGCCTTGGTACAGATGTGATATACTAGATACGGTTTCTCGACCACCACCATGGCCCAATTGGGATACTTCGTGGATGCCAATCAGCTCAATCCGGACGTGTTTATCATTTCTTATCTCCGCATTCATCGGGGACGAATGCTTTGAAGCCGGGGAGAATTGATGGAGATCAGAATTAGATTAAATTAAATTAGATTTGATTTGATTAGGATTTGGATTGTACTAGATATTTGATTTGATTAAGAGTTTGGATTTTATTAAGATTCTTTTTGTTAGAGTTTCCCTATATATAGGGGTTGTATGAAGTATTAAAAAGAGAAATAATATTTTGAGAAATTTTCTTAAGAAATCTCTAGCGTGAAATTCGCTGAATAAAAATCTTTCCTTGTGGATTCGTGAAGAGTGGGCGTGGGTCTGGATGGATTCCCAAATCCCAAAAGTTTTTCCCAATTTATCATTTCTTCCCCAATTCTTCTAGAAAAAACCCTAATTTCAAAACCCTAACCCTAATTTCGCCTCCGTCCTGCGTCAGTATATCTCTAGTACTTGTAACTTTTTGCATGTATGGTATTCAAGTTTCCATGGAAACAGTGTAAATATCTGGTTGATTTAGGCAGAGGTGAAAGAATTTGCATTTTTCCTTGTACATGGGAATAATATTGGGTAACAACATCAAATTTATTTTCTACATTAAAAAATCAATTGAAAAAATAAACCATTTCCACCAATATTTTGGGGGTGGTATATTAGGGTCATATAATGGGCGATATTGCAAATATCAGGCAATATGCACAAAAAGATATAATTCCTTTTTTAAGGTATCTTCTCGATTGATCCCAAAAACAATATATTAGAGTGATATATCGGTCATATCGGGAATATTTAAAATAATGTTCATTGCTTCCCAAAAAGGATAATCTTTACACCCAAAACTAAGAAAAAACTGAAGGAACTTACAGAAAAATTAATTATCAATAAATATATGACTTTTATGCCTTTTTCAACTCATGGTCATTTGTTAAAATCAAGGAGTTACTGTTATCAATCATTGCTTCCCAAAAAGGATAACCTTTACTACTGAAAACCCGATCATATCTATTTCCTGCCAAATTTAGTCTATTAACCGTCTCAATCCAGCAAAGCAACTTCGCAAGATGTTCAATCTTATTGCAGAGGAAACTTAACCCGAGTACTCACTTGCACCCATTGGCAGTAGAACACACAAATTCATCTCCACTGGGATGCACCGCAAACCCTAGGGGATCCCCTCCCTCCTCTCTAATCACAAACCTAGCCTACAACAAGAACCACTAGAGTTTCTCAGTAAGCAAACAGACCAGCAGGAAAAAAATCAACAAGAAATCGAACGAGTTAAAATCAAACCATGGGGTCGGGAGAGAGCGAGGAGGTCTTGGCATCGAAGGAGAAGATCTCGATGAGAGGAGGAGAGGCGAAGTTCTTCGACCTCCCGTAGATCACCAGCAGGCGGTTCTCCGGCCGCCGGATCCACCCCGCGCACGTGATTGGGCCAGGATTTGATGCGTCGTCAGTTCTCTCCATATTGATTCCGACCGATTTAGGGCTTTTCTTTACTTTCAATTTTAGGGACGTCGATGATGGGGGCTGAAGATTTTCCTTTCAAATTCAGTTCTGAGTTTGTATTTATAGGTGGGATAGGAGGATGGACTTCCCAATGCCAGCGATGAAAATTAGGGTTCGGGTGGATATTCCAAATTACCCCGAATCTAAAGTTATACCTGTCATTGAAACAATTATAACTGGCTAAAATAGAAAAAAAAAAAATTATAAAGGAGCACACCAATCTTAGCACACTTAAAAGGTTGTTTAATATAATAATTTTGCTATTATTTTTTTTTTTTTAAGGTTAATTACACTTGTACCGCTATAGTATGAGAGGTCTGTAACGTAACATACTAGAAGTTCGAAACTCTCAATAAACCCCCTAGACCGTTACCCTTACTAGTCAACAGTTAACTAATTCCACCATCTTTTAGGATATACTGCACTCCTTTTATGTAATCTCCATTTTACCATTATCCCTCTCCTTAAGTCAGATAACTGTTCAATCTCTCAGTACCTCTCTCCTTCCCAGCCCTCTCTCTCTCTCTCTCTCTCTCCCTCCCTCCCCTCCCACTCACGCCCCCTCTTCATCCCGTCCCCCTCTTTCTCTCTCTCTCTCTCTCACTCACACCCTCACTCCCCCTTCTTTCCTGGTTTGACCAAACAAAACCCATAGATTTTACATGGGTATGAAAACAACAAATCCTAAAATTAGTATCAAGGGGCTTGTCGAGATCTTGTCCAGTTCAATTCAAAGGTCACACGTGCCCACCACTCTACAAATCCAAAGAATCCTCGTCATCACAACACACAACACAGTTTATGGTCCCCCTCCCCCATGCCTAACACATTCGGGTCCAAAAAAATATCCACAAAATACACGCCAACAGTAACACGTCATCCCCACAAAAAATTATCGGTAAAAAAAACTATAAAAATTAGAACTTCCAGTGTATATAACTGCTTACCGGAGAGCTCTGTCGCGAGAGAGAGAGAGTGGAGAGGGAGAGGTCCAAAACCCTAGAATCGCCCGCTTAACGTTCAGCCACCCCTTATGACCTAGAGTTGCCCACCGTTCGTACCCTAGAATCGCCTGAGAGAGAGAGAGAGAGAGAGAGAGGAAGCTCTAACTTTTGCCCTAAGTTCACCCTCGAATCACCTCTGAGAGAGAGAAAAAGGAAGCTGCTGTAGCGTCGCCCCTGAGAACCCCTTTCTCCTCTCACTTCGGTTGGGTTATGGGCAATTTGGTCCTTTCACGCCACGTGTCAATCTCGTGACCCACTCACTCATGACCAAATAACTCTGTTAGGTTGTCCATGGGGTTTATTGAGAGTTTCGAATTTTATGAGTGTTAAGTTACAAACCCCCATATTACAGGGGCTCTGACTGTGATTAACCTTTTTTTTTTAACATGAATGTCCTTGTCTTCAACCTCTTTTCTTCCACTCTTTCTCACCTAGTGAAGGAGTTAATTTCTCCTAAAAAAAATTGAATCCTTAGACCCATGACCATTCAAAATTTTCCTATACTAAACTCCCTCACAAATTAAGATAAAAAATTGGCTTGATTAATCCTTTGTTTGCTCAGAAGCCCTAAATAAGAGTTTTTATTTTATTAAAGTCAAAAATTGGAATTGTCTGGGCTAGCAGCTATGATAGTATTTAAATTGTCTAGGCTGCAAGCCTCAGCCCAGATATTAAGTTTTTTGAGGGAATTACCCATTTAAATCTCATTGTCGGGGGTTTCAATACGGACAAATTATTCACTATCCGAGTTGACAATTCAGAAAGTGAATAATTTGTCTAGGTTGAAACCCTGGACATTGTTTTTTGAAGAGTGTGGGGATTGCAGGGCATCGAATTTAGAGAGTGCAGCGGTGGGCCTAGGGCACCGGGTAGGGTGTGAGCCGGTAGACCCATGGCACGAGGTTAGGGTAGAGGACTAGAACATGGAGGAGATGAGGAGATGGCCTTGTGGAGAGGTGGTTTTGGGAATGTAATGTGCTCATTGAGGGGAGAAAGAAGAACAAATAGTGGGAAAAAATATGGTGTTCTCACAAGGAAAAACTTGAAAAGAGATGATATGCTCACTAAGAAAGGTGGCCTCACTAGGATAAGTGGTGTGATCCTTTAGAAACTCCCAACAAAAAAAAAAAACCTAATGGTTTTTTCCAGAAATTCCCATGAAGTACTTTATGTTATGTAAATCACATGGGCTTTCAAATTTCATGAAAACATACCTAGTGTTTTTCTCAGAAATTCCCATGAACTATTTTATATTGTATAATTTCCATGTGCTTTCAAATTTCATGGAAATCTGACACAAGCTAAAGAACGGTTTGATAGTAGAAAAAGTGCAAATTTTGTTAAGAATAAAAAATTAGGATTTTTTGCAAATCTGAGAGAAATTTGGAACAAAAATAAAAAAAAAAGGATAAAGATTAATTTAGGTCTCGGTACCCAGATAGTCCTTTATCCATTCTCAACGAATCTACGAGAAGTAATTTAGGCATTAATTATGGCCTTGACATCGAGGTGATATGTCATTTACTCTCAACGAATTCATAATGATAGATTTCAAATTAATTTGCAAACACCATACTAAAATAAAAGAAATTTTGATTCTCAATATTTTTTATTATATTTTCAGGAGTCGTATATGATTATTAATAAAAGGAACTATGTGCACCATATGTGTAAATAAACCAAAATCTAATAATAATAATAATAAAGTCATAACCAAATCTAATAGATCTAGACAAATATTATAACATCTCAAATCTATTCAGATCTAATCGAATCTCATAAAATCCTTTATCAAATCAGAATTTTATTGTCCCATGAAAACCCCCAAATGATATTAGCGAAAATATTACTGGTCCGATTTAAAAATGCAGTAAATACACACTTCTCAATATTTCGAAATACCTACTTTCTGATCTATTATATTTTAGAAACTACCAGAGAGTGGACATTTATTGTGTTTTAGATCGATCAATTAATCTCTCTATTAGATTATTTGAGAGTTTTCATGAAATTTGAAACTCTATGGGTTTATATAAAATAAAAAAAAACTTATGAGGGTTACTAGAAGAACTTTGATATTTCGTGGGGTTTTTTTGTTTCTTTACTTTTAGCCTTATAGCTATTATATATATGCCAAAACAAGCAAAAAGAGAAGAAAAGGTTGAGAGGCAAATTAGTTCGTTGAAAGTGTTAAAAATTTGTTAAAAATTGGGACATGTACATTAATGGAGATAAACTTGTCTAATTTTATTTAGGCTACAATGATCCAAAACAATTAATACTATTTGAACCATGAGTCTAAACATATTTAAACACTTATTCATCTAACTATATTTTCAATATGGGACTAAATCCTAATCTCTTTATCTTTAACTGACGCACTTATGAATGGATTTGAGACACCTTTAATAGAAAGTGAGTCTGTAAGTAGTTTGGAAAGTAGAAAGATGGTAAACTTTTTACTCTCTATTTTTTATGGATTGCTTTATGGAAAGTAACATGTGAAAAGTTATTCACATTCCCACATGATATGAAAAATAGGGGGATGATTTAGCATATTTTGCACTGAATTCGGTTGAAAGTAAAAAAGAGTATTTTCTTTCCTTTTTTGTGTGAGAGGAGAATTGAGTCATCCTCTCCTGAGAATCCTTTTATCTCTCTCATGTCCCTCTCTCCTTCCTTGTAGTTATTTTTGTAGTATCATTTCAACAGAAACTTTAAAAGTTGGAATTTCTCAAGTCAGTAATTTTTAAAATTTTAATTATCTATTCTTATATTTATATTGAATATTTTGATTTCGAGCAGTAGGAATTTGATTGATATTTCAATTTTTTGTGTAGTAACTCTTTCATGTTCCTATTAGTTTTTGAAGAGTAGAATTAGGGTCTTTTTTAGATTATTTTGTGAAATGTGTTCTAATTGTAAGAATTAGCCTAAAAAAGTTCATGTTAAATAAGCATTAAAAGAGAATAAATGGAAAAAATATATAAATTATAGTTGTGATTAATCATTATTGATTTTCATTTTAATCGTGGCAGCTTAAAATTTGGTCTAACAATTTAAGGACCTGATCGATCAATTTTTGAATTTCTAAAATTGAAGTTCTCAATTGGTCGATCAATCCAAAATTTGGTCGAGCAATCAAAAGGTTTCTAAAATAGAAGTTCTAGGTTAGTTGACTAATCCCTTTGTATGTCAACCAATTGGAGAGATTTTAAAGTAGAAACACTGGATTGGATGACCACTTCTTTTGTTGAACGACCAATCCAATCCAAGGACTAATCGACCAATCTAGCATAAAAAGAGTCAAATAGGATTTTGAGTAATATACTCTATTTATATCATTATCAAGTTTTGATATTTATGTTGACAATTTGCACGTTATCTGATTGAACTTTGAGTGAATTCAAATGGTAATGAAATACTAAAATTTTTATTATTATATAAACTTTTTAAATTGTCTTTTAATATTAAAATTTATGGAAAAATACAAACTTATAGATGAATTTTGATGAGAAGAAAATTTATGAGGATGAGTATTTTTTTGCCATATGATATGGTGTTACAGTAACTATTATACGTTGATGGCCATTGAGATAATGCATCATCTTCTATATTGTGGGACACAAGCCAAAACAAAAGCATATTAAGAGCTGACCTCTATAGGACATAGACGATTATTAGCATTTATTTCAACATTGTCCTAGGTGCTATATGTCAACTTCATAATAGATTTATGAGGCAAGCACCAAATTAGACTCCACCTGAAGTCAAATCCAAATTGGTATCCGTCCTTTTAGGTAAGAATTATATTATAAGAAGCAATAGCATATTACATACTATCTTAAAAAAAATTAAAAAACTTAATGGAGTGCAAATGATGTAATAATATGTATTGACGACATCTATGTGGAAGCAAGGGTACCTTCTAAACTTGTTTCATAGTTTAGAGGTCATAAGGAGAGGTTATACAAAATGGTCTAACTCTACAATAACTAATAAAATATACAATATTATGGCCAGTTGGTAAAGCTTAACTAATAACTTTACTATGCTAAAAGATGCATTATTACTACTATATCCTACGGTCTTCTTGTATATGACAATAAATTTAATTTACTTTAAACTTCATGTATAATACTATTAAAATTCTAAAACTTGGTTTATATACTAATCATTTATAGGCAAATATTACTTGCATGATACTGATTACACAACCATACTCGGCTTTAGCTCTCCTTATCATGCGTTGAGATATTAATTAAATAAGTACCATGGTCACATCTCTCAGAATCATAAGGAGTTATTCAATTTACACCATTCAAACTTGAGGGCGAAGATTGAATCCATGTTTAGTCTTTGGAAAAATATATTCAAGATACTCGAGCAAGCCTTACTATCCTTTTCAACCTTGATACTATACTAACTTGTAGTGTGCTATAATTATCAATTTCTTATCCAGATGACATCGTCTTTAGAAATACATCTGATCCCCCTTAGGAAGTTGGTGAAATTATAGATGAAAATGATGAGGATGTTATTGATTTCTCGAATGATGAATGGAAAAAAAGAAATAAATAGCTTGGGATATATATATGGATTTATTATTGTTACAAGTAACGTAGGGGAAATATTATAAAGACTAGCATGTAGTCAAATTAATTTATATACTATTATATTTCTATGCACTATGAACGTTGTATTTCCGTCATGTCGACATTTATATTATATAATAGTTGATATTATGATAATGCAAAACTTATATACGTTTCCAATCTGCATTATAATGTTGAATATCATGTCATGAAATTGCTTTATGTTCTTCTTAATGGTAGGCATGGATGAGTATCAAACTCCACCTTCATCTAAAAATATATGCAAAGAAATAATATCACTAAGAATGAAGGGTACATAAATGGGGTAGGGAGTCCCTCATAATGATCTCTTTGGTGGATTTCTTATATGAATCCTTAACATGATGGAAATGAGACCACATATAGGATTTATGTCACCACCAATAATAAGTGGTTTTATTAACTTCATTCAAGATGTAATTATGATACAATCAATCCAAGCATCACCTACAAGTAACAATGCCTCTAAAAAGATCCTCAATATTGACATTGAAGTCAGTTCTTCAAAAAATTCAATGCGACAAGTTCATGTTAAAAATAAGAAGAGTGATTCTAAGGCCTCTAGAGATGGACAAAATAAAACGTGGCTGCTGGAACATGATAATTATCTTACCCCCATACCTAATGTCCTTACTAGGAAGGATGGAAAATATCATGAGTTCATAAAAAAACCTTCTTTGACATAGGTTGCAAGGATGATTCATCATAAGTTTAATATGGATTTAATCACTGATCATATTGCAAACCACTAGATAAGTCTCAAAGTTCGATGTAAGGAGATTTTAAATCTTAAAAAAAATCCTTAGTAGTACAAGTTGGAGTGAAGAACTATAGATAATTGAGTTGATCATGATATTTACAAGACATGATCCTAGCTAGTTTCCTTGACATAAAATTGTCAATAAATACTATGTTGTTGTTAATTTGTTATAGTAACATGTTAATTTTGCATTCAAACCAAAGGCTTAAGGGGTTGCTAAAAGACATGTGTTGTTTCATCTAATAGCTGAAAATCAAGGGGTTAAGATGGTTAAATGGAGTTAGTGGGGCATATTCTAAGAGAATGTGTCACATATGCATTAAAAACTCACTAATAATGATGATCTCTATCATTCAAGTCCGTAGGTCACTCCAAGAAAAGGAGATGATGGCTTTTGTATCAATCCAATTATATACTAGTTATTACATACCTTTTTTTTAGCGTAACGGTGGGTAATCCCCCCGCATTTCATTAATCAGATGTTATTGAAACATGCTATATACAGAGTACATATATGAATAGTCCCTCATTTGAGAGTACACAATATGATAAAGTAAAATACTGCCTAAGGAGAGACATCAACGCAAAACAAAATACAGAGATGTTGAATTTACAGACACTATAAAAGACATGCTACTTGTCCTGATATCCAAGGTTGAATTAAGATGATCGAAAATCCCTCCTGCCATCCAACTTTTACCCGAGATACTACAAACTGGCCGTTCTGTAAAATTATTGTTTAACATTGAACAACCCTTCATAAACCCAATAAAATTTTGGTACCCTTTCGAGGGCTTTGTCGCAGCCCAGGCCACCGTGCTCATTTGCGAATTTTGACACACCCACAGGGCTTGGGCTCCATCTCCCCCGTATTGTCTGACAAATTGAACACCTCCGGCTGGCCTCTATTACTCTGCAACCTGCATATGTATAGTCTATGTAGTAGCAGTTCGATTGCCTTGTTTACCCTCCCAACACCTAGTTTTCAAACATGTCAGTCCACAGCATCAGTCACCTTAATTCTACATTAACTCAACAAGTCCATAATGTCAAATATGTCTTATGGCTCTGCTTCTCCCAGCCCAGAGTCACTCAACAAGGCCCATTTGATTTTGAAATTCAAATTTTCAGGAGAACTCAGTAAAGCTCAGTTCAAAATTCAAATTTCAATTCCCTATATACCATTGTCAGATATCTGCAGAGCCCGAAATCAGTGCTCACCTCGAGATTTGCTCCTTCACGGGAGATTTTTTTTTCTTTTTACTCTCTCTCCAACAGAGATCTCACGTTTTTCTTTTTCTTTTTCTTTTTTTCCCTTCACTCCTACGGAGGCTTCGATGGAGGACTCCCATCACGTGCCATCGTCTGCGGAGGCCTGACGATGGTCGACTGGCTCCGGTTGAGGACTCCTGTTGTCGGCTGTAGAGGAGCGCTCGACTGGTTAGGGTTGGTGGCACCAAGCAGCGTCGGCTATGTCCATCGGTGCTGGAGTCCCAAAGCCGCACACGGTCCCAACGCCGGCTCCCTTTCCTCCGTCCTCATGGCTCCTTCGCCCTCATTGGAGAACCTTACTGCTCCATTCTCTTGGTGGGATATCCCCTTGCGTCCCCATTTTCCTCTCCAATGGGTGATCTCGACCCACCTATTCAAGATTTCGGCGATCTATCTCTACTAAGGTCTTTAGCATGTGGTTTTATCTCCAAATCTCTACTCTTCATAGCATCTCTCCTTCGATTTTGGACTATGGAGAGCTTTGGATCAAAGGGAGAGGTGGGAGGGAGGGGGGCTCGGCAGTGGCCCAGTCACCCTCCCCAATGTTCAATTCTGATTGAGGAGCCTTCGCGCGCGCGAGAGAGAGAGAGAGAGAGAGAGAGAGAGAGAGAGAGAGAGAGAGAGAGAGAGAATGACAAAATTATTAGTGTTTACTACATACATAAAAGTTGAGATTGCTATTAAAATACACTATTACTTCGGTAAGTGAAGCAATTCTTTTTTTTTCTAGTTTAAACTTAACTTCTCACCCTCGACTGACATAATCTTTTTATTTTCTTTAATTCAAACTTTATATTCAATTTTTACGCCTCCCTCTTTATGTAGTAATGCCCATAATTTTGTCTAATAAAAAGGATAGTGATACACTAAATATCATATTGTCTAACTTGAATTTATAGGAATTCAATTACTAAACTTATTGTGTATGTGTCTTTTTGATTAAAAAATAACAAGTCCAACCTGGAAGACTACAAGGGCCGACAAAGTAATTAGGCTGACAAAGGTGCTTGAAGCCAAAGAAAACCAATCTAGGAACAACTTATACCCACTTTAGATTGAAAACAAACATTTAGATGATGATAGAAAACCTTTTCGTATGTTTTCGTATGTGCTTGGTTGAGATAATGTTTCAGTTTTTTCAGAACAAAATTATTATATTATTTGGACTTCATGTAGAACAGTTAAGTTACTATGAGTGGACATGTTCTCTTTCTTATAGACATGGATTTTTTTTCTATTTTCTTTTCTTTTCTTTCCCTTTTTTAGCCAAAAGGAGCGTTCGCTTTGCCCCAAGTGCATGCAGTAAGTAGTGTAAAAAGGAATAAAACAATAAAACAATTTACTGTAAATAGTGAATTCTTAGGCCAACTCTGTAGTACTGTAACAAGAAAATGAATTAAAAAGAAATCAATTTACTGTCAATATCCCAACCTGGATGGATAGGATATTCCCAATTTGCATCCAAAAGAAAATGGATGCACATTTGTTTCTGATAATTGTTTCTTTTACCCCTTCTATCTCTAGTATAACTATGATTTTGAATTTACGTAAACAAAATTTATTATTTAAGCAGTTTATAATTTCATTTATAGCTGGTTGCATTAGTTTATCCTTTCTCTTCCATTCATCATAATAAATACATATGCTAACAATGAACATAACTATTTGTATTTAACTATAAATTTCTATAGTTGTGGTTGCATTGTACTCGGCTATCCAACTCTCAATGATTTTAATCTCTGTACTTCTTTGAGCAATCAACCATTCAGGATCCTCTGGTCTCGATGATAGTATATCCAAGCAATGCGATCCTACATCAATATATATATATTATCTAGTCATATATTTAGATAAACATAATGAGAGCATATTGAGGAGCTTCAAGGTGTAAGCACTTACCTTCTGTTGTATGTATAGCAACAACGGTATCTGATATGTTGTATAACACCCTAAAATCAAAACCAGTGCTCGATAAGATAATTGCTTAAAAGAAATTGATAAATAGCAATAGTCATGAGTCATTCATTACCCTCCACTACTGTAGGGATCTCTAAGGCCATTGGAAAATATGATGTTGCTTCCAAAATTTTTGAGTGCTTGCTTGATATTCTGCATATTTCATTGCTATATCAATGTCAATAGTCAAAGCAAAAAATTGATCCAAAACAGTGTTGTTGGTGTATTGATCTTTTAATTTGTTGACCATTCATAATGGTATAAAAATATAAGTTCAATTGTCCTCTAGATTTAAAACAAACATTTAGATGATGGTAAAAAACTTTTTCATGTGCTTGGTTGTGATAATATTTCTGTTTTTTCTGAAGTAAGTCATTCTGTTGTTCAGATTTCATGTAAAACAGTTAAGTTACTATAACTTTGTAGAGGCACTAGTTATTTCTTTCCTCTATAACAATTGACAATGTACATGTAGACCCTCAATTCTTTCTCAGTCAAGATTTTAGCTTGGGAAATATGGCCTCTCTATTTTAAAGCTTCTTGCTATAATTGATGATCTTCTTGAGGATTGAATAAATTAAGAGTAGTTCTTGAGCATTGTTATAAGAGTAGCCCCAAATACTCATTGAAATGTTCACTTTTATTACAAAATTTCCATTAAATATTTAAGACGTCTCTTTCCCTGTCTTCTTTCCCTCTTTTCTCTCGAAATCCCTCTTAAAACCCTATTAATTTCTCCAGGAATTATATAATATATCTCTAAAATCTTTCTTTAAAATTACAATATATAACAACTTTTTCTCTTCCAACTGAAGTGAAATTCAAGTGATTCTAAGGAAGAATCTCTCGTGGGAGTATTTGAAAAAGTAGATAATTTCTTAAAAAAATAATTTAACTTATGCACATTTTTAAAAAATAAATGTAATAATTTATTAATAACTTATTTTTACACATTTTAATATTTTATTTTTTATTTAACGGTATATTAAAATTTTGAGGTGCCCAGTGGGTTAAGATTTTTTTAGAAGAGGGAATGGACAGAGAAAGGAAGATGAATTAGAAGTCGGAGGTAAAAATGAATACAGGTAAACTAGGAATATAAAGTGTTCCGAGAAAAAAAATCGCATTTTTGAATTACATTGGAGGTGTACTTAATAAGAGGGGGGATTTAGAGATTAGGAGGGCACATTTAGAAATTTCCTTGTGCAAAAAACCCGAAACATATGAGTGTTCAAGAATGTTTATTTGGAAGAACGGAAGAATTAGAATTTTTCCACAAATTTTGAACAATTTGATGTTCTTAAGAATCAGCTCTTTATGAATTACTGTCGTCTCCTTTCTTTGTCAGAAAATGGAATGAAAACACTGCTGTCAGTCAGTTAAAAGCCAACATTGGTTCGATAACTAGTAAATTGGTTAGAAATGTAGCAGCTAGTGAAGGAATGGAAGTAGTATAACCTTTAGGATTATGCTATTTAAAGTATCACTATCATTTGGCTTTGGAGTAATTTCTAAACAGTTGACCATTCGATATACGTGATTTTACAGCCTTTTGAGTTTACATTTTTCTCTTTGGATTTGCCAATGGAGTACATCTTGTGCATACTGTAGTTTGTATTGTTGCCGTGCTCCATCCATATAAGAAAAACATAGTACAGTAAAGAAAGAAGCGAAAGGAAAGGAAATCGTAAATGAAGTTCTGTTAGGAGCTTACATGTCCACCAAATTCTGTAGTAATCCAGTGGGGTCTTGGAGTTACTCCCAATTCCTTTTGGCACTCCATTGTGTAATTGTGGATGTCAAAAGGCCGTGCTTGGAACATAGTATCATTATTGCCGCAACCAATTGGCATGATCATTTCTGTACATGTCTGAATTACAAAGCAAGTCATAACTTCATATAACTAATGATATAACAATTGACATGCTTCAAAGCATCAAAACAAATCCAATTCGCTTCTGTAATTCATGAAAACAATGTAGAAAACACTATCTTTCGAGAAAGTATTCTACCTGCCAACTCCATCCAAATATTGTTTCAGTTGTAGGAGTAAATTCACCAACATAAAGGCATTGGTTTCTTCCAATCAGTGAAACTATTCCAGAATTTAACCTCTCGAGAATAGTGGTTCCTGGGATGGCACCATCTATTCCACTGCACAACTTATTAACAGGACGCGTCCAGGGATCATCATATTGAGCAGACTCACAATATATACCAGCTAATATATCTTTGAGTTGTTGTGTGTTATTCAGGGGGCTTGAAGGTTGTAGAAAAAAGGAATTAGGAACAGAGTTGAGAAAAACAAATGGACGAGGAGTAATACAGTATCACTGGCACAAGGAAATTAAAATTCATGGTTACCTGCAGGTATGAAATATTTGGCTTAAAAGATTAAGGCCATTTTGTTCAGAAGCAATCCTGTCTATGTCGAACCATGATTCTCTGATGGCTCTATAGCAGCTATCGCTTGCTTCCTGCAGTCAAAACGAGCAGCTGTCATATCTAGTAAATTCAACTGAAACAAATTCGATCTGATGAGATTCATACCTGGAAATCTTTACTAACAACACTGTAATACCCATCCTCTGGAGTAATATCATCGAAGTAGAGAATGGGAGCTGATGAAGCAAAAGCTCCAATGACAATATGCGGGTACTTCAAACGAAACCATGATGCAAGCACTGATAGAAAGATGTTCATCAAAGTTAGCCCACAAAAATCAAATGGAAAAGTGACAACTTCGATCCTGCAACGAAGGACCCTCATGCAAGAATTTTTTACTTACTTCCACCATAGGACCCCCCCATGGCTATGACTGGGCAATTCTCAGCAGACAAGTTCTTCTTCAGTTCCGTAATAAACTGAGCATAGTCCGCCAGAGCTTGGGTTGAGCTGAAGTATCCAAGGGTGCTAGAGTTCTTATATGCTTGTTCTCTAGAACCAAAAAGGTTGGATTCTCCGTAGTACCGATGCTGTACGCATCACAACAAAGCCAAGAATCTCGTTGCATTGGCAATCATGCTCTAGATCTATATATATATAAATATATATATATAAATATATATATATATATATATATATATATATATATATATATATATATATATATATATATATATATATATATATATGCTCTGGAGTTCCATTTCAGCTAAAATATGCACTCACTGACATAGATTTTGCTTTCGGCTATTGTGATATATGTTGCACATTTCAAAATACAAATGAAAATGCATTGCAAAATCTTCCTTAACAATTTTTATTTTGTACTTGATCAATATTTTAAAGTGCAACGCCGTGGGTCTTTTTGCTTTTATCTAGACATGACATGAAAAGTATGTTACCGGATGTTATCATGATATTATTCTTGTGTTGTTTTCAATTTCATGATAGAGGTATCGTAATTAGGGATAAGAATAGATGTGTCCATTAGCCAATATTTGACCCGTCCAATTCAAAATTTTGAATTAAAAAAAAATAATTTTCACTTTTAATTTAAAATTTTAAATAGAACAGACTAAAAATTGACATGTAGACCTCCCATTCTCATCCCTATCCATAATGGATGTATCAATGCTTACTTCTTATTTTACCTTATGGAGAAACTTGTTGTCAAGCAATTGCTATAAGCATACTTTTGTATATATGATACATGCTTACATATAAATCAAAATTTACCACATGTATTTCTGCGTTAAATAATGGATTTTGTTTAACTCTTTTGATGAATAGTTATATTTCTTAATAAATTTGTGCATGTTGGTAATGCTAATAATTTCAGACACATTCATTAAGAAAGGTTAATTTGACTAAAGAGAGGCTGATTTTTTTTTTTTTTTTTCTTTTCATATATTTCACGAGGTAATTGATCATATTGTCAGCAAGGAATTCTCACCTCTATCACCAACAAGAGGGCTTGGAAATGTGCAGCATTGTCAAGAAGGAAACCAGCAGCAGCTAAGTCACCCTCTAGCGAACCTTCATCTCCGGTGTAAAGAAATATCGGGGAGTTGCTCTTGGCACCGCCCCAATACTTGTAATTAATAGCATATCTCTGCTGGAAAGTTGTGCAACTCTCTGGTTGGTAGTTAAAATGATCGAGTGTCTGAGTGTAACTGTAGATGATGTATCCACTCTTGATGCTTTCATCAAGAGTTGATTGAGATTTTGAAAAATTCCCATATCTGGTTTCTCTAACAATACCCAGCTTGGGAAACTTAAGAGCAGCTGTCGATGCGAGCCCTGAATATGTTAAAACAAGAAAGAGCGAGAGGAGGAAAAATTTTGAGGCCATTTGCATCAAAGGATGACAATTGTTGCCTGAGACTTTATCACACAGAACTGCATTTATATAGCGTACGTATACATGGGGAAGCCCGCTCAGCTGCAACCTTAATTGGTTGTAATATGGAAACGAACAAAATACATCTACCCAGAAAACAAAAAGCCAGGACGGCAAGAGTTGAGGAAAGAAAATAAACGCTACAGCTCCAGAACTAACGTCTATGAACAAAACTAAGAAGTTAAGGCTACAATGTTGGAGCCTAGCGTTCTAATGTATTGTGCTCTTATTGTTCTTACTGTTCTGAAATGATAGTGTATGTGCAAGTTGTACTGCAATATTATTAATTCGAGTTAGTTACCTCATAGACCAAATTTCTGGTAATGTACCTCCTGAAACTATTTAATTCTTAATAATTAGAGCTAAATTTAGTGCCTTAAGAAGTTTTGGTTCCCGAATATTTAAAGGAGTACAGGTAAATTGCATGATTATTGTTTACTAAATCACTCATTTTAAGTACTTAACACTCTTCATTTAATTTTATAGGAATGTAGGTTATAAGTGAATATAAAATATGGGTTGTGCAAGGGCAGACTGAATAAGTGCAAAATGTACTAGTTTTTAATGTGCTAGCGTTATATGTTGCTTCCAATTGAAATTAACAAAATTGATAGAAATATTTGGTTGTTTCGATTTGAGTTGCCGTATTTTGCTTGTCCTACCTAGAAGGATGGAAGAGGTTGTGGACACGGAATGCAAACATAAGGTGTGTTTGGGAATAATATAAAGATCTGTATGTCTCTATATATGCTAAAGATTAAGAAGACTGCATGGTTTTGGAAATTGAAAGCAACAATTCACATGTTTTATTTTGTTCAACTGCGCTGTGAAAAATACCCGAGGTGTTGCCTAAACCACAATTTGGGTGCTGCACCTAAACTATTAATAGATATCAAAGATATTGACCTGTTCACGCACAAAAATTTCGTATGGATTTGAACCATTACTAAGAGATATATGGTTGTGTTTTTTCCTTCTAGAACTCTAGTTGGACCATTAGTCCATACGCCAATTACTTGTTGAGATCCTCTCCTAAACCCCATTAATTATTCACACATATATAAGTCCAAGTAGGTTACATTGAAGGAAATCTCATACATGGCAGTGTATCCCCCCCCCTTCTCTCTCTCTCTCTCTCTCTCTCTCTCTCTCTCTCTCTATATATATATATATATATATATGTGTGTGTGTGTGTGTGTGTGGGCGAAAAATTCTAGAGTCATCTGTCAAAATAAAGCAGATTCGCAAATTTAGGGTTGGAGATCCGCAACTCAGCAGATATGCGAACCTAAAGTTCAAGGTTCGCGACCCAGCTATGATAGAACATGTTCGCGAATGTAAAATTGAGATTCGCGATACCACTCATAACTTTCGGGGAGGGGTTTAATACAAAATCACTCGACCCGAACAAGGGAGTTGCCACATCGGATCGTAAAGTCAACTGCCAAACGAATGCAGCGGCATTATTTCGATCGTGGGAGTAACTACCTAGCGAATATGCTCGAGTAGTGGAGCTAACGGTCGAACGAATGAGACAGGAACATTATCCAAAAACTCCTATAAAAAGCGGAAAGACAAAAAGAGAAAAAAGATCGTCTTCTTCTTGAATTATCTCTTGTGATCAGAAGTCCAGAGCCTTCTTTTCCTGCCAATTGAAAGACTTTGTGCGGAGTGTCAATGGAGAGCAAGATCGTTCTCCACAGCTACCTCAGAACTCAGCTTTAAACAAAGAGGGAATCCATTTTGCTCATTTTCTATAAATGGAAAACCGTTGGAATTGTAATTCTTTATTGAAAAATCTCAATAGAGAGTCATTTACAATCTTATGGCGAACAGAAAATTGGCGATTCCGCTAGGGACTGCCATCACCTCTGGTGATCTGGTAGTAGCTCAATCCGATAATATTCCAGTTGGCAGCCTAGTCAACTCGCTCACCATCCAAGTTGACCAAGAAAAGTACGAAGAATTCCTTTCTTCCGGCTCCAAGAGCCCTACTTCCTTACGGGAGTGCTGCAAAGTCTCTAAAAGATCAATTTCCAAGGGGACTTCAAAGGCCGCTACCCAGTCTAAGGATTCGGTGGACCAAACTGGTCCGAAATCTTCATCTTTACCACCATTAGGCTCTGAGCCAGTTGTGGCAAGACTCCTAATCTCTCTAGCAAAGTGGATCAAGGCCCCCCACTTTAACAAGGGGAAATGACCACTACCTACTCCGCAGGTCTATGACGCGGAGGAAGAGATTCCTCTCACTCGTACAATGAGAAGGAACTTAAAAAGAAGCAAAGCTCGTGCCTTTAGTAGGACCACACAGTAAAAGAAAACCGCTAACTCATCATCGTTGAGACCTACTGTACAAGTATGGAGGCCAAAATGTGAGGTTATAGAGGATCAAGACGCGGAAGGATTTGCTCGCGTTTCCTACAGAAGATGGAGTAAATCCACCAAAATTATCTATGACTACAAACGCGGAACCTACATTCGTGTCCCTCGTGTTCCGAGGGGAAAGCATGATCGCGCAATTGAAGGAGCGCGCGAACCTCAGGCTCACAGAAAGAGGCGATTGTCAGGGAGCCTATCTCAAAGGCTAAAACTATCTTACCCACTGTTCCAGCTAGGGTGAGACTTGCTCCGAAAACCTTCGACGAAAGAGGGACTCCGGTCCCGAGGCTATCTTTCAAAGATGACACCATTGCCAAGAGTTCCAATGCAAGAGATCTTCGGGAACTTCTGAATAGAAAGAGGGAAGAATCCCATGCATCTCACTGCCATTGCGAACGACTGATCAATACAGTACTATCACATTGTCATTGTTCAACCCATACTAGACTGTCGGTGTTCCATCGGCTATCAACATCCTCATCCCAACCGGCGAAGAGGAGACGACGAAACAGGCTCGAGTTTTCTGAGCTCGAATACCCTGAAGTGTTTTCTGAGCTCGAATACCCTGAAGTGTCATCCAATATGATAAGTGTCAGGGAAAAGAAGAAGAAAAAAAAAGATGAAAAAAGTCTTCGAAGGAGGTGCTTCCGACTCGGAGCCCTCTTCGAGCCTGAAGGACGTACTCAATGAAGAGCGAGGAGTTTTCCAAAACACTCGACTGAAAAGCAGGATGGTAATCCTGATGAATTATAGACAAATGGCGGGAGTCTCCTCCGATGAGGAAGACATGGCCAAGTCTGTTATGGCTGAGTCACAAACGTCTGATTCGTTCTTGGAAGACTCCACATCTGCATACATGGCTCAAAACAGCACCCCGGAGGAATTCATGCAGAGGATGGATGAACAAGACAAAAGTATCCAGCAACAACAGAACGCTATCAGTGAACTTAAAGACATGCTGCATGTTCTGTTGGAACTGGAAAAAACGAGGTTGAAGAATGCATCTTCGCAGACGCCACCCCATGATCCAAAAACTGATAAGGGAAAGAAGGTGGAAGAAGAAGGTCATATTCTTCACAATAATGAAGAAGAAATAGAATATCATGAGAATGATGACAATCGCTCCACGCATCAGGAAGGGAACGCGAATGCTGTCTAGATGGAAAGCTTCTAAAATCAACTAAATGCCCCCATGCATAAGAATGATTTGTAAGAGCTGGGTGTTGTAAAGCCATATCCCATGGAATGGGAAAGCATGCCATTCCTGGAAAGCTACAAGCCATTGAAGTTTAAATCTTTTGATGGTAAAGGGTCACCGAATCAGCACCTTTACTATTTCAAGTCGCAAATCAGGCATTTAGCCAGAAACGGCCCCATCATTACGCGGGTATTTATTAGTACCTTGACAAGACTAGCATTTGAATAGTTCCGGAGGCTAGAACCGGAAACCATCAATTCATGGAACGATATGAAAAAAGCCTTCTTGACTAGGTTCTATGAAGACGATATGGAGGTGTCAATGCTGGCGCTTCTAGCCACTAAGTAGAAGAAAGGAGAATCGGCCTGGGACTCATTAAAAGGTTCCGGAATGATTCTCTCAGATGCCCGCACGCGATGCCAGAAAAGACCTTGGTAGAAACCTGTCGACATAATCTCTTGACTAAGGTTTTAGCCAGAATGAGAGCAGTGAAGTCCTGAACTTGGAAGGATCTCGCCCTATAAACTGAGGAGGCTGAGGAAATTGTGCAAAGGCTTGAAGAAGTAGGAGGCGAGGAGAAACAGAGGCGAAATAACGACAATAACCAATGGCCCCGATCCCGAGGATATAAGGGGGAGGAGACAATGGTGGCTGATACTCCGCAGCCCGCAAAGTCATCTCCAAAGCTCCCTCCTCAGGCACGTATGCCTCAAAAATAATATTTTTTCAAGGACGAGCATACGAAAACCATCTTCAACCTCCTCATGAGTAAGAAGATGTTGAAGCTGACAGAATCTAAACGTCCGGAAGAAGCAGGGAGAGTTAATGATCCTAATTACTGTGTCTATCATAGGATTATTAACGGCCCTGCCTAGAATTATTACATCCTTAAGGATAAAATTCAAGTCTTAGTGGACGCCAAGGTCATCATGCTCTAAGAGCATCAAAAAAAGGTGACTGTGAACATGGTGAATCCCAAGTTTGGTAAAGCACCCAACTGGATAGAGTCAACAATTCAAGATGGAGTGCAACCCATTTCTAGAGGCACGATGCAGGTCGTGAATTTTGATCCGCATCAACAGCAGGAGAAAGGATTGTCCCCCTTCGAAACTTTTAGAGGGGAGATAATGTGGAGCATCCAGATCTCTTTAATGATGAACAATGGACTTCCAATTCATTTGGAAGAAGGCAAGAAGGAAAGATCCGTTCTTCTAATGTCGTCTCCATAAGTTCCGAAGATGATGAAGGCATTCCTACTCTAACAGATTCGAAAGAAGAAATCAGAAACTCTCTGGTGGCTGACACTAATCTACCTCCCACGGGGACCCGTTCGGAAAAAGATTATTTGAAGAATTATGGGCAAGCCACAGATTCTCGGCCATCTCCGGAGAAGATCAAACAAAAAGAGCTTAAATTTGATAAAGCTCTGTAGAAAAAGGGAAAAGAGGCTGTGGAAGATTTACAGAAGTCGTTTCAATTCGACATCTTAACGCAGTTAGTTAATATACCCGCAAAGATAACCTTCTATGAGCTCCTGAAGCTTTCTAAATCTACTAGAGAAGTTTTAAGAGAAGCTCTGTAAGATTCGGAAGTATTCTTGGCACTGATACCAGAAATGGTTGAGAAGGAAGAATCCCTTTGCACGACGTGTCACCAGATCTCTGGTAAAAACGTCCCTTGCATCACTTTCTCTCTGGAAGACATGCAAGTTATAAGCAATAAGCACCACCGCCCTTTATATTACAAAGGATACATAGGGTTTGCGGAGATCGATCGCATTCAAGTTGATCCAGGATCGGCCCTAAGCATCATGCCACGCAGGATGCTACGTTATCTTGGAGCCCCGATGAACAGGTTAGCAACAACCAACACTACTATCTTCGGATTCAATGCTAATGGTAGTAGGCCGTTGGCTAAGATAAAGCTCAAGTGCCAAATCGGCGACCTAAAGACGGAAGTCACGTGCTATGTGATAGATGCACACACGTCTTACAACCTGCTACTAGGGAGACCCTGGATCCATAACAACCTCATTGTGCCGTCTACGTTACATCAATGCATGAAGTATGCGGATAAAGACGGGAACGTAAGAACACTGGTTGCAGATAAGAAACCCTTTAAAGGAGTTGAAAACTACTTTACTGATGCGTTGCTATATCAAGATGCGTTCGATGTTTCAGATCAGCATGTTCTAGATGACTCTGATAGCTGTGACGAAACCGATACAAAATCAGGATACGAAAATTCGAAATTCGAGAATGTAATTTGGAACAGTGAGCCCATTGTGATAAGCCTCGAAGGCCTTGATGTAAATAACACTGTTCACTCTGATGGTGAATGGGTGATAAATAAAAATTTAGAGTTTGCTTATTCTTCTGGTGTTGATTCTGAGCCCTCAAGTACTAACACTGATGCGTTCAACGATTGTTTAAATAAAATATGCTCTCTGACTTCCTTCCAAACACATATCTAATCATCCTTTCACGAACTAAGTGATGACAATGAAAGTGTCAACAAGGTCGTTTTTGAGGTTCCTCCCAAGGATGGAACTCAGAAAGCTATAATATTTGGAAGGGCAAGTCACAAGAATAAAAGAAATTCTTAGATTCTGGGGAAGAATAGGAAAATCCTGAGTTCTTCCATTATGATGAAAATTCTCATAGACTAATAAAGAAAATGGGATATAATTTGGCCAAAGGCAGGGGGTTGAACTTTGGAAAAGGAAGAAGAACAATCCTCCGACCTTTTGTCCTAGAAGAGAAAATGCCAGATTATTATCAGAAAACCGGCAGGGGGTTGGGATATGTCACCACTCTTAAGGGTTCTTTAAGTGAGAGAACCAAAGAAAGACGATTAGATCATTCGTCAGAATCGTCCTGCTGGGATTCAAATGTCAGTATTGGCATGATTTTCGGAAAGTGTCCGCGAACATGACCTCCGCGATCCAAGAAGACGAAGACCTAGAGGAAGCTTCGCCGACCCAGGTGTCGCGGTTCACAAACTGAACATCCGGCCAAATGCGAAGCCAGTAAACCAACAACAATGAAGATTCCACTCAGAGATCATGGAGGCTATTGAAGTTGAAATCAAAAAGTTGATTGAGTCAGACTTTATTTGCGAGGAATAGCATCCTGATTGGGTCGCGACTATAGTTCCTGTAACCAAGAAGAACGGAAAAATCCGGATTTGCATTGATTTCAGGGATTTGAATGAGGCCTGCCCTAAAGATGAATTTTCGTTACCCATCACAGATGTTATGATAGGTAATACTTGCGGGTACGAACGTATGACATTCATGGATGGTTTCTCTGGGTATAATCAAATAAAGATGTACCCTGATGATGAGAAGCATACGTCTTTCAGAACACCACTCAGAGTATATGATGTGATAATTTAACTGTAAGCGTACAGTGTCGGTTGTAGCGCTATACAGGTCGTCCTACAGAGATCTTAGGTGTTTTGCGATTCTTACTATTTCTTTAGTTCTAGTGGATTAACTAAGAGTTCTAAGTTGAAAGGATGAGTTTTAAGTTCTAAAGATTAGCCTAGAATTTCGAATCCATTAGAATAATAACCTAACAATAAATTATCTCTTTCTTCCTATCTTTTTAATTATGCACGGTTAAGTAACATATTAAAAATGTGATCTTTTTAATTTGATTTTAATCAAGTACCCCTAAGTATGACATATCAAGTGATGTGCAAATATAGACCATCAAAAATAATACTTTTCATAAAAATAAATCATATCAAGTAGAAAATCTCATAAACAAAAGAAAATAAATAAACTTCAAGCCATAATTTAAGCACAGGCTATCAAAAGACCGAACTTAAGTATAACCTATCAAAAAAAATTAGATTTACAAGTTTATCCAATTCAATTTATTTATAGAAAATCTTTATTAATAATTCTAAAAATAAACAAAGAATAAGAATTTCAAACTTCATCTAAACATAGATTATCAAAATATTAATTAAGCATAATCTATCAAAGAATTATGATTTGTGAACTCTATCTTTTATTTATTTATAGAAAAATCATAACTTTATTTCTTTTAGGAAGAAAATGAGATAAATCCATATTAGATCTATTAAACTAACTTCATCTACATCTTAGAGCTAAAGAAAATTAGTTACACATAATTCTAGTAAGCAAAATCAAGTTTTTATTCATGAACACAATAAAATCTAATCTACAAAGCGAATAAATCTATACTAGAAAGCAATTAACTCTATCTAAAAAACAAATAAAGAATTAAAAGCAATGGCTTACCTTTGAAGCACGGTATTGTGGCCGCGACCCTTTCAGTAAAACCCTAATTTTATTAATTGAAAACGAGTACAAAACTTACCAGATTCTCCTATAATACATGGATACGGCCAATATATAGGCTTCGAAAATCCAAACCAAATTCTAATACAATTGTGAAATTACAAGATTACAACGAAGCCACGGGAGAAAACTCGGGTAGTGGGGCCCACTTTGGGCCGCTATTTGGCAGGGAAAACCGTCAATTGGTAGCTCAAATATCTGCAAAATTCTTGAAATTTTTTTCCACGTGAAACTCTTGTCTTGTTCATTTAAGTTTTCTAACTATATTCGACTTTGAATCTCTACAGCATCATAGTCTCGTAGTCTTACCCACTTTAGAAACTTTTTGGACTTTGATTTCCTACTCCAACTCTGATTTCATGCCATCTCTTTGTAGAATAAAATTCCTGAAAAATATAATAATAATACCCGAGTAGCATTATTTATATACAAAAATAGGTAATATGAAGGCTATAAATATGCAATATGTGGCGCTTATCATACCCCTACACCTATCTTTTACTAGTTCTTGAACAAAACCTAAACCTAAAAAAAAAAAGAAAAATCCTAACTCACTTTCGCAGGAATCGCGATTGTACTTAGCACGTGCAACAAGCCTTTAAACCCCTAGATTACCCTAGTGGACGAGTGTTGTCTCGTGAGGGTTTGCAGTGAATATACCCACAAAATTCATGAAGAAAATAGATTAAGGAATAAAGAAAAGAAAAATAAGGATAACAAAAAATTAAGAAAAATAAAAAATTTATACAAAAGAAAGAAAAATCTTTTTTTTATATAATATTTTCATCAATTAATCTCACTAATATACAAACTCAAGAACGCATTTAGATTATCAATTTTCAAATCGAGCGTCATATCAAATACACTTATCATTTTAATCAAAAATTTTAATCCTATCTTTTAATACCCACTAACAGATAATCTATTGGCTCCTATACATCTACGTGCACGTGTGATAGTCTACTTCGGGTTTGGACTCCAACTCTAACTCATGATTCTCCTCTCTCATAACAATTTTTCTCTCTTTTTTTCTTTTTTTTTTCTTTTTTTTCTTTTTTTCTTCTTTTTTTAAGAATATTTCACCTTTCATGTGAATATTCACGCTTGCTTAGGCGCAACGTACCCGATTACTCGGTTCATACTCTTTTCTTTTTCCTTTTCTCTTTTTTTAGAATATTTCACTTTTCATGCGAATATTCACGCTTACTTAGGTGCAAAGTACCTGATTACTTGGATCATACTCTTTTTTCACTCTTGAGGCTATTACCTTAATACCAGGCTCACCCCATTATTTTATCACTCTCGAGACTATTGCATTAATACCAGGCTCACCCTATTATTTTATTCTAACTTTTTTTTGTTTAAAGAGAGAAGACTTACTCATTCGTTATCATCTTTGTTCTTAACCTAATAAACTATTGAGAAGTGAAAAATAGATGTATACTTCTTTCCAAATTTCTGCTAGCGGTATTTATTTTTTGGATTTTAATCTTTTTAATAAAATTCAAAGTGTATCGTCCAATCTATCTCCTATCCAATTTCAAATCTAAATTTATTCCTTTATCTGTAATTAGATTGATCTATTGACAAAAATACATAAATTTGTTGTTAAATTTATTTTTAGTTTTTGTTTTCAGTTTTTTTTTGATTTTTTTTTCAGTTAGTTATCCTAAAAACTACCCAAAGTGTAAAATAAAGAAACCCAAAAATCATCTAAAATAAAATAAAAATTCTAAAAAAAACTAAAATCTTAGAAAAACTCAAAGAAAATATCCTAACCCACCCCCCACACCTAAACTCGTGTATACCCTCATACACAAACCAAGTGTGGTAAAATAAATAAGAAAGCTATTATACAAATACTATACAAATAATGAGAGTCGTAAAAGTTACGATCTCATTATCATCACCCTATCAACGCATGGAAACCGGTTACGACCTCTCGTTTGCTTCCCACTTTCATAGTGTGTGCGTTTTAAACGTGAAGTGGGTGCATTATTATATCTCATCAACCTCCTACAAGTCACGAAATTACCTGCCTGCTTCTTATGCCGTCCTCGCTTTTTCTTTGTCCACATGTAAGCATTAATAATTTGGTTAAAAAATTCTTCATTATAAACCTGCCAATCATCGTTAGTAACAAGCATACATGTAGAAATATTATGAGGTGAGAAGAGTGTTATATGATCCAGTGAACGTGGCGGTGGCTCTTCTAAATCATGAAGTAATGCGAGCTCCTCTGCAAATAAATCTTCAAAAGTTTTCTCATAAATCAATGACACACTTGCACAAGTATCATTAAATATAAAATCAGTATGTGCCAATTCTTCTTGTAATATGAGCTCATCTTTGAACAATTGCTCAAATGAGAGTTCATTATCAGTGCAAGAGGTCGAATGAGAGTGTAAATTATGAATCATGTTGATCTCAATGAGGGAGCTCGTTGCGTGCTCATCCATATTAAATATGTTCAATGCCACAGTCATATTCCCAAATGATAACTTCATGAGATCACTCCTACAATCAATTAATGCATTTGATGTTGCAAGGAATGGTCTACCCAGGATAACGGAAATTTGATTCCATGGATTGGAGATCGACTCAGTTTTTACGACAATGAAGTTTACAGGAAAGATAAATTCACCGACCTAAATGAGTACATCTTCAACCATACCAAGTGGTCTCTTGATAGAACGATCAGCTAACTGTAATGTGACCTTGGTAGGTTGAAATTTTTCTAATCCCAGTTGCTGATAAACAGCGTAAGGAAGCAAGTTGACACTTGCCCCTAAATCAAGCAATGCCCTATCAAATGTAGTGTTCCCAATAGTGCATGAGATTGTAGGGGAACCTGGACCTTTGTACTTGATAGGCAAAGAGTTAGAAAGGATTTGCGATATATTTGCAGTAAGAAAAACTTTTTCAGGAATATTTCTTACTCATTTCTTAGTACACAAATTCTTGAGGAACTTAGCATAAGTAGGAACCTGTTGTATAATATCAAGAAGTGGAATATTAACATTTACCTGCTGAAATATTTCAAGAATATTTTCTACTTGTGGTGAAGCTTTCCTAAACTGATTGGGATATGGTGCTTTCAGCTCAGGAACAGGTTCTTCCAAATGATCATGTGACGATGATGGAGGTGATGGAGATGGTCGTGGAGAAAGGGGTGGAAGAGATGCTGTAGCTTGCGAGATAGTAGGAGTGGGATCAGGGGGCATGGCTACATTATTGTCCACTTGCTTGCCAGATCTAAGCGTGTGAATGGCATTGCATTGGTGGATATGCGACTGATTGGAGTTTGAGGAACTGGCATTAGGGTTCGTTATGGGTTGACTTGGAAGGGTACCCTGGCCACGTTCACTCATTTGACTCGCTAATTGTCCAACTTGCTGCTATACGTTCTTAATAGATTAAGAGTTCATGAGCAGTTGCTGACATGTACTTTGAATAAAATCAGCTGACACTTCCATACGATTTTGCATGTGTGTGTCAAGATTGGACATATGCGTGTCAAAATTGGAATGAGACCTGAGAAGATTTTCAACGTGCTTCTCAAGTGACTGAAATCGCTTTTCTTGTTTATTATTAGACCCCTGATGTGGATGTGAGTGTGATGAGTGCCATATATTGCATATTTATAGCCTTCATATTACCTATTTTTGTATATAAATAATGCTACTCGGGTATATTTAGTGTCTTTTTCAGGTAATCCGATTCGTATAAGGAGATGATATGAAATCAGAGTTGGAGTCGGAAATCAGAGTCCGAAAAGTTTCTAAAGTGGGCAAGACTACGAGACTACGATGCTACAGAGACTCAAAGCCGAATAAAGTTAAGAATATCAAACAAACAAGACAATAATTTCATGTGGAAAAATTTTCAACAAATTTGGACTTTATTAGCCGCTAATTAGCGGGTTTTACCGCCAAATGGCAGTCCAATATGGGCGTGAATAGCTGTGTTTTCTTTCACGGCTTCTTTATAATTAAGTGGTCTTGTGGTTCTGCTAGAATTAGGGTTTGATTTCCAAAGTCTATATATTGGCCGTATCCTTGTATTCTAAAGAAAATCCTGAACTTTTGTACTCGTTTTTTATTTAATAAAATTAGGGTTTTTGCTGAGGGGGTGGCAGCCACAACACAGTACTCCAGAGATAAACCATTATTCTAAATTTTTTTACTTGCTTTCTAGATTGATTTAATCTCTTTCTTGTTTAGGTTTTACTGCTTTCTAGATTAGGGTTTATCATATTCATGAATAAAAATTTGATCTTGCTTAGTAAAAAATATGAGTAGCTAATTAGTTTAGCTCTAGGATGTAGATGAAGTTAGGATCCATCATGTAATTTCTCTCTAGTATTTTCTTCTTAAATAAAAATAATAAAGACATGATTCTTCTATAAAAAGTTTAAAATACAAGAACTCGAAGATTAAGACTTTGATAGGTTATACTTGAATTAGGTTTCTTGATAGCCTATGCTTAGTTAGGATTTTGGATTGTTGATTTTATCTTTTTCATTGAATTATCTAAAAATTTAGTTTTTTTTTATGAAAAGTATTATCTTTGATGAGTTATGCTTGCACACCACTTGATAACTCATGCTTAGGGCACTTTAACTAAAGATTAAACTAAAAAGATCAAATTTTTATGAGAGAAGAAGATAATAAAAGTAAGAATATGGTTGGAAACTAGTGGATTCTAGATCCTAAGCTAATAAGAACAACCAAACTTCAATCTAAAATTCTTTGTTAATCCGTTCGACTATAGAATTAGTAAGAATCGCAAAACACCTTAGATCTCTGTGGGACGACCTGTATAGCGCTACAACTGATACTGTGCGCTTGCAGTAATTTATCACATCAGAGTGGTTTTGTGCAGGTGGTCTATTCTGGTTGTTCCCATAATTTGATACATTTGGGTATTGATAAGCACCCATATTTGGTTTTAGAAACTGACCATTGGCTGGAGGCTGCATGTTAGGGTTAGGGCCCCCTGATATTGCCCTTGACCCCATGATAGATTTGGATGGTTTCTCCAACTAGGATTATATGTAGGAGCGTAAGGATTGTTCATGGATTGTTGATACAAGGCGTTAGCCTATTCAAGTGTGGAACCCATGAGATTCGTTAATAATGGGCCCTCCTCCATAACATGATTCGGAGTTCTTCAATTAAAACATGTGGGAACTTGAATTTGATTTACCTGACCCACCGGTAGAGCACTAGGAGTCTCCAATGCCTCAATTCTGCTCATAAGGACTGCAATCTTAGATTCGACAGCTATAAAACTGTCGACGCTATGGATATCACCCTTATGCGCAGAAGTTGATGCACTGGGCTTCTCAGTAGGACTCTCCCACTGCATAGTCTTCCACGATAGATCCTTAAGAAAGTCCCATCTTTATCCTCATTCTTTCTCATGAACTCCCCCTGACACATGGACTCAAGAAGAGTTTTGAATGTGTAATCGAGTCCTTCGTACACGATTTGACACAACCGCGACTTTTCTATAGCATGGTGGGGGCACTGAGCTAAAAAATCCTTGAACCGTTCCAATAATTTCCAGAAGGGTTCTCCTGGCACTTGACAGAATTGATTGATTTGATTTCTAATCCTTGCCGTCTTATGCGTGGGATAATACTTCTTGAGAAATACTGCAACGAATTCATCCCAAGTAGTGATTGAATCAGTAGACATACTGTACAGCCACTTCTTGGCATTATCCTTAAAGGCAAAGGGGATGAAGCGGAGCTTAATTGCATCTTTCGATAAGTGCTGCAGTTTAATCATTACACATACTTCCTGAAATTCACTGATAAAGAGATATGCATCTTCTAAATCAGAACCAGTGAATTTAGGAAGCATACTAATGTACTGCGGCTTCAACTCATAGTGATTACCTGCTGTGTGTGAAAGTTTGATGCATGATGGTAATGATATATGCAACGGGTAATATCGATCCTGAAGGATCGGGATCGGTTGGTCTATCTTGTCACCCATGAACAAATCTAATCTCACTAGTCGACCAAATTGATCACGGGTCCAATGTGGCATGAACCAGCGACCGTGTGTGTATGCGTGAATTCCCTAAACTAATGTAAGATGTGAGGTGTGGTGGAGATAAAAATGGTGGAATAGATATGATCAAATAAAAATGTGATTCCTACTGCTCCTAATTTGTTCATGGAACAAAATTACAGAACTGGAAACAATTTGGGTTCGGGAAGTAGCTTAATAGCCGTCAATTGGTAGGTTTTATAGCCAAATAGCGGTCAAACCAGAGTGTTTGACCCTCTACTTTCTGTTGCACAGTTCTGAGACTTCTCCGATCCTTTTTGTCTTCCTATATCTGCAATATCTACTCCCTAAACACTCAACACACACTGTTAACCCGTAAAATGTTAGAAAAAGCAAGAAAAACACCGTCGATCCCCGGCAACGACGCTAAAAACTTGATGTGATAATTTAACTGCAAGGGTACATTATCGGTTGTCGCGTTATACAGGTCGTTCCACAGAGATCTTAGATGTTTTGTGATTCTTAGTATTTCTTTAGTTCTAGTGGATTAACTAAGAGTTCTAAGTTAAAAGGATGAGTTTTAAGTTCTAAATATTAGCCTAAGATTTCGAATCTATTAGAATAATAACCTAACAATAAATTATCTCTTTCTTCCTATCTTTTTAATTATGCATGGTTAAGTAACATATTAAAAATATGATCTTTTTAATTTGATTTTAATCAAGTACCCCTATGTATGACCTATCAAGTGATGTGCAAGTATAGACCATCAAAGATAACACCTTTCTTAAAAACAAATCATATCAAGTAGAAAATCTCATAAAAAAAAGAAAATAAATAAACTTCAAATCCTAATCTAAGCATAGGATATCAAAAGACCGAACTTAAGTATAACCTATCAAAAAAATTAGATTTACAAGTTTATCCAATTCAATTTATTTATAGGAAAATCTTTATTGATAAGTATAGTCTATCAAAAAAGTTAGATTTACAAGTTTAGCCAATTCAATTTATTTATAGGAAAATCTTTATTGATAATTCTAAAAATAAACAAAGAATAAGAATTTCAAACCTCATCTAAGCATAGATTATCAAAATATTAATTAAGTATAATCTATCAAAGAATTATGATTTGTGAACTCTATCTTTTATTTATTTATAGAAAAATCATAACTTTGTTTCTTTTAGGAAGAAAATGAGATAAATCCATATTAGATCTATTAAACTAACTTCATCTATATCAAAGGGCTAAAAAAAATTGGTTACATATAATTCTAGTAAGCAAAATCAAGTTTTTATTCATGAACACAATAAAATCTAATCTATAAAGCGAATAAATCTATACTAGAAAGCAATTAACTCTATCTAAAAAGCAAATAAAGAATTAAAAGTAATGACTTACCTCTGGAGCACGGTATTGTGGCCGCCACCCTTTTAGCAAAACCCTAATTTTATTAATTTAAAACGAGTACAAAACTTACCGGATTCTCCTAGAATAAAAGGATACGGCCAATATATAGGTTTTGGAAACCCAAACCCAATTCTAATACCATTGTGAAACTACAAGATTACAATGAAGCCACGGGAGAAAACTCAGGTAGTGGGGCCCACTTTGGGCTGCTATTTGGCGGGGAAAACAGCAAATTGGCGGCTCAAATATCTGCAAAATTCTCGAAAACTTTTCCACGTGAAACTCTTGTCTTGTTCACTTAAGTTTCCTGACTGTATTCGACTTTGAGTCTCTGCAGCATCATAGTCTCGTAGTCTTGCCCACTTTAGAAACTTTTCGGACTTTGATTTCCTACTCCAACTCTGATTTCATGGCATCTCCTTGTATGAATAAAATTCCTAAAAAACACACTAACAATACCCGAGTAGCATTATTTATATACAAAAATAGGTAATATGAAGGCTATAAATATGAAATATATGACACTTATCACTATACTGCTATACAGTTATGCCCTTTGGCCTGAAAAATGCAGGTGCTACGTATCATCGTGCCATGAACGTAATATTCCAAGAGCATCTCCGAAAGACAGTGGAATGTTACGTAGATGACGTAGCAATTAAAATTAAGAATAAAGGTGATCACTTGAAAGATTTGAAGACGGTGTTTGACCTCATGAGGAAACACCATCTCAAGATGAACCCGACTTAATCTTTTCTGGGGGTCTCCAGTGGAAAGTTCCTTGGTTTTGTCATAACTTCCAAAGGGATTTATCTCAATCCGGACAAGATTAAGGCTATCCAAGATATGCCACCTCCCTATAACCTCAAAGAGTTAAGGGGACTGCAAGGTAGGCTAGCGTACATCCGTAGGTTCATATCAAATTTGTCCGGTAAATGTTAGCCCTTTACTAAGTTAATGAGGAAAGGAGTGTCATTTGTTTGGAATGACGCATGCCAGAAGGTTTTTGAAGAAGTCAAATAATATCTCATGAAACTACCAGTGCTCGTAGCCCCAGTCTCAAGAGTACCTTTCCTACTATATATAAGGGCTATGGACCACTCCTTGGGAGCCTTGTTAGTGCAGAAGAATGAGTTGGGTCATGAACAAGCTATTTATTACCTCAGCAGAATGATGATCGGGGCGGAACACCAGTATATCCCAGTGGGGAAAGAATGTTTAGCTTTAGTGTTTGCAGTGCAGAAAATGCGACACTATTTAGTTGGACAAACCATCCACGTTATATCGAGAGTTAACCCCCTGAGAATACTAATGACAAAATCCGGATCGTTGAATTCGAGGCTATCTAATTGGGCTATTTTGTTATCACAATATGATATGCATTTTGTCCTACAAAAATCTATTAAAGGACAAATTGTAGCTGACTTCCTAGCCGAACATCCAATTCCAACATCTTCGAAGTTATACGAACAAATTCCTGGAGAGTTGGGTGAATGGAGCCCGATTCCAAAAGAAGACAACTCGCAAGAGCCTCCGGAGGCAAATACAGTCGCGAAAAGTGTATGGCAACTTTTCTTCGATGACGCCTCCCAAATGGGATCTGAAGGAAGAATGACAGTGGGAGTGGGAGTTGTTTTCGTCTCTCCTTACAACCACATCAGTTCTCGAGCCTACTCATTAACAAGTCCGTGCTTCAACAATGTTGCGGAGTATAATGCCCTCCTAATCGGCTTAAAGATAGCTAAACAACTGGGGGTCAAATATTTGGAGGCATATGGAGATTCTCAACTTGCTGTAAATCAAGTGAAAGGGGAATATGAGGTCAAATATGAAGACCTTTTGCCATACTATTGCACAGTAATTAAGATAGCTGATGGTTTCGATGGTTTCTATGTCAGCCACGTAAAGCGCTACTGAAGTAGCTATGCAGATTCACTAACTTCCTTAACTGCTACATTAGTCTTGCCCAAGTATGCTAGAAAGCAAATTACGGTAGGGAGCAGAGAATTATTCTGTCCAAAGGACAAACTCAAAGAGGAATCGAAGGAGCCACAGGAAGACGAAGCTGGTGTTTTTGAGTCAAGTCTAGAACCGAGGGATTGGCGCTTCCTTTATATAGATTATGTCCTTTATGGTATATTACCTGAAGATCCAAAAGAAGCCAGGGCAATTCAAAGAAGGGCTATCCGGTTCTACTATAATGCGGAGCTCCAGACATTGTACAGGAAATCTTATAATGGAATCTTACTTCGCTGTCTCTCTAACCGAGAAGCTCGAAAAGTACTTGAAGAAGCTCATGCTGGCATCTGCGGAGCACACCAGCCAGGGCCAAAACTCTAGGATAGAATCCGAAGGATGGGTTATTATTGGCCTAAGATGATAAAAAAAGCGGTTAACTATGTCATAAAGTGTAGGGCCTACCAAATATATGCAGACTTTATACATCAAGCTCTAAAATATCTCCACCCAACGGCTACATTGTGGCCGTTTGAGCAATGGGGTATGGACATTGTCGGGCCAATTTCTCCGCCATCAACGAGAGGACGTCGGGTCATTCTAGCTATAACAGATTACTTTTCGAAATGGACTGAAGTCATTTCCCTAACCGAAATAAAGTCATCGGACGTGATTAAGTTTATTAAACACCATGTGCTTTATCGCTTCGGAGTGCCCAAAAGAATCAATCATGACAATGGGCCTCAGTTCGTGAGCTAAGTATTTTTCAGATTCTACAACAAATATAGGATCGAAGATATAGCTTCATCACCATATTATCCTGTAGCCAATGGCCTAGCAGAAGCTTTCAATAAGACCATTGTAAAACTCTTCAAAAGGTTTATGTCATCCAATCAAAGGGACTAGGATGAGAAGTTCAGAGAATGTCTATGGGCGTATCGCACCACAGTCCGAACTCCCACTAATGCCATGCCCTTTTTCTTTGGTATACGGGTCAGAAGCAGTCTTACCTTTGGAAATTCAGATTCCATTGTTGCGAGTCGCATTAACGACTAGGATGACACATGAAGAAAGACATCAGTAAAGGCTCCAAGAATTAGAAGTCTTGGATGATAAACGGTTGGAAGCTCAACAGAGTATTGAACTGTACCAGGCGCGAATCTCCAAGACTTTTAACAAAAAGGCCAAATGAAAAACTTTCAAAAAGGGAGATCTAGTTCTTTCAGTAAGAAAACCGATCATAACTAGCCAAAATCCTAAAGGAAAGTTCCAGCCAAAGTGGGAGGGACCTTTTGTCATTGATACGGTTTACTCCAACGGCGCATATCGGTTGGCGAAACTGAATGGTGATAAGATCATGATGCCAATCAACGGTAAATTTCTGAAGAAATATTATCTTAGTAAAACTGCAGAACACCAGTTGTAATGTGATCTGGGTAGTTTGATGCAAATAACGAATAAAAACTCGTCTGTAATCAGGAGTTCATTAACAAAGATTCATGGTTCCAGACTAAAAGATTTTTATGTCGTGAATCAAAGTTTCTTTCTTTCAAATTTGCCAAGTTAAAAAATACCTCTGGTGAATCAAAATTTCTTTCTTTCAAATTTGCCAAGTTAAAAAAATATCTCTGGTGAATCAAAGTTTCTTTTTTTCAAATTTGCTAAGTTAAAAAAATACCTCTGGCAAATCAAAGTTTCTTTCTTTTAAATTTGCCAAGTTAAAAAATACCTCTGGCAAATCAAAGTTCTTTTTTTTCAAATTTGCCAAGTTAAAAATACCTTTGGCGAATCAAAATTTCTTTCTTTCAAATTTACCAAGTTAAAAATACCTCTGGCGAATCAAAGTTTCCTTCAAATTTGCCAAGTTAAAAAAAACCTCTGGGGAATCAAAGTTTCTTTCCTTCAAATTTGCCAAGTTAAAAAATATCTCTGGCGAATCAAAATCTTTATACTGAAAGTCACTAGACAGTGCGAATTTTAATCTGATTAGCAAGGTTAACAAGAAGTTCTCTCATTCACAGCTACTTCAAGTGCTGGGAAAATTTTGAGTGATTTAACGATTATCAAGTTAACAGTTACCTCTGATAATCAATATCAGAATTATTCATCAGTCACTTTTAGTTATGCAAAAAGAAAGAGCTTCTTTATTCATTATCAGATCAAAATTATAGAGAGTTCCTTAGCACTATACAATCAACAAGAATGAATACAAATCACTGAAAAAAATATAAAAGTCTGCTTCTGTAGCCTCCTCTTCAAAGGACGGCTTGAAGGCAGTAATCTGCTCCTGCAGACTCTTCTTTTAGGATGGCAAACTTGCTTCTGTAGCCTCCTCTTTCAGCATGGCTTAGATAAAAAAGTTTGCTCCTGTAGCCTCTTCTTCCGAAAGGACGAATTTGCTTCTGTAGCCTCCTCTTCCAAGGACGGCTTAAAGGTAAAAATGTTACTCTTGCAGTCTTTTCTTGCCAACGGTTATGGCCTCCGAGTTGGTTTGCTCAGTCATGATCAACGTCACCAGTGACTCGATCAATGCAAAACTAGGCATACCAAATGCATGCACCCAAACGTACAATGTGAGGGGTTGTACAAATTCAATGTCGCCCTAGCCATTAGCACCCTAACCTTGCAGGATGCTACGCAAGGAATAAAACAATGCCACAAACCTGAAATCTTTTCTCTCATGAAAAATACATGAGACCTTCCAATACCCTAAAGGTATTGGAAGCAATTACAAGCCCATTAGGTCTGGGTCATTGTTAAGGAGAATGACTACGGTTATCCCCTGTAGCCAATTCAAATTCTTGTTAAAAAAATAGAAGAAAGAGGATGATATTAATCAGAAGAAGAAGTTTACCTTAGTTAAGGAAAATGATTATGGTCATAAGAACCTTTTTGGTGGGATGCCCCTCTAGATTGATGCATTCTGGAGGCCTAGTAACATGCCAATTTCCATCCATCGCTTCAGTCGAAAAAGAAGAAGAAAATATGGCTGCACAAGTAAATCAACTAAAAAAAAGGGAAAGAAGTCGAGGGAGAAGGAACTTTCCCACGTCAGAATGATCCTCCATGGAAAAGTTATGCATCTTATATAGACGGTCTTGTGATCATGATCTTCGGTTGGGAAAAGATAAAGCCGAAATCTTCGGTTAAGATTCTCGACTTAGATCTCAACAGAATTTATTATTGTTGCATAACACGTTTAGATCTCGCGACCAGGAGATCTCGTCATTAATAAAGACGTATAACGCTTGGGATTCCATGCTCAGCGGCCTCATCCCAAGGCTCGCATAAGTCTCTACAAATTCTGAAAAAATTTGGGTTATCCTGCGAACTTCCAGGTAGAAGGTCGCGAACCTAAACTTGCGACCCTCGGGAATCAAGATCGCGAGTTTAGTGTGGATCTTTTTAATTCACGAACCTCCGGATGTAGAGTTGCGAATCTGATAAGGGCTCATGAAAATCACATGACTGATACACAGATACCAGAATTGCATGAAGACTCGCGAATTTTAAAACTTAAGATGGCGAATTTATTACAAACTTTTGAAGACAAATACAAAGTCATGATTTAGGGATACAAAATCAAGTTCGCTACATAAACCATACAAAATCAAAGTCAAGAAAGCTACCGCAAAAGAAAAAGAGCTACAGAGGACTTCTCGAATCCTAAAGAGGAGAGTCTTTACAATTCAATGGTTCAGGAGGGCTTTTATCTTCTCCTCAGCATCGCCAATTTTTTACTCAATGACCTCATAAGCTTGGACAGCAGCTTGGCGATGCAATTCCTCATCACTGGCGACGATATTCTGCGCTGCAGCAGCCTCTAACATCTCTAATTCAGCTTGTATCGCCTGAAAAGCTCTGATTGTATTATCCAGCTGTCGGGATAAGTTAATGAGATTCTTCATTGACTCGTCACGTTCCTTGGTGATCTTAGCCAAGAAAGTTTGAGCTCTGGCGATGGACTCTTGGGTCTTGACAATAGCCTGGTCGTGGTCCTTGACGATTGAAGCAGCAGCCTCCACCTGCAGAGCTAAAGATTGACTGTCTGACTGGCCCTTTTTCAAGAAAGCTCTGTAAGCATTGACTTTCTCCTGGGCCTCCTTCTGTAACCTAAGTTGTTCCTCCCTCATCTTCTGGAAGATGGCTTCAACTGCCTCAGATTTGTCGGCACTCCTAGACCTTGATAAAGACTTGGCATGGCATCGAAGTTGAGTTATCATGAGCCTGTAAGGAGCAACTTTCTCTTCTCCGCCAATACTGACTATACCAGTCAAGTAAATATTGAGGACACTGGCGAGCGAAGCAAAAGAAGCCCACTTCAGTATCTTATCAATGCAACGATTAAGGAAGTGGAGGAAAGTTTCCACCGTATTCTTCAATAAATCAACATCAAAAGCATCATCCTCTGCATGAGAGGGATCAACGGTGGCTGGGGCAGAGACAGTCTGAACTGTACTCTGCTGCACAGAAGTAACAACACTAATGTCAAGAGGAGCAGGACCTCTGGTGGCTTCAATAGAGCTACTGGCTGCAACATCCTGAACCAAGGTGTCGGCCGGAGCAGCTACGGCCGAGACCGTCGACATAGTAATCTTGGGAGCCACTACCCCTATAGTATTAACAGCAGAAGTAGTGACTTCAGTCACTTTATCAGCATTAGCTTCCGCAATGGTATCATCCGGCGGAGTTATCTTCGCGGCCATGCACTCTAAAGCTGAAGTTAAAGCAGCAGCTGGTAAAAAGGAAGAAGTTGATGGTTGAATGTTACAGTATCATTCAATAATGGCAAAATTTAAAGAAAAAGATGGATAAAATATAAAAGGCGAACCTGAAGGCTGAACACTGGATTCTCCAGGTCCGTACACCTCAGGTCCGAACATCTCAGATCTGTACACCGCGGCTCGAACATCTTCGCCCAAACAAACATACTTACCATGGTTCGATAGAGGGGTGGAAGATTGAAGATCTTCACTGCTGACATCATCGTTATCTCCCCAGTCATCTTGATCTCCTGAAGGAGGTGCTATCTTCAGGGAACCTGATGTGCGAACCTCCCCAATTATTTGTACTTCATCATCCACAGCAGCTTGATGAGAAAGGACTGCAGAATCCTCTTGTACAGTAGAAGGAGCAACTACTTCAATAGTGGCCTAGTGAGTGAGAGTCGCAGAATCCTCTTGAATAGCAGAAATATGATCACTATGAAAAATTGGTCCTTGACTCCGATGCCTCTTAAGGGAATTGAGAGTTAAAAATGAGTCATCCTCATCTTCCTCGGGTTCCTCCGTGAGGGTCTCAGAAACTAAACTGGGTGGCGCAGTACCGGCTCCAGATGAGGTGTCCTATGGATTGATGTCCTGTGAATTGATAGGAAAATCACGTAGACGCCTTAATCTCTTCCGCTTATGCAAAAATTTCTTTGGAGGAGATTGCAGTTGAGGAGAAGTCTTCTTCAAAGTTAGAAGCAGAGAAACATCAAGGGAGGCAGGCTGAGTCGATAAGACCGACGCGATATTATCCTCTTCTTCCTATTGAATCGCTGGTTCTAACTCATCAGAGGCACTTTCTGCCCCGAAATCTTCCATCCCTGCCACTTTCGTGTTGCCGGCCTTCTTCTTCTGAGCATACCAGGCTCTGATCTCTCTCAGATAACTAAGGTTTACATTGAAGTTCTGGGGAGTGGAATTAGTATCCGCGAACCATTCACAGAAATTGAAACTCATATACGAGTTTGGGGTCTTGAGTGGGAGATCAAATTTAGCCTGGGTTCCACCTGCGACAAAGTGGAACCAAGCTCGAGCTCCTTCAAGAGCGTTCCCAACAAAACTTATCTCCCTGTTGGGATTACCAACATAGAGTTGATCAAACCCAAATTGTCGAGTGGAACGGCTCGGGTAGTAAGGCTCTATATAGCAGTGGTTCTCTAAACGAAGAACCAAATGTCCTGGCGGATGTTTATTAACCACCAGAAGCACCCCAGAGACAGAACTGTGAACTTATCAGTACCAACAATGTCCACGAATTCCCCCCGTACCCAGCATTTGGAAAATACAGAAAATATTTGAATAATTTGAAATTCGGGAAGTGATGGAGGGTCTTGCGGATCGCGGCCATGTAGCCCCCTTTCCATTGCGACCTATCATAGTGCTGCACTTTGGGAGCACTTAAATCTATCTGCGAATCAGCAGGACTCATCAAAGTGGAGCAATGTAGAATTAGCCAGGCTATCAAATAGGTATAAGGGAGTTCTACACGCGGGTTAGGAATCGTAATGATTGGTTCTCCTTTCTTCCTCTGCTCCTTCTTTACGTTACAAAATTTGTCAGCCAATCTGCTTAGCCCGCTCTGAATACTGCACTCCATCGCGGGCAGCAGACTGAGCATCCTACCAAATGCAAGTAAGACGGCTGGGTATACGGCCCTAACGAGTATGCTTTCCTGTGAAGGAATAATACATTTCTTCAACCATACCATCAAGTAGCCCGCCAAGAAGGCCAGATCAGATAAAGGCTGGAGGGCCTGGTAGTGAAAGCTTTCAAATGACGTTCTAGCCTTGAAAACGTCCTCGTCAGATTCGGCGATGTAAGTATCTGTCCCGAAACTTGCAATTTTTCTCTCAATATCCTTTTCAGAAATTGGAGAAAGGCGAGTGAAATTAGGATTATTCTTTGAAAAGTTGGGCAAAAGGTATTGCCACTTCTTCGGCTTCAAATTGCGAGTGCCGGACATGTGGGTGCAAATGTGGTAATGGCAGAGCAACTCCCAATAAGTGTTATAGACCAAAGAGTCCTGGGTCTTCAACAGATAGAGTTCTTCCCCAGTAGGGACACACTCTTTATATGGGATGTCTCCCATGGGTAGTCCTGAAATTTCATACATTTCGTGAAGGGCGAAACCCAATTCGCTGCGAGGGAAAAAGATTGTACAAGTATCAGGGTTGTACAACTCCAGTAAAGCGAAGAAATAAAACCTACTAGCATGAATACCGTGCTAAACCGCCCTGATGGCGTGATACAGCTTCGCATGATGAAGCTGGTCTCTGAAAGCTTTCAAAAAGAAGTCATTCAGGATTGTCCACTCTGCTTTCGAAGAGCAGTAAACCCATCCATGGGGACAAAAGTCTTGAACAGGAAACTCCACTTGCGCATTGATGAGTCGATGCAAGAAAGTCTGTACGACTATGGGTGTTTTACCTAAAGGGAAGTCTTGTTTAAAGGACCCCTGGAACAACCCACAAAAGTGTTTCCCAGTGGTACGGGGGAAAGCACCTTGTGAGTTAAATCCTCCTAATAAGATGCCGTCTTGCAGCCTGTTTAAGTGCCAGCCTGTTCATCTAGGTACAAAAAGGGATTGGAGGAATAGGAATGGGTAGGACCTCTCCATGTTGGGGAGAAACAATTTGTGACCTTCAACTTTACGAAGCCACTTGTAATCTCCATCTTTCAAATCACTATCGGGCACCGAAACGTGATCTCCGAACAAAAAAAGCAAGTTTACTTAGCAAAGATCGATTATCTCCTTCAAAAAGAGTATTGGTCATCAGCTCTCATAATATTAAGCGAGTAGGATGGAGAATTTTGTTTTTCCTTTCCTGACTATCGGATGCTGTACAATACGGAAAAACTTGGCCAAACCTGAACTTCTTCTTCCCGTCATAGCCAATCGAATATCCAAAATAATGATCCTTCGGCCAAGGATTCAAAGCGTAATCAACTGTAAAAGAAACATTCAGATTCAAGACAAAAATTAAGAAAGGGATTGCCTTTCGAAAGTGTGTTGAGAAAATTACCTCCAATCAAGGATTCCTACCGAACCACTATCGAACTGGAGGTTGCTTGAAGATCTTGATGGCCACTGGCAGAAGCATCAGAGGAGGAAGCTTTTTTTGGCATCTTTTGCAGATTAAAGAAATCCTTCACGAGAAGAATCAGAAGCTAAGGGAGGCCGAAGATGAGAAGTCTTAAAAACCCTAAAGAAAAAAAAACTTGGAGTTCAAATTTCTTGAGATAGGAGAATGACCTCTCTCATAAAATTGAGGTTATATAGCAGATGATTTGACAGTCGAGATATTTGGATGGACATGATCTCTGGCCAAAATCTCGTGAGTACCTTTTTATTTAATGCAGCTCAGAGAACGTCTCAATTCCTACGTCATATAAAGCAACCGCCTTCCGAATTTTCCACAACCAAAAGGGAAAGTTCGTGACCCTAATACAGAGTCGTGTTCCGTCCAAAAGGGAAAGTTCACGATCCTAATACAGAGTCGTGTTCCTTCCAAAAGGAAAGTTCCCGACCCTAATACAGAATCGTGTTCCTTCCGAAAGGGAAGTTCATGACCCTAATACAAAGTCGTGTTCCTTCCAAAATGAAAGTTCGTGACCCTAACACAGAGTCGTCTTTTTCTCCAAAATGAAAGTTCACGATCCTAATACAGAGTCGTGTTCCTTCCATAATGAAAATTTACGACCCTAACATAGAGTCGTCTTCTTCTCCAAAATGAAAGTTTGCAATCCTAATACGGAGTCATGTTCCTTGCAAAATAAAATTTGCGATCCTAATACAGAGTCGTATTTCCTTTCAAGAAGTAAAAATTGTGGCCCTAACACAGAGTCACATTTTCCTTCAAAAGCAGCAAATTCAAGGCGCTGATACCGAGTCGTATTACTTTCAAAATGGGAGTTCAAGATATTGAGACAGAGTCATGTTGCCCTTAATTGAAGAAAATTCTAATACAGAATTGTACTCTCAGAAATATGAAAAATGGAGATTCTAATACAGGATGTTATATCCAAAGTATTCCAAAACACCTCAGAGAGTTGTGAGAGTTTTAAAAACTTTGGAGGGGGTTTTATCGGCAAAAAATTCTGGAGTCATCTATCAAAATAAAGCAGATTCGTGAATTTAAGGTTGAAGATCCGCAACTCAGCTGATCCGCAAATCTAAAGTTCGTGTTTCGCGACCCAGCTATGTCAGAACAGGTTCGCGAATCTAAATTTGAGATTCGCGATACCATCCATAGCTCTGGGGAGGGGATTTCTCGAGTAACTACCTAGCGAATATGATGGTACTTCTCGAGTAGTAGGGCTAACGGTCGAACGAATGAGATGGGGACGTTGCCCTAGAACCCCTATAAAAAGCGGACAGACAGAAAGAGAAAAAAAATCATCTTCTTCTTGAATTACCCCTTATGATCAGAAGTCCAGAGCTTTATTTTCCTACCAATTGAAAAAGTTTGTGCGGAGTGTCAAAGGAGAGCAAGATCATCCTCTACAGCTACCTAAGAACCTAGCTTGACCTTTAATTGACTTTTGTGGGATGAAATGCATATCATATTGCATAGCAAAATAGCCCAATTAGATAATTTTAAATTTAATTTTCCTAATTTGGTCATTAATATTCTTAACGAATTAACTCTCGATATAACATGGATTGTTTGCCCTACTAAGTAGTGTCACATTTTCTATACTGCAGACACCAAATCTAGGCATTCTTTTTCCACTGAGTTAAATCGATATTAAGCTCTAATCATCATTCTACTTAAATAGTATATGGCTGGTTCATGTCCAAATTCATTCTTTTGGGCTAACAAGACTCCCAAAGAATGGTCCATGACTCTTACATATAACATGAAAGGTATTTTTGAAATTGGAGCTACAAGGATGGGTGGCTTCGTGAGTTATTCCTCAATTTTTTCAAAAACTTTCTGACAAGTATCATCTTAAACAAATGATACTCCTTTTTACATCAATCGTGTGAACGGTTGATATCTCCTGGACAAGTTTGATATGAATCTTTGAATGTATGCCAGCCTCTCCAGCAATCTTCTCAAGTCTTTGTGATTTCTAGGTGATGGCATGTCTTGAATTAGTTTAATTTTGTCTCTATCAAGATGAATTTCCTGGAAAGTGACTACAAATCCAAGAAATTTTTCACTGGAAACTCCTAGAAAAGACTTAGTTGGATTCATCTTAACCTGGTGTTTTCGCATGATATCGAACACCATTCTTAAGTCATGAAGATGATTGTCTTTACTTTTTCTTTTGATCACCAAATCATCCACGTAGCATTCTACTGTTTTCCAGAGATGCTCTTAGAATATAGTGTTCATGGCGCATTGATACGTGGTGCCAACATTCTTTAAGCCGAAGGGTATGACCATGTAATAGTACACTCCAGTGGTATTTGAAAAGATGTATGCTTTCATTGTCGGGATACATCTTAATTAGATTGTACCCTAAAAATCCATCCATGAATGACATTCGCTCATAACCATGGATATTGTCGATCATGATGTTTGTTATTGGCAATGGAAATTCATCTTTTAGGCATGCTTCGTTCAAGTCTCTGAAGTCAATGCAAACCTTGATTTTGCCATTTTTCTTAGTACTAAGGACTATATTCGCGACCCAATCAGGGTATTGTCTTCGCAAATAAAACCTGATTCAATTAGTTTCTTGATTTTAGCTTCACTGGCTTCTATTATTTTTGGAAGAAATCTCCATTGTTGTTGTTTAATAGGTTTCGCATCTGGTCAGATGTTCAACTTGTGCATTGCCACTTTTGGGTCTAATCCTGGCATGTCTTCATAATTCTAGGCAAAAACATCGATAGATTCTTGGATGAGAGAGATCATTTCTTCTTTTTCTTCAGAAGATAAGTTTTCGTTTATAAATATGGGTTTAGGATTAGTTTCATTGGCCATATTTATTTGGATCACTTTATCTTCAGTTGGAGGTTCATGTTGTTCAAACTGAACTTCCTGGTTAATGTTCAAATATTTTGCCCAGGTATCGTCTTCGATTGGTGGCAATTTTTCATCATCACTTTCTTTTTGATCTACAAAGACCATGTTGATAGAGACTTCTTGAAAAATAGTTCCAGCATTTATATTTGACTCCCAACATAATGATTCAGATGAATGACTTTGTTGAACCCCTTGCCAGTTTTATCATAATAATCTGGCATTTTTCCTTTTGGAACAAATGGTCGAAGATAACTTTTTTCCATTTCCAAAATTGAACCCCCTGTATTCGACTAGCTTATATCCCATCTTTTTCATCATTTTGTGGGTAATTTTATTATAATGGAAGAACTCGGAATTTTCCTGTTCTTCCTCAGAATTTAAAGATTTTTCTTTATTATTATTATTTGCTTTTCCTAATAATATAGGTCTTTGACCTTTATGTTTGAGAAGAACTTCAAAGATCGCTTCACTTGCATCTCCATCGTTATCACTTTGTATGCTAAAGGATAAACAAATGGGTGCCTGGAATGATACTAAGGAGTATATTTTATCTAGTTAATCACTGACTGCGTTAGTACTAGTACTTGAGGGCTCAGAATCAACACCCGACAAATAAACAAACTCTAAATTTTTATTAATTACCCACTCGCCATTAAAATTGGCAGTGTCGTTTACATCCAAGCCTTCAAGGCTTATTACAATGGGTTCCACCTCCCAATTTCCATCATTGGCTCTCGAATCTTCGGATCCTGATTCAGTATCGGCCTCGTTGCCGCTATCTGATTCTTTTGGAGCCGGTTATTCAGGTACTTCAAATGTGTCTTGATAAAGTAGCACATCTGTAAAGTAATTTTCAACCCTTTTGAAGGGTTGCTTTTCTGCCACCAATGTTATCACATTCCTTTTTTTATCCACATACTTCATACATTGGTGCAGTGTAGAAGGGACAGTGAGGTTGAAGTGAATCTATGGCTTTCCAAGTAAGAGATTTTATGATGTGTTAGTATCTATCACATAGAATATGACTTCCATTTTTAAATCACCGATCTGGCATTTTAATTTCACCTTGCCCAAGGGTTTATAATCATTAGCGTTGAATCCGAATATGGTTGTGTTTGTTGATGCCAATCTACTTATTGGGACCCCAAGATACCACAATACCCTCCTTGGCATTAAGCTTAAAGTAGATCAAGGGTTGACTTGAATTCGGTCAATCACAATTGACCCTATGTTGCCTTTGTAGTATAAAGCCCGGTGATGCTTGTTATACTTCACTTGCTTGTAGTATATTTTTCTAGGAGTAGATGGGAATGCGTTCAGACTAGCCAAGTTCATATTTTTCTAAATTTTCAAATACCATAATTAAAAGATGTTAACTAAAAAGAAAGAAAAACTAATGATAACCACATAAGACGTTCAAATATGAGATTCTCCACCATTTATTTGTGTATGACTTTTTTATGATATTGAAACATTATCATTTTTTATGTTTTATCATTTATTATTGGATTGCTTTACTGACGATCCTACTTATGAATGACCAGATACAGATATTGACCAAGAAGTAGATCCGTTGAAAATGGAGCATGACGTGATATATTTTAAGGAACATGCAGAACTACAGGAGTGACAAATTCTTTTTACTTGACTACTTTCACATTAGGGAAATGTAAAAAGTGCATATGGCATGTAACCTAGTCTTATTTGAAATATTTCTATTGTTTAGAGATAATTTTATCATAGTGATATTTTGTTGGATTTATTTAAGTAAAAAAAACATTGTTATGGTTATTTGTTATTCATATTTCTGCTTTATTGTGGCTGTAATGTTTTTGAGGCTTGTCAAGTTATTATTCAACACCGAACATTGCAGCCATCCATATTTCTGAAAATAGGGCATTACAACTCTGAGCTCTATGTTTGTTTGTGAAACGTGAATGTATACTCTGCGTTTGAAGTCATATATGTACTTGGCTGGTGAGTGACATTTCTTATAGGAAATGCAGATGAATCCATCCGAATCTTGGTCCATCTTCTTGTCGGGGACCACCACTTCACTTTTTGGACTCCACATGTGAATTGGAGCTCCATGCAATTGAGGTCAATAGTAGTTCTTCTTCCTTGATTCTGCGGGAAGCGCGAGCCTTTCTTCTTCTCAGATTCCTTCTCATGGTGTGAGTGAGAGGAATCTTGCCTTCAGAATTATCTCCTTGGATATCAGATAATGGTCATTTCCCTTTATTGTTGTAGGGATCCTAATCCATCCTCTTGGGATCAATACGGTCTTGAATGAGACAGACCCGGAGTCTTGTGCTGATGAAAGAGAAATCTCCTCTTTGAGACCAGACTGATCTAGAAAGTCCTTCGACAGGACTGTGATCTTTGGAGCCTCATTAGAGGTTAAGTTGTTTGTGACTTTGCGGCATTTCCACAAGGATCTTGGGCTCATGGAGCCAGAGGAGAGGAATTCCTCATACTTCTCTAGATCAAACTTGATGGCGAGTAATTTGACCATAGTGCCAACTAGGACTTTATCGGATTGGGCTACGACCACATTATCGAAGATGATAGGTGTCCCTCGTGGAGACGCCAATCTTCTATTTGCCATGAAATTGAATTTTATTGAAAGTTTCTCTATAAAAGTTACAATTAGAATGGTTTCCTATTTACAAAATATGAGAAAAGTTTGGTTTCCTCTTTACTTAATACTGGGTTCTGTTGTACCTGTTGAGAACGATCCTGCTTTCTGTTGACACTCCACATAAGTTCTTCAGTTGGTAGCCTTCAAAAAGCTCTTGAATGTAAGGACTCTGAATTTTTAGCACAAGTGCTCAAGTGAAGATAATCCACAAAAATAACCAAGTAACCCCTTCTCTAGCCCAGCCTTTGGCTATTTATAGAGGTCTGAAGACCTTTGAATTAGTGTAACCGTACAATTAATGGCCTTAATAATTTGAGAACTAATTTTATCTTTTTAATCCATTGGATTTGTGTTAAATCTCTAGTATTTGTAACTGACGTCTTTAATCCTTTAGATTTATAAATGAAACGCAGATCTTAGTCTTTAGATTTGCATTTTAACTTCTTGTAGCTCGTATGGCATAAACAGCCCCGCATTTGGATGTCAATTAAGATAATTTTTTCTCGTCAAGGCTTTGGAATGAAAACGCGACCCTTTGGGGCCTGCGTTTTGGCTATATTTGGCTCCAAATCATGAGCTTAGAAGACAGGTCAAATGCGGATCTCTATGTAGTAGATGATCTGTGTTTTAATTTCTAACAGTGTGTTTTAGTTGATTAGACCCGCGTTTGGGTACAAATGAGGATAGTTTTTTATCCTTTGAGATTTTGAAATGAAAATGCGACCTTTTGGGGTTCGTATTTTAATTATATTTAACTCTTGTAAGCTCAAAAGATAGCAAAAAATACAGATCTCTTTTTAGTTGATAATCCACGTATTAGCTTTTTAAGCTGGACCCACATTTGTATTGAAACGGGGTTCCCTTTGGTTTTTATATACCTTTGTGAGGCATAACGCGACCTTCCGTTTGAATCATGGATTAGATCCGCATTTGTATTGGAATGTGACCATAAGAATCTCCATGGATGAAAATCCGTGTTTTAGTATAAAAAGAGTAATCTTATATTTTTAAGGTTTTAATGACAACACGTGACCTTGAGGGGTCCAAATTTGTCGACCTTTACTTTGCCTAATACGCAAGTTTTTTTGGATGAGGATTCGCATTTTGACTGTGGGGAATGAGTTTCGCGACTTTGTGAGGGCCGCGTTTTAGTCTTTCTGGGCTTTAAACATGGATCTCTCTCTTTGGTAATTGATCTGCGTATTAGCCATTTTAGCTTGAATTATGAATCTCTCTTTTTTTTTCTTTTCTCAAAAATTTTGCCAACAATCAAGTCACAACATAAGCTGGAATATCAGGTCATAGTATAATCTGGAATAACAGATGATAGCATAAGCTTAAATATCATGTCATAGTGTAAATTGGAATATCAGGTCACAATATAAGATGGAATATCAAGTCACAATGTAAGCTAGAATATCAGGTCACATTGTAAGCTGGAATATCAGGTCATAATATAAGCTGAAATATCAAGTCACAGCTGCAGACCAGATTAGTAGCAATACGAGGTTGTGTCGATTGATCAATCTCTGGTATCTCCCATAAGGCGTTGACAATTCCACCTTTCATTTTCCCCGTGAACCCCGATTATCTTATTAATATGCACATGTTCAAGTACCAAGTTAAATTAGCTTATAGATGATATCATGCAGAGTCAATATCATGGTAGTACAACATGCGAGTCAATTCACATTCGGAGACGGAATATTAAAGTAAGTTATGATCTGAGTACATGTCCATGTAGAGCAAGAGATATATCTGTGATACGATGTATATATGATATAAATAGGATAGTTATTGGACTAGGAAAACATTTTGACTCCATATGTTGTGCATTGATTAGTGAAGTCAAGGGTAATCTTTCATGTAAATTCTGATTGAGGTTAAAAATCACCAAGTAAACCATTGAATCAATTAAGACAATTAAAATAATAATTAGATGAGTAATGCAATTATGAAATCAAAATATCATCAAGCCAAAGGTTGATATAGTAAGTGAATAAGATTGACTAAATTTTAGAGGAGAGTTGACTGACAGAGTAAAGCTAAGAGGAAAAGGATTTGTGAAATAAAGTTATCGGTGGATGTGAGTCAAGCAGTCAATATAATGCGAGTTGGTGGAGTTGACGAAGGTGAGTGGTGTTGGGGGATTAGTAGTGTTGGCAGAGATGATTATTATTGGCGGGCGTTGAAGATGGCTATGCTGGCATAATTTGATTGATTAGATTTGAACTAAAATATTATAAAAAACATGCAAGCAAATGAGAGGTAGGGTTCATAGATGGGTCCCTAGTTTGATGAAGCTCTTATAGGAAAAGCAAGTTCTGAGTATTTTAGCAACTTCGTTATTGCTTAGTCTTTTGCAGTTGCTGAGTTTAAAAATGATTTTTATCTTTTTATAGAATTAGAATTGGAGGAAAAAAAACTAGGAGTTCTAGGAAACTGAATTTTCTTTCAAATGAGCCTAGGATGAGCTTAATTGGTGTTCGGGCTCAAAAGATATCGTGGATTTACTGACCATGGCATGAGAACTTTACTATTATGCAGAGCCTCTAACTTTAAGTTATGATTTGACTAGGATAGGGGGAATTAGAGGGAAAACAAATTATATAATTGTATATCTTTGAATTATCTTTCCAACAAATGAAAGATTAGCTCAATCGGAGATCTGAATCAAAAGTTATATTCATTTTACTAAACTGCTGTGAAGTTAAGTAAAAACGAGGATTTAAATTGATTCGGGTTGGGTCCAATGTGGGTTGGATCTGAATGCAAATAAGTTGATCCTTATTTGGGCAAATCCAAATGGGTAGCAGACCAAATCGAGTTGGATCCAAACGTGGATCACTATGTGGGTTTGGGTCTGAATGTGAATTAGTTGCGGGTTTGGATATGAAGGCGGATTAGTTACAGATTTGGATATGAATGCGGATTAGTTACGGGTTTGGATTCGAACGTGAATTAGTTGCAAGTTTGGATCTGAATGCAGATTAGTTGATCTGCATTTGAGCAGGCCCAAACGCGAATCAAACCCACTTTTGGCATCCAAATGGGTCATGGATCGAAGCGGGTTGGACCCGAATGCACATCAATGGCAGTAGATTTGCATTTTAATTTTGAACCGAATTTTGAAGGGGTTGTAGTTAGAATTAGGAGATATATTATATATGAAAGTTGTAGGAAATTTAAATATATTTCCAATAAGACTGAATCCAATTCATTTGGATTTCTGAATCAAAAGTTATGATAAAAATCGAACATGTATCTAGATGATAGCAGATCCACGTATGTACAAATGTCAAATTTGGACCCTATTTTAAAGGGGCTAAAGGCAGAGTTAGGGTGCAAATAATATATGACATTGTAGATAATCGAATTATCTTTTTAGTGAGACTAAAATCAATTTATTTGGAGTTCTATAACAAAAGTTATGATTGAAAAAATAAACATGTATACATTTATACAAATATCGAATTTGGACTCGATTTAGAAGGGGTTAGAGACAGAGTTGGGCGACAAATAATATATGAAATTATAGAGAATTGAATTATCTTTTCAATAATACTTTAATCAACTCATTTGGAGTTATATATCAAAAGTTATGATTAAAAAAACCTAAGTTATGTCATGATTATAGTTTTGTATTTGGACAAGTCTTAATTTTGAACCCGATTTTGAAGGGGTTAGAGGTGGAATCTGGATGAAAGTAATATATGAAAATTTTAGGAAATTGAGTTATATTTCAACTAAAAAAAATTAAACTTAATTGAATTTATAGTTCAAAAGATATGACTATTTCGTGAGCGCGACAGCGTTGGATAGCTAGGCTTCTTGCTACAAAATTACGAGTGTGAGTGAAATCTTATTATAAAAAGATTAAACATGTGATTTCTTGCTAGAGAGAAAAGTGAGAATATGATTTCTTGCTAAAGAGAGTTGGGTGTGATTTCTTATAAAAGAAAAGATTAAATATGTGATTCCTTGCAAAAGAAATGATTAAATATGTGATTCCTTGCAAAAGAAATAATTAAATATGTGATTCCTTGCCATACTCCACCCAAAGATAAGTTCTTGGAGCTCGATGAGCTAAAGAGAGCCCTTGTGGGTAAAGAGCAAAGCTCTAATAAGACTGGTAACTGTCTAAAGACACAAATTCTTGAAGAAGGAGACTTTGATGATGAAAGAGATCTTTTTCTTATGGAAGCTCTTCTTTTGTAGTTAAAGCTTGAAGCTTTAGGCAAGATGAGGAAGAGAGTAGAGGAGAAGGAAGAGAATGAGAGGAGAAATGGAGCGGGGACGGATTGAGTTTCATATGGTAAAGTAAGGAGGACTGGAGGAGGGATGTTGTGCATAAAAGGGGCATGGGAGGAAGTACTCTTTAATCATCCCTCTTGCAAAATTGCAAGTATACTATTATTATATTTTTGACTCAAGTCAAAAGATTTTATTTTTAGAAAAAAATTAAACTTAGAGAAAAAAATGAAGATTGAGGAAAATATAGATGGTGAATGACAGGATCGTTATATAAATAAGGAGAGAGAATAAAGTTGAGCTAAATCTCCCCTCTAGTCTTTAATTACCTAATAGATAAAATTAGATTGAAGTCATGAAAAAACACACTTCTCACATAGCCAAAAGGGCTATGGAAGCCAACAGTGACATAACCACAAGGACTTTTTAACCGAAGGTGCTACTTACTTCGTGAATTACTTGGAGTTTTGTTTTTTGATATTTTTTTTTAGAATCCCTAGGAGCTTTTTGAATGATTTTGGACTTAAGACAAATTACCATTACATGACAAAAATACTCGTGGGAGGTATTAACTCCACAAGGAACCATGATGAGGAATTTTACTCCGGAGAAATCTCTTTGCTCGGCAGGATTTTTTTTTTTTTTATGGTTAATTAATTACACTCAGAATCTCTATAGTATGAAATGTATATAATTTATCACCTCTAAAATTTAAAACTTTCATTTAGACTCTCTAGACCGCAAAAAAAAAAAAAAAAAAACTGATAGGAAAGCTTAGATAAAAATATTTTTTCCGCAGTCTAGAGAATCTAAGTGAGAGTTTAAAACTTTAGGGGTGATAAATTATACACTCTCATACTACAGGGGGTCTAAGTGTAATTAACTCATTTTTTATTACACTCCTAGTATACTCAAGAAACATTTAGTATTCACGATTCACAGTCAAATTAGATTTAAAGAATGGAATTTAGAAACAAAAATAAAAATAAAAAGAGTATTTGTCAAATTGCTAAAAGACTTAACTATGAGAGTTCACTTAAGGTCTAAGTCAGCAGCCTAACTCTAACCATACATTTAATATTAAATATTGTTTTAACTTTCTATTGTCCGTTAATCCTTACTTTTCAAGATTAGCATATTTTTGTTAAGGAAAAGACATTAAGAGTAAAAGAGTAAAGGGATAATAACATTTGAAAAAATCGTTCATTCATTGGTGTTGATTTGGTGTTGATTTGATAGCATATATATCTTTTTTAAACGTTTATGTTTTTTCACTTTTTTAATTATTTTATTTGCCAAGTTTTCTCATGCCACGATTTGTTGATGTAAGGAAATGGATACGAGATGCGTGTACAAAAGCCTAAAAAAAGCTGATTTGCTAGTTAACTATCCACAACCCCACCTTGACTATCAACAGCTACACAAATAATTGCATAGTAATCTCCAGAAGAGAACGGCTGTCAAAGCAGCTACCAAACCCACTGTCGATAGAGAGATAGACTGATACGCTAATACAGTTGAATTTCAGTAGAAAAAGAATTTCCAAACAGATAAAACTCTAATTTTAGTTAACCAAATCTTATGGGTTATAAATACCAATTGCATCCAAGCATCATAAAAAGAGTTTCTAAAGAAAAAGATTTTCAAATAAGATAAATTCTAGTTTTAAGTAACTAAACCCTTGAGGGGCGAGAAATACCAGTTGTACTTGAGAGAAACATGTGTGTGTACACACACATGGGTATTTCTAGCCCCTCAAGGGTTAGCTACTTATGTGTGTGTACGCGTGTGCATATATATATATATATATATATATATATATATATATATATATAGAGAGAGAGAGAGAGAGAGAGAGAGAGAGAGAGAGAGAGAGAGAGAGAGAGAGAGAGAGAGATACCCATGCCAAGCACAGTTGGAAAACATATTTTTTCCACTCTACTCTATTCTCATATTTGTTCTCAAACACTTTATATCAAATTTAATCCATTGAGGAAAATGCTTAATTCTAGCTGGGGGATGTAACCTCTAGCCGGATTTGCAAACTCGGTCCATTCCCAAATGATTTCTTTTCTAACCTTGTGTCTATAAATATTTGTTCTCACTTTAGTATAGGTACTAATAATGTATTTAACTTACTTTTATTTTAGAATAGATACTAACTTTTTTGTATTTTACATTAGGATAGGCATTGAACTTTTTGTAATATATGACACTAATTTCAAATTAAAAAAAATAGTAATAAAAATTAAAAGAGAAAGGCACTATTGAACTGGATGGAGCAAGACTGTCGAAAACGCTGTCGATAGTGACCTGTAATTTTTTGTGCACTATAGCATCCAGAGCATCATTGTATTGAAGTAGCCGTCAATTCTGCTATAGCTAGCAGAGTACAACAGCATGGCGTATATATACTTGAGATCTTTCTCTCAAATCCATATCCTCCAAAACTCTTAGAACACTCCATCCCTTCGAGAGTCGCCATCCCCTTTCGGCAACCCATCATGATCCCACAGAATCATCTACGAAATTAAATTCATCATGTCAAGTAAGTCTCCTCTACTCATAATCTTCTAATGGTTTTAAGGTTTTAGATTGAGCTAAATTGAGAAATTTTAACATCTAAATCTATAGGTTTTCATAGAAAGATTAGTAATAGCACCAATATATTCATACATCTATGATCTAAGACTTGCTACGATGATTTTTATGGATGATTTATGCATTTTACTCAATTACTTGTGCATTATGTATAATCTTTGAGTATCGCTTGAGTTAGGATAAAATTGGGCTATGGTTGTCAAATGACAGTATGATTATTAACCCGTAGGATTATTGACATAGTATGCTTAATTATTTAAGATTTGGATATATCTAATGGGGATTTGTAGGACTTGTTGTGTAAATTATTGCTAATTATGATGTTTCTCTAGAAGCATGACACTAAAGAAGGTAACTGCAAGACGGCCAGGGTCAACACACGCAGTGCTCAAACACCTCCAAGGCAAAGCCAACTCTGAATTTTAGGTCGTGCGATAAGAAGGTTCATGTAATCCAAGAATTTCAAATTATAGCCAAAATGTAGGCCAATTATGAGAAGATTAACGAGAACTTTGCTTTTTGGTTCATCATGAAGGAGATGGCTCAGAAGAGTATAGAATGCATGACCATTCGCCTCCAATTAACGAGATTGTGTAGGAATTCTTTGCCCACCTTGACCCATCTGCAGAAGGTGTCTCAACATACTCTCGAGTTTGAAGACATACAATACAATTTTTGAAGCAAGATATACTCGACATTATGCCGATCTAACCGCACCATCAGATGAGGCTGTTTTTATCATTTACAATATCAATGTTGAAAGTTGCCATCGAGAACAGAACAAAATAAAATTTGGAATTTGAATTGCAACACTCGAGTTACTTTCTTCACAATCAAAACAAAGTTGAAATTTTTTGATTCTTTGATTCTGGAGAGTGTGACGATGAAAGTATAATCAAATCGATCCTTCTTTACTTCCATTGACGATTCAACAAGAACTTGAAGAACTCGAATTTTGCTTTCTCCCCGTGAGTATTTTTTTTATGCCTTTCTTTGGAAGCCTAGCATTACTTTTATTGGAGGGTGCCATAACTGTTTGCTCAATTTGCAGAGATCGTGATAGTTACTTGCCTATGATCAGATGTACTCAAATCTCTTTTGGTGAGATTAATCGATAAGGTTGGTTAGTTACTTCTGGTGAGGTTAACTTTTCTTTTCTTTTCTATAGAGCTAACATGGTCTGACAAAGTTAATTTTCTTTTAGCTTCCGACGAAACTGGCTAACCTAGTTTGGAGAAGTTAATTCTCTTTTAGCTTCTAGTGAAACTAGCTAATCTGGTCAGACAGAGTTGATCTGCTTTTAACTTCTGATGAAGCTAACTCATTGGTAGAATGAACTTAGCTTCGAGCGGGGCCAATTTGTTAGTGAGGCTAATCTTGTTTTGGCAAGGCCAACTTGCTTCTAATGTGGCTATCATCTAGGTGGAACCAATCAACTATTTTGTTAGCTCTTAGCCTATGGATTTTAACAAACTTCACCGGGTACAATTATGATAGCCTACAAGACCCCTTTTAAAATTTTCAAGATAAATTGTACTTAAATATTGAACTACTTTGAATCTTTAAATATTTTACATGTCATATCTATTTTGACCGAATGCTTCTAGCGGAATTGGCATGACCTTACTTTAGCCTAGCTATTTGGAATGCTTCTGGCGAGGCCAAAAGGTGAAGTTGGTCTGACAGATCTAAGCATCTTATCACAATGTTTTGATCACCGTGCGGCTAATGATGTCTTATTTAAATACTTTGGATAAGGGTAAAAATTGTTTTAGGTAAAGGCGAGAAACCGCTTCACCTATCTTTTCATTCTAGCCTTTGTTTTAAATATTCTGGCTCTTGTTTCCTCTTCAAAAATCTTCTTTCTTTAGAAATATTCTTTCTCCTTTCTCAGGGATTTTCAAATCTATGGCACACAAATGGGTCATGCAATTGGTGGATGCACAATTGGGGATGAGCGGCCCTTCTTCAGTAACAACTTGCCTGCCCACGATCGGTAAGCTTTCCTCTCGCTGGTATCAATGAACATGCCAATTTATTTTCTGATTTGTTATAATGTCGTTTAACATCAAGAAAACTGTATCTTCATATCGTTTCTTCTTTTGTGTTTTTGGAGGGTAAAGGTGAATCAGGTCTTTGCACCCACTCTTCTTCTGGTTTTATCTCAAAATTACCTTTTTGATGTCTTTTGATGACGATGATGATGATCCATACATACTCTAGGGTCTTTCTGATTTTGATGATGAATCTTCCTAGCAATGTAGTCATTGGAATCATGGTGTTACCCTTTGGTGAGGAATCTTGATCCAAAGACAATGTTCATTTGAACCCTACCCCGCAAAGTTAGTTTGGACTCTTGTCTATGTCTGGCAGAGTTACTTTTCCTTTTGTCTGGCGGAGTTAATTTAGCTTCTCGTGGTAATGTACTTATTTTTTATTCAGTAGTGATAGTAATTTTCTTTGTAGTGATCCATCTTTTTTGTTATTTCTTTACAATCTTCTACACCAGTTCTCTCATCACCGCTCACAACATGGCTGGTTCTACTATGGGTATTGGTTAAGTGGACTTTCATTGTCCACATCCCACTTCTTTGTACTGCTATGATGATGGAGAGATGACTTGTTTAATCCATAACAGTAGTGCCCAGACCATAAGAGAGTTAGTAACCAACACATCGTTCTTGGGTAGGGATAGAACTGGGCTCCCCAAACTACATTTTATATTTGGGGATGTTTTAGACACTAAGGATTCCTTACTTCTTCCTTCCTGCCTATGGATTTATCTATTCGAAGGGACTTGCTTCATGCTTCTAGACATAGGAAGATACTACCCTTTGAGTTATCTTCGATCATGTACTGAGGAAAGACAAATGGAATGGCATCTTACTCCCACTCAAGATTTCTTTACAGTAGTGAAGTTTGTTAAATATGGATTTGTACAAGACAAATCTCCTACTCATGTGACCGGTCTTCTTTTGCGAATAATATTTTGGGATGTTCCTGTAGGCGAGAGTTTCAGCATGGACAGAATCTTTAGGACTGAGTTTATACATAGTAAGGGAGAATATCTAGCTAAGAACTTTAGGGCTCCAGGTTGGATTCATACAGGAAGCAAGGATTGGTGGGTCCTACTAACAGGAATCATACTGGACAAATTTGAGAGGGAGTTGGTGGACATTGTGTTATTTAAAGCCACAAGGGCCACTCAATATAGCATTGCTACCAATCTAGCTCAACTGTTTGTAATTTTGGAATTTTACAACCCTGCAACTGGTAATTTTTTCACCTTTGATGGAGAAATGGGTTTGCTCTCCAAGAGATGTGGTAGATTTCAGGGCTTCTAATTGGAAATATCCCATATGAGGAGTATTTTCCTAGAACTGAAGCTTGAGATTCTAGGCTCCTGAGGTAGTCCTTTGTACCATCTTTATGGAATTTAACTTGTCATATTTCCATCCGTTCAGACTTGATTGATGCAAAGGGGAGTGTGATATAGCACATAAAGTGGGCTGATTATTTCTTCACAAATCTAGATAGGAAATGAGCTATTGGTTTTCAACGACCTGCTGGCATGGATGATATAACTTCGAGAATATCCAAATTTAAGGTTAGTGATCATATCGTGAGGGAGCCCGAAGGTAATCTCTCCTCTAGGATAGTACTTCTGACTTACCATAGTTGGAAAACTCGTAATTTATCCCCTACCGTAGTGTTTGCAGCATACCTTGCTCTTTGGCTTAAGAAGTGTGTTATCCCTTTACTGCCACGGGAGTGTGTTCCGATCAGATCTTTGTATCCTGCAGTTCACTTAGTTTATGGACGTCCTATGGGCCTTCTACTAGCCATGGTGTGCCATATACAACATGGTCTAAGATTGCTTTTGAAGCCTTTTTGCATGAGCCAAGTCCGAATTCTCGCATCGATTTATCCTATACTTATTTAATGGCGTAGTTTGCATCTCATTGCCAAGGGTTAATCCTTACTAGTCTAGCCACTCAAGATAGTGAGATGCTTCTCGATTTATGCATATATAATAATATGAAGTGGATGTCAGAGTACTTGGTGACTACCTGGCGGTTTGTTAGCCATCATTCTTCTTGATCAAGTTTCCAGACATAGAAGGAGCTTCTTTCAAGAACTTATTTCAAAATGTTGGGGAGTCACATTCTAGTCTTTCGAAATGAGTATTCTCATGGTTACTTTGTATTCATCCCTCTCATCTTTTGTACAAAAGTGGAAATTCATGTGAGCTAGAACGGTATGTCCTGTGTCGTTTCGCCCAACAATTTAGTTACAACCAGTTATATGTAGGGAGCCCCAGTACTAGTTTAGATTTTAGTGGGAGCTTGGTTGATGGAGCTCGGGCTTAGCGACACATGGGATGTACCGACACTTCTTTTTGCTTGCTAGTGAAGTATCCGAAGCTGCAAACGACAATGGCCTTTTGCCGCTAGTATGCAGGGATGAATACTATAATCTTTACATATAACCCAAAGTCATCATGCTTGGGTCTGATCATCGAGAGATTCGAGAGGTAGATTAGAGAAGCAGCTCTGGCAGGTCGATGATCCCTTGTGCAACTAGAATTATTGATTATATAAGGTGGAAGAGCATACAGGCGAGTTCTATCATTAGATGCTCTTGGTGATCAAGGAGCTGATCAGGGAGAAGCGATATCAACAAGAGGTCATGTGACTCGACAAAAGAGAAAGACAAACTTTTCATCTATCCCATCATCTCCTGCTGCCATAGTGCTTTCAATAAACATCCCTCCAGCCTCACCAGTGGCTAAGAGACAAAAGCACTTGATTAAGCTTTCTAATATGTCAACTTTTTCTAATGATGTAGTTATTAGCCATTCAACATCTTCTTAGTCTTTATTGGCTACTGCTACTACTTTGCTATTGAAGACACCAGCTATGAGTTGTTCCTTCCCAACTTCACCTTTTTTTGCTTCTATGACACCTATGGTATCATCTGCGACCAGAGCTATACTCCTGACATTTGATAAGATGATAGATTATCAATTAGATAAAGTGACTCGGGATAGGGTATCCGCTATTGCCACTATTTCTTCAGTATTAAGCACTATACAAGTTGACCCTCTCCTTGATCTAGGAGCATCATCTTTGCAATTTGAAGCAACGTCTGGTGGTTACTTGACCGGCTCTGCTAGTGTGGACACGTCACCAGTTACCATTGAATAACAACAAGTATCACCTGCGGGTGATGAGGTGAATGAAGTAGGTGAAGGACAGTCGGTTAACGACTTGTTTTAGAGAAAACTAGTCGATACGCTGATGTGAAATATCTACTGCAAGTGTACAGTGTCGGTTGTAGCATTTTACAGGTCATTCCCACATGAATCTAAGGTGTTTTTACGTTCTCGCTAATCCTATTATTCTAACGGACCAACAAAGGATTTTAAGTTGAATTTGAGTTATTCTAATTAGTCTAGGATATAGAATCCACTAGTTTCCAACCATGAATTACTTCTATTATCTTCTTCCTATTATAAAAATTTGATCTTTTAGTTTTAATCTTTACTTAAAGTGCTCTAAGCATGTGTTATCAAGTAGTGTGCAAGCATAACGCATCAAAGATACAACTTTTTATAAAAACAAAGTAAATAATTAGATAACTCTATGAAGAAGATGAAGATCAACAACCCCAAAGCCTAACTAAGTATAAGTTATTAAGAAACTTAACTCAAGTATAACCTATCAAAGTATTAATTTACGAGTTATTATATTTTAATCTTTTCATTGAAAGCTCTTGTGTTTATTATTTTATTTAGGAAGAAAATACTAGATAGCAACTACATGGTGGATTTTTAGTTTCATTTACATCCTAGAGCTAAACTAATTTAGCTACTCATAATTCTAGTTAGCAAGATTATATTTTTATTCATGAAAGCGCGAAAATCTAATCTAGAAAGTAATATTAATCTAAACTAGAAAGCAATTAGAAGAAAATTACCTAACAAAAATTGATGAACAACAAAGAACACCTTTGGAGTTTGGTATGGCTACCGTCACCACTTCAGTAAAACTCTAATTTTATTAATTAAAAAGAGTACAAAACTATATCCTATATGAAACCCTAGATTACAAGGATATGACCAATATATAGGTTTCGGAGAATCAAACCTTAATTTGAGTACAAGTGGAAAACTACAAAATTATATCGAAGCCCCGCAGAAAAATCACCTAGAGTGGGCCCCACTTTGCTGCCAATTGGCAGCTAATGCTGCTAAATAACGGCAAAACCCTAAATTTTTTTCCTAGTTTTTCTTCTGCATAAGTCTCTTGTCTTGTTCTTTTAATTTTGATGACTGTATTGAACTTTAACTCTCTGCAGCATTATAGTCTTGTTGTTTTGCTCACTTTTAACTTTTTTTGGACTTGCTTTTCTAATCTGGCTCTGAGTTATGCATCTCCTTGTAGGAATATGTTTACCTGAAAAGCACACTAAAAATACCGAGTAGTATTATATAAATACAAAAATAGATAATATAGATCTTATAAATATGTAACATATGACACTCATCACACCTCCACACCTATCTTTCGCTAGTTCTCGAGCAAAACCTAAGCCTAAAAAGAAAAAGAAAAATCCTAACTCACTTTTGCAGGAATCGCGATTGCACTTAGCATGTGCAATAAGCCATTAAATCTCTAGGTTACCCTAGTGGACGAGTGGTGTCTCGTGAGGGTTTGTAGTGAATATACCCACAAAATTCATGAAGAAAATAGATTAAGGAATAAAGAAAAGAAAAATAAGTATAACAAAAAATCAAGAAAAATAAAAAAAATTATACAAAAGAAAGAAAAATATTTTTTTTGATATTTTCTTCAATTAATCTTACTAATATACAAACTTAAGAGCACATTTAGATTATCAATTTTTAAGTTAAACGTCATATTAAATATACTTATTATTTTAATCAAAAGATTAAATCCTTTCTTTGAATACCCACTAACAGATAATTCACTGGCTCTTATACATCTACGTGTACGTGTGATAATCTACTTAGGCCTTGGACTCCAACTATAACTCATGATTCATCTCCTCTCTCATAATATTCTTTTTTAAAGAATATTTCACCTTTCATACGAATATTCATGCTTACTTAGGCGCAAAGTACCCGATTACTCGGATCATACTCTATTTTTCACTCTTGATGCTATTGCCTTAATACTAGGCTCACCCCCTTTTTTGTCTCTCTTGAGGCTATTGCCTTAATATTAGCATCACCCTTTTTTTCTCACTTTTTTTCTGAGACTATTGCCTTATTATCAGGCTCACCCCTTTTTTTTTTCTTTTTTCTTTTCTTTATTTAGAGAGAGAAGACTACTCAATAGTTATCATATTTGTCCTTAACCTAATAAATTATTGTGAAGTAAAAAATAGATGTACACTTACCTTAAAATTACTGTTAGCAGTATTTATTTTTCGGATTTTAATCTTTTTCCTAAAATTTTGAGTGTATCATCCAATCTACTCTCCTATTAAATTTTAAATTTAAATTTATTCTTTTATTTATAATTAGGTTGATATATTGATGAAAATATATAATAATTTTTTTTAGTTTTGATTGTTTTTTAATTTTTTTAGTTAGTTATCCTAAGAACTACCCGAAGTGTAAAATAAAGAAATCTAAAAATCTAAAAATAAAATAATAATTCTAAAAAAACTAAAAATCCTAGAAAAACACGAAGAAAATATCCTCACCCACTCCCCCACACCTAAACTTGTGTATGCTCTCATACACGAACCAAGGGTGGTAAAATAAATATTAAAACTATTATACAAATAATGAGAGTCGTAAAAATTTACGATCTCAATATTGTCACCCTATTAATGCATGGAAAGCAGTTACGACCTCTTTCTCGCTTTCCACTTTCATAGTATGTGTATTTTAAATGTGAAGTGGATGCATTATTGTATTTCATCATCCTCCTACAAGTTACAAAATTACTTGTCTGTACTTTATGCTGCCCTCATTTTTTCTTTGTCCACATGTAAGCATTAATAATTGGGTTAAAGAATTCTTTATTATAAACCTTCCAATCATCGTTAATAACAAGCACACATGTAGACATATCATGAGGTGATAAGAGTGCAGTATGATCAAGTGAATGTCGTAGTGACCCTTCTAACTCACGAAGTAATGCGAGCACCTCTGCAAACAAATCCTTAAAACTTTGCTCATAAATCAATGACATACTTGCACAAGTATCATCATATATAGAATCAGTATGTATCAATTCATCAATAATATGAGCTCATCTTTGAAAATTTGCTCAAATGAGGGTTCATCATCAGTGCAAGAGGTAGAATGAGAGTGCAAACTATGAATCATGTTTAACTCAATGAGGGAGCTTGTTGTGTGCTCATCCATATTGAATATGTTCAATGCCATAGTTATATTCCCAAATGATAGCTTCATGAGGCCACTCCTGCAATCAATTAATTCATTTGATATTGTAAGGAATGGTCTGTCCAAAATAACGAGAATTTGATTCCATGAATTGGAAATTGACTCAGTTTCTAAGACAATAAAGTCTATAGAAAAGATAAACTCATCGATCTTAATGAGCACATCTTCAACCATACCAAGAGATTTCTTGATCAAACGATCAGCTAACTGTAATATGATTTTGGTAGGTTGAAGTTTTTCTAACCCTAGTTGCTGATAAACAGTGTAAGGAAGCAAGTTGACACTTACTCCTAAATCAAGCAATGTCCTATCAAATGTAGTGTTTCCAATGGTGCATGAGATTGTAGGGAAAACTGGATCTTTGTATTTTACAGGTATGGAGTTAGAGAGGATATGCGATATATTTACAGAAAGAAAATTTTTCTCAGGAACATTTCTTACTCGTTTCTTAGTACACAAATCCGTAAGAAACTTGGCATAAATAGGAACTTGTTATATAATATCAAGGAGTGGAATATTAACTTTCACCTGTTAAAATGTTTCAAGAATCTTCTCTACTTGCGGTGAAGACTTCCTAAGCCAATTGGGATATGGTGCTTTCGGTTTAGAAACAGGTTCTTCCAAATGAGCATGTGATGGTAATGGAGGTGATGGAGATAGATGTGGAGAAAGAGATGGAAAAGATGGTGTAGCCTGCAAATTGGTAGTAGTGAGATTAGGGGCAATGGCTACATTATTGTCCACTGACTTGCCAGATCTGAGCATGTGAATGGCATTGCATTGGTGAATATGGGATGAAACAGACTGAGATGAGTTAGAGTTGGGGATCATTATTGGTTGGCTTGGAAAGGTACCCAGCCCCGCTCTGTGTGGCTAACTGTCCAACCTGCTCTTCTATATTTTTGAGCGACTGAGAATTTGCAAGAAGTTATTGGTCGGTCCGTTGTATAAAATCAGTAGACACTTTTATTAAATTTTGCATTTGTGTGTTTAAATTGGACGTCGTCTTGAAATGGTTCTCCATATCCCTTTTAAGTGTCATTATCCGTCTGTCATAATCATTGTTAGACTCTGCTGTGAATATGATTGATTATGCGCAGGTGGTCTATTCTGGTTGTTTCCTTGATTTGAAGTATTTGGGTGTTGATAAGCACCCACTTTTGGTCTTAGAAACTGACCATTGGATAGAGACTGCATGTTAGAATTGGGGGCTCCCTGATATTGCCACTGACCCCATGAGAGATTTGGATAGTTCCTCCAGCCAGGATTGTATGTAGGAGTATAAGGATTGTTCATGGATCATTGATACAAGGTGTTAGCCTGCTCAAGTGTGGGACCCGTGAGATTCATTAATAATGGACACTTTTCCATAAAATGATTTAGAGTTCCGCAATTAAAGCATGTGGGACTTTGTATTTGATTCACTTGACCCACTAGTGAGCACTAGGAGTCCCCAACGTCTCAATTCTCCTCATAAGGGCTGCAATCTTAGCTTCGGCAGTAATAGAGCAGTCGACGCTATGAATCCCACCCTTATGCACAGAAATTGATGCATTGGATTTCTTAACGGGACTCTTGAACTGTATAGTTTTCCATGATAGGTCCTCAAGGAAGTCCCATGCTTCATTCTCATTCTTTCTCATGAAATCTCCCTGACACATGGACTCAAAAAGAGTTTTGGATGTGTAATCGAGTCCTTCGTACATAATTTGACACAACTGCCACTTTTTTATCGTATGGTGGGGGGAACTGAGCTAATAGATTTTTGAGCCGTTCGAAGTATTTCCAGAAGGGTTCTCCTGGCACTTAACAGAATTGATTGATTTGATTCTAAATTTTTGTCGTCTTGTGCATGGGATAATACTTCTTAAGAAATACCGTGACGAATTCATCCTAAGTAGTAATTGAATCAATAGGCATACTGTACAATCACTTCTTGGCATTATCCTTAAGAGCGAATGTGATGAAGCGGAGTTTAATTGCGTCCTCCGATAAGTGTTGTTGTTTAATCATCACACACACTTTCTGAAATTCACTGATAAATAGATATGCATCATTAGAATCATAACCAATGAATTTAGAAAGCATGCTAATGTATTGCAGGTTCAATTCATGGTGATTACCCGCTGCGTGTGGGAGTTTGATGCATGATGGTAGTGATGTGCGCAACGGGTAATATCGATCCTGAAAGATCTGAATCGATAGCCCATCTTGTCTCCCACGAACAAATCTGATCTCACTAATCGACCAAATTGATCACGGGTGGTCCAATGTGTCATGAACCAGAGACCGTGAGTAGATGCGTGAGTTTTCTAAACTAATGCAAGAAGTGGGGTGTGGTGAAGATGAAATGGTGGAAGAAATATGATCAAAGAAAATGTGATGACTTATAAGTTCTAATTTTTTATTTTTTTAATATCTTTTTACAGAACCAAAGATCCAAAATATAGAACTAGTGAAAAATAGGGGGAGAAACTCACCAAATTTTCCGCTAAATGGCGGCAATTGCCACTGTTTAGTGGCTAAACTAAGGAGTTTGGCTCCCTGGTTTTTGTAGTGTAATTCCGAGACTTTTCTCGTCCCCTTTTGCTTCCTGTATCTGAACTTCCAGGTCCCTGCATACTCGACACACACTGTTAACCTGTAAAATGTTAGAAAAAGCAAGAAAAACACCATTGATCCCTTGCAACGACGCCAAAAACTTGATGTTAAATATCTAATGCAAGCATACAGTGTCGGTTATAGCGCTTTAAAGGTTGTTTCCACATGGATCTAAAGTGTTTTTGCATTCTTACTAATTCTATTATACTAACAGACCAACAAAAGATTCTAAATTTAATTTGAGTTATTCTAATTAGTCTGGAATATAAAATCTAGTAGTTTCCAACCATGAATTACTTCTATTATCTTCTTCAAACAACAACAACAACTAAGACTTTTATCCCAAGTATTTGGGGTATGCTACATGAACTAAAAAAAGAATCACGCCGGATCGATCACTTTGATATTCCTTCTCCATTCATTTCTATCAAGTAATATCTCCTTATTAAACCTCTAGACTCCATATCTTTGCGTATCACCTCCATCTATATTTTTTTGGTCTTCTCTTTATTCTTTTAACTTGTCCTACATTGATAAACTCCCCTCAAACTGGTGTACTTGTAGACCTACGTTGCACATGACCAAACCATTGTAAGCGATTTTCTCGCATCTTCTCATCGATGGGAGCTACACCTATATTAGCATGAATATCTTCATTTCTCACTTTATTGTTCCTAGTGTTGCCGCACATCGAACAAAGCATGCGCATCTCTACTACACTTATCTTTTATGAATGATATTTCTTTATAGCCCAACATTTCATACTATATAATAAAGCTGGCCTAATAGCAGTTCTATAAAATTTTTCTTTCAATCTTAACGGAATGTTATGGTCACATAAAACTTTAGTTGCTCTCCTCCATTTCAACCAGCCAGCTTGTATCCTATGGTTAAAACCATTATCGATCTCTCCATCATTATGAATAATAGAACCCAAATATCTAAGCTGACTGCTTATTTATATCTCTTGCCTATCCAGTTTTACAACATTATAATTTATGGTCCGTCGTTTACTAAATTTACACTCCATATACTCTGTTTTAGACCTACTCAATTTAAAACTTCTAGATTCTAATGTATGCCTCCATAACTCTAACTTGGCATTTACTCCTACTCTTGTCTCATCAACTAAAATAATATCATAAGCAAATAGCATACACTGAGTTATCTCATCCTGAATGGCTTTAGTAACCTCATCCATCACTATAGCAAATAAGAATGGGCTCAATGCAGATCCTTAATGCAATCCAATTATGATAGAAAAATTACTTGTTAAATCACCACATGTTCTAACATTGGCCACTATTCTATCATACATATCCTTAATTATGTCGATATACTTGATGGGAACTCTTTTCTTCATTAGTGTCCACCAAAGTATCTCTCGTGGAACCTTATCATAGACTTTCTCTAAGTCAATAAATACCATATGCAAATCTCTACTTCTCTCTCGGAATCGCTCTATAAGTTGACGAAGTAAATGAATAGCTCCTGTCATCGATCGTCCCGGCATAAATCCAAACTTGTTCTCTGATATTTTAACCGTTTGTTGTAATCTATGTTCAATTACCCTTTACCAAAGTTTCATAGTGTGATACATGAGTTTTATTCCTCGATAGTTATAACAAGTCTGAATGTCGTCCTTATTCTTATACAAAGATATTAGGATACTGTTCCTCCATTCATTTGGTATTTTTTTAGTTTGCCAAATCTTGTTAAAAAGATCTATTAGCCACCTCACACTAATCCCTCCTAAGTATTTTTATACCTCTATATGAATCTCATCTGGACCAACATTTTTTCTAGATTTTATCCTCTTCAAAGCCTCTTTTACTTCAGATATTCAATTCTGCGTATAAAACTATGATTCATATTCTCACATTAAATAGTAAGATCTCCCAAATTTGAGTAAAACTACCATTATATAATGTATCAAAATAATTTTTCTATCTTTCTTTAATCTCTTCGTTTCGAACTAGAACCGTCTGATCCTCATCTTTAATATACTTTACAGTATATAAGTTTTTAGACTTTCTCTCTCTTATTCGAGCAATTCTATATATATCCTTTTCTGCCTCTTTATTATCTAATTTCTCGTACAATTATTTATATAATTTAGTTTTTACAACCCGAACAACTTTCTTAGCCTCATTCTTTGCTAGTTTATACTTCTCAAAACTTATTCCATTATTATTATTATTATTATTCTTCAAATATCTCTAATGGTCTCGCTAAATCTTAATAATATTTTTTACCTCTTCATACCACTATGATGTATCCTTATATGGTGGAGCACCACCTCTTGATTCACCGAATATATCTTTAACTATAATTTTAATGCAGCTAACCATTTTATTTCATCTTGTTGGCAGTGAAAATTTCTAAGTAAATAGAATTTTCCACAACACAACGCGGAGCTAACTTTGTAGCTCCGCGTTTTGGCTATATTAGCCTCACGTTTGAACGAAACGCGGAGCTATTCAATAGCTCCGCATTAGTTTCCCGTTCTGGTTCTTTAGCTCCGCGTTTTGATGAGATTATCTCCGCGTGAGCAGATAACCAGAATATCAAATTAATTGAGATTAAGATTTGGGCTTATCCAAATACCCAAATTGAGTCCAATTAGAACTCTAAATCAAGAGATTTAAAGCAAAACTAAGATATTTGATTGGAATCCTTGATGAGAGCAAATTCTATTTAAATAGAAACTCTCATATGATCCTAAGGCTATAAATACCCTCTTGGGGAAGCCCTAGAGGTCTTATTTTCTTCTCTTTTTCGGTATCTTGGAGAATTCAAGTTACGCATAGAGCCTTGAGTTCGTGAAAGACTAGAGAAGATCGTTTACAGTCGGCCGTCATCTTCAAGAGAGAAGAGCTCGACGTCAGATCGTCCAAAGGAGTTGCTTGACAGATCCCACAAATCATTGTAAAAGAGAGCGATTGAGATATAAAATCCTCTCGTTTGTTCTTTCTTTTTCTTGTTCTCTTTCGTTGTAATTTAAGCTAATTCAATGGAAGGAAAGCGGAGAAATTCCGCTGCGAACAAACTGGCGACCACAGTGGGAGCTGTCTCTTTCACTAAAGAAGAGATTGTGGCGCAGTCAGATGTCAATATGATCGGATCCGACGTAGACATACTTATCGTTGAAATCGACCAGCAGAAGTACTAGGAGTACCTCTCCTCTGAATCAGGTAACCTGGACGAGACACGACACTATCGTCGCGTGCGCTCCAATACCCGAGCAACGGGTAAAAAGGTATCCACCGATGAACGGGGATCCTTGGAGACCACGGCCATAGAGCCAATGTTTGGGCAGGAAATCCTAACAGAGGATGGCCTCTCTACTGCTGAAGAAGACCTGGGAACTGGATTGACTAGAACCCAACTCCGAAATAGAAATCGGAGAGCAAGGCGAAAAGCCCTCAAAGCCCGCCTTGGACGTGAGGTTAACGTCATAGAACGCGAGGCTATGGTCCCTCGCAAACTGGCTCGCGCTAATCGCGAGATTAGTCATTATCACGTTAAATGCGAAGCAACAACTTGCGTGAATCGCAAGGAAAAGCTAGCGTGTGATTTTCCGCGCGAGACTATTACTGAGCTTAGCGAGAAACGTGAAGCCAGTAAAACTTACGCTAGTCGCAAAATTTTTGACACTCGTGAGAAACGCGAGTATAAAATCTCCTTAAAGCCAGCATGTGATTTTCCATGCGAGGCTACTACTGGGCCTAGCGATAAACGCGAAGCCAGTAGCACTTGCGAGAAACGCAAGACTTTTGACACTCGCGAGAAATGTGAGGATAAAAATTCCTTAAACCCAGCATGTGATTTTCCATGCTAGGCTACTACTGGGCTTAGCGATAAACGCAGAGCCAGTAGCACTTGCGAGAAACGCAAGACTTTTGACACTCGTGAGAAACGCGAGGATAAAAATTCCTTAAAGCCAGCATGTGATTTTCCATGCGAGGCTACTACTGAGCTTAGCGATAAATGCGGAGCCAGTAGCACCTGCAAGAAACGCAAGACTTTTGACACTCGCAATAAACGCGAGGATAAAGATTCCTTAAAGCCAGCATGTGATTCTCCATGCGAGGCTACTGCTGGGCTTAGCGAGGAACGCGAAGCCAGTACGACTTGCGATAAACACAAGATTTCTTACACTCGCGAGAAACGCGAGAATAAAAATTCCTTATAGTCAGCGTGTGATTCTCCACGCGAGGCTAATACTGAGCTTAGTGAGAAACGCGAAGCCAGTAGTACTTGCGAGAAACACAAGATGCCTCACCTCCGCGTAAATCGCGAAGATGATTGGTAGATTATCGTCAATCGTAAAAATCGCGCTAGACGCGAAGTTATGACTTATGTTAATCACAAAAATAAGCCAGCAAACGCGGGCTAAGATTCCAGAAGGGAAACTTCTGAAGAAACGCCAAGCCAGCGTAAAATGCGATTCTAGCGTAGCAAAATGCGGAGCTATTCTTCAGGCCTGCGACACAAAGCTCGAAGATAACTTTCAGCTCCGCGCTCTAAAACGCGAAGCTATTTCTCAGCTCCGCGTAGGTCAACCCGAATACAAAATCAGGGCTGATTGTCGCATCAATGGACCAGAACTAGACTCCAGTAATCTCAAGAAGCTTCAGTGGGCTCCTGGACCCTCTCAGCAGATGAGTGGACCCCACAACTCCATGACTAAAGTCACCGACCTCAGGGAGTACTTAACCAAGAAGAGAAGCATAGAACAAGTTCAATCTAAATCTTCTTGTCATTGCCAACAACTTATGACAGTGGTATCCGCTGTAGTAGATAATTGTTGCTGCAATAAGAACAGGGTATCGGTGTTCGATCGATTAACCGAGTCAGACAAAAACCCTGCTAAGAAAACGAAAGCTACTCCCCGAAAAAAATGGAGAATTGTAACCTCCAATATGGTCGGAAAGGGGAAGATGGTTGTAGAGAGTATGATGATTCGGAATCAAGTGATGAGGAACCCCATCACAACACCCGACTTAAGTCAGGAGCTGTCCCACCTCGAAACTATAAGAAACTTGCAAAAGGTTCTTATGACGACGACAACGATAACTCAGCTATAGCTTCACCTCGTTCCTCTGCATCATCTCGGCTACAAAAGTCAGCATCACATATGGCGGATAAATCTGGCGACATCGATAAAAGATTTGAAACCCAAGAAAAGATGATTCGGGAGCAACAAAAGACAATTGAAGATCTTAGAATGATGCTCTCGAAAGTAGTCGAGAATACTCAGAAGATTGTTGAGGATAATACTAAGAAAGAAAAAGAAATCTTGTTCAACAAACTGAACGAGGAAGATAAAGAAGAGAAAGCCCACTCAACACATGAGGACGAGGACAAATATTCTTTTCATGATCCACATGAAGAGGAAATTGAGCAATTGCAAAGTCAACTCGAAGCGCTAATGCATAAAAAGGAGTTGAAAGAATCGGGGGTCTTAAGACCATATCCACCTGAATGGGATCTGGCACCCTACCCAGAGAAATACAAACCGCTCAAATTAGAGCCATATGACAGGAAGGGGTCTCCTAGTCAACACATTTATTATTTCTTGTCCCAAGCAGGACATTTGATGGGCAATGACCTAGTAATGACCAAGGTATTCGCAAGTACCTTGCGAGGGCCTGCCTTTACTTGGTTTATGCAGCTGCCCCCAGGTACTATTAATACCTGGTTTGATATGGAGAAACTATTTCTCTCACGCTTCTTTGAGGATGATACCAAAATTATGGTTCATTCCCTCCTTGCGACTAAACAAGGGGAACAAGAAACCATCAAAGACTTCATAGAAAGGTTCCGGGAGAAGTCTGTGCATTGCAAACATGGAATGGTCCAGAAAACTCTAGTCAAGACATGTCGACATAATTTTAAGACTAACGTGCTCCTAAAAAGGGGGGCCGTAGAGTTTAGGACATGGAGGGATTTGCTTAAATAGGGAGAGCAAGCCAAATATTTGATTCGCCGAGTTGAAGAGTCTCGTGGATCAAAAAGTACCGGAGTAGTAGGCCATACGCCCAAAATAACAATAAAAATAAAGGTAAAGCGGCAATGGCATCAGAGGCAGCTCCACAAAAGACAAATCCTCCGAGCCCAAAGCTCCAAAATCAAAAGGGCACAAGGCAAATTAGGCCTCAACAGGAGAGGGCCTATAATTTCAAGGTGGAACAGGCGCCCACCCTCTTTCACCTCCTCCTTAGGAAGGGAATGTTGAAACTTCCAGAAAATAGGAAGTCGGAGGACGCTGGTAAGACCAACGACCCCAACTATTGTCTCTACCACCGGAATGTTGGACACCCTACTAGGGATTGTTACCCTCTAAAGAACAGAATCCAAGCACTGATAGAAGCTGGAGTTCTGACGCTTAAAGAGGAACAAAAGAAAGTCACGGCCAATATGACAACCATAGTGGTTGGAACCCATGAATTCCCTGCAGGGGTAACCCCAATTCCAAAGGGGAAGTTGGTTACGAAAAACCATGACCCGCAAAATAAGGCTCAAGAAGGACTTGTCCCCGTGACAACCCAAAAGGGGGAAGTTATGTGGGTCCACCCTGATTTACTACAGGATGAACAGTGGACTACCACAGGGGGTCAAAGGAAAAAGTGGACTGTTAATACCATCTCCATAGAGATAAAGGAAGAATATATAGCTTCGGGAGCCTTCACAGATTCTGAAGAAGAGCTCGAAATAATGGCCACTCATCAAAATGGGGTGGGCCCTTCCAATACTCGGTCTGGCAAGCCATACCTCAAGGATTACACCAGAGTAGACCCAAAGAACATATACGGGGAACTCGCGAAGCCCACAAAACAAAAGGGACTTCGTTTCCAGAAGAATCCTGTTAGAAATGAAGAGGCCAAGGAGACTACCTTCAAATTCGATATAATCGCTCAGTTAGTGAATATCCCAGCACGAGTAACGCTTTACGAATTGTTGAGATTATCAAAATCAACACGTGATGCATTAAGAGAGGCCCTGACAGACTCTGAGTCATTTTTGGCTCAGATCGTCGAGCCGGCCGATGAGGAACAGTACTCTTGCCCCAGCTGTCATCAAGTAAGGAGGCAGGTCCCACAAATTACCTTCTCTCCGGAGGACATGCAGGTAAGGAATATAAACCATAATAGGCCTTTATATTTCACCGGGTATGTCAGATCCACCAAGGTGGAACGCATTCAAATCGATCCGGGGTCTGCACTAAGCGTTATTCTCAGAAGGCTAATGCAACTATTGGGAATATCTCCTCATCATTTGACGCCTACAAATACTACTATCTACTGATTCAATGCTAACAACAACTGTCCTCTTGGCAAAATCCGACTACGGTGCCAAATTGGAGATTTAAGGACGGAGGTTACATGCTACGTTATAGACGCAGATACGTCTTATAACATCTTGTTGGGACGACCTTGGATCCACGCATATATGATAGTCCCGTCGACTCTCCACCAGTGTATGAAGTACTGTGACGAACAGGGAGAAGTTCGGACACTAGTTGCAGATAGGCAACCATTCAAGGGACTAGAGAATTACTTCACGGACGCCAGGCTCTACAAACCGGTCCATGAGGTCCCGTACGACAATCGCAGCAGGCTTCAAAAGCCCGATGACAGCGGCAATGAAGCCGACACGGAGTACGAGTCTCCCGAAGATAACGATGGGGGTGATTATGAAATCAACCCTCATATAGATTTTAATTTAAATTTTGATAGTAATGTAGCTGATGTAGTAGAGAGTGAGTGGGTTATCAATGAAAATATAAAGTTAGTCTACGAGCCTGTTGTAGCTACTGAATCTGAACCCTTTTGTACTTCCACTGAAGTGGATGGCCTGTCCGAACTTGAAGTTCTGGCGGCATACCATTTGTCCCTCAGGTCATTCTTCCTCTCTCAATAAAAAATAACTAAGGGACAAGGTCACTTCTTTGAGGTGCCTCCTTGACAGGGGTCTCAAAAGCCGATCATGTTCGGCAAAGTAATTACGTCGCCTCGACAAAGACAAAATAATGAAAGTGATGAACAAACATCACCTCAATTTCACTTATATGAACAGAAATCCCGACAAATGATGGAGAAGATGGGTTATAATTTCACCCAGAAACCGGGGTTAAACTTTGGAAAAGGGCGACGGAATATCATACCCTCATTTAGACCGAGAGGAAAGAGCCTAGACTATTATCAAAAGACTCGCAGGGGGTTGGGCTATGTATCTACTCCTCTCTCACCTCCGTGCCAATATCAAGATAGATCTTCGTCCGATGAGGATTTAAACCCACTTGACCATGACTCGGATCAAAGTACTGGCGCTTAGTTTCAATCTTTGACAGCCAATATGGTTTCAGCCGCACTGGAAAGCGACGAGGAACCAATTGATGTTCAAGTGATTCCTGGGCTAAGCATATGGACACTCTCTGGGATGTCTGCTTTGAACAGCGTGACACGCCCACAGAAGACAAATTAGTACAAGTTAACATGGGAACGAAAGAAAACCCGAAACCCATCTTCATAAGCGACACGTTAACTCCCTTCGAAAAAGAGGAACTTATATCTCTTATCAAAGAGTATATAGACGTGTTCGCATGGAGTTATGAAAACATGCCTGGGCTTGACCCTCAAATTGCCACGCACCGGTTAAATATTAAAGAAGATGCCAAACCAGTTAAACAACAGCAAAGGCGCTTTCGACCGGAATTGATGGAGGCAATAGTTGCTGAGGTCAACAAGCTTATAAAATCCGTGAAGAGCAACATCCTGATTGGGTGGCTAACATAGTGCCGGTTCGTAAAAAGAACGGCAAAATTCGGATATGCATCGATTTTAGAGATCTGAACGCTGCATGTCCTAAAGATGAATTTCCACTCCCCATCACCGATGTGATGATTGATAATACTTGCAGTTATGAGAGGATGTCCTTTATGGATGGCTTCTCAGGCTATAACCAGATTAAAATGCACCAAGATGATGAAAAGCACACGGCTTTCAGAATGCCGCTGGGGGTATACTGTTATACGGTGATGCCTTTCGGATTGAAGAACGCCGATGCCACCTACCAACGTGCAATGAGCGTCATATTCAAAGAACACCTGCGCAAAACGGTAGAGTGTTATGTGGATGACTTAGCGGTCAAAAGCAAGAATAAAGAAGATCATCTTCATGATTTAAGAACGGTCTTCGATCTTATGCGAAAATATCATCTGAAGATGAATCCCACTAAGTCTTTTATGGGGGTGTCCAGCGGGAAATTACTTGGGTTCATAATAACCTCAAAAGGAATTTTCCTTGACCCCGAAAAGGTGAAAGCGATTAGCGAAATACCACCGCCCCTCAATCTAAGGAATTAAGGGGGTTACAAGGAAAGTTAGCCTATATCCGGCACTTCATCTCCAATTTATCAGGGCGATGCCAGCCATTATCTAAACTCATGAAAAAGGGAGTTACTTTCGTATGGGATGAGGCATGTCAACAGGCATATGACAATCTCAAAGAATATCTCACTAAACCTCCTGTTCTTATGGCACCGGTCCCTTGGCAGCCATTTCTTATATATGTAAGGGCCATTGATGATGCTTTAGGAGCGTTACTTGCTCAATATAATGAGCATGGCCATGAACATGCTCTTTATTACTTAAGCAGGACAATGATCAGAGCCGAGCGTTGATATACTCCGATCGAAAAAGAATGTTTAGCCCTAGTGTTCGCTGTTCAGAAAATGCGACACTATCTTTCAGGGCAAACGATACATGTCATATCACGGGTTAACCCCTTGAAAATTCTGATGACAAAACCAGGATCCTTAAACGGCCGATTGGTAAAATGGGCACTGCTACTATCGCCATATGATATACACTTCGTCCCTCAAAAAGCCATGAAGGGACAGGATTGCCGATTTCCTTGCAGACCATCTAATTTGGTCCAATTCCAAACAGACGTCAGAGGTCAACACAGTTAGCAAAGAACAACCATGGAAAATGTTATTTGATGGTGCTGCCAGACGATCTGCTGCTGGAGTGAGGGTTGTGCTAATATCCCCACATAAACATATATTGCCTAACGGTTACTCATTAACAGAACCGTGCACGAATAATGTGGTGGAATATAACGCGCTCATTATTGGCTTAAAAATGGCTCTGCAACTGGGGGTGAACTATCTAGAGGCATATGGAGACTCTAAGCTCATCGTCAACCAGATGACGGGTGAGTATAAAGTCATACATGAAGCCCTCATCTCCTATCATCAGCTAGCCATTGAGCTAGCAGGATATTTTGAACAATTATATATATATCATATATCGCGGAATGAGAATGTCTATGAAGATGCTCTTGATGCATTAGCTGCAACATTGGCGATCCCGCCGGGTGAAGCTAAAAGCATCACTATTGGTAGCGGGGAACTCTTCCACCCAGATACGGTATTCCAAGCCAAAGAGGTGTGCCAGACAAGCTTAATTCTGGAACTCCATGATTGGCGATTTCCATTTATAGATTACGCCCTACATGGGATACTACCAGAGGATCCAAAGGAGGCCGCCTCGATAAAGAGGAAGGCCCAAAGATTCTACTTTGATCGTACACTTCAAACTTTGTATAGAAAATCAAATGATGGTTTGATGTTACGCTGCATATCAAAAGCAGAAGCAGATGAAGTGCTGAGGGAAACACATGATGGAGTGTGTGGAGCTCATCAGCCCAGTCCAAAACTCGGAGACCGCATAAGAAGGCTAGGATACTACTGGCCGAAGATGATTACAGAGGCAACGGCATACACTAAAAGGTGCCATGCATGCCAAGTACATGCCAATTTTATTCATCAGCCCCCAGAATACTTGCACAATACTGTTGCTAGTTGGCCATTTGAGGCTTGGGGAATGGATATTGTGGGGCCTATAACTCCCCCGTCGTCTAGAGGACATCGGTTTATTCTTGCAATAACCGATTATTTTTCAAGATGGGCCGAAGCCGTGCCCAAGAGAGAAGTGAAAACGACAGATGTTATTAAGTTCATCAAGCATCATGTCATTTACCATTTTGGCATCCCCGAAGGATCATTCATGATAATGGACCGCAATTCATCAGCCAGGGGTTCTCAAGATTCTGTGATAAGTTCAGAATCAAAGATATTGCTTCGACGCCATATAACCCCGTAGCAAATGGGTTAGCTGAAGCTTTCAACAAGACGATCATTAAACTCCTTCGAAAGTTTGTCTCTTCCAACAAACGAGACTGGGATGAAAAACTAGGAGAGTGCCTGTGGGCTTATCGTACCACCGTTTGCACCCCGACACCATTCTCCTTGGTTTATGGAAGTGAGGCCGTCTTGCCTCTCGAAATCCAGATACCATCATTAAGAGTGGCCTTAGCCACAAAAATGACGACAGAAGAACGCCAACAACTAAGATTGCAAGAACTAGAGGCGTTAGATGAAAAACGTCTCAGGGCTCAACAGCAAATTGAGTTGTATCAAGTCCGAATCTCGCGAACATTCAATAAGAGCGTTAAACCAAGGACCTTTAAATAAGGAGACTTGGTCTTGGCTATTAAAAGGCCAATGATTCTAACCCACAAGAATAAGGGTAAATTTGAACCCAAGTGGGAAGGACCGTTTGTTGTGGAGACGGTATACTCTAGTGGAGCCTATCGCTTAATGAACCAGGGTGGTGATAGGATGATGATGCCGATCAATGGCAAATTTCTGAAGAAATACTATGCCTAAACTAAACCAGAATGATGACAGAGTAACTGTCACATCTGGTTCAGATCACTAGGAGTATAACCATCCACTTGTTCAAGTTACGCAGATGAGCAATTGAACTTCTTACTTAAAACTAGGCATGCGCAATTAGGCACCTCTGCCGAAATCTGGTGATCCTGACCCAATCATCTTGGTATGTGCAGTTTAAGTTACGCATGAGAGCCTTGAACCGCCTCCACTTGTTCAAGTTACGCAGATGAGCACTTGAACTCTTTGCTAGGCATGCGCAATCTGGCGCCTTTGCCGAAATCTGGTGATCCTGACCCGATCATCTTGGTATGTGCAGTTCAAATTACGCTTGAGAGCCTTGAACCGCCTCCACTTGTTCAAGTTACGTAGATGAGCACTTGAACTCTTTGCTAGGCATGCGCAATCTGGCGCCTCTACCGAAATGTGGTGATCCCGACCCGATCATCTTGGTATGTGCAGTTCAAGTTACGCATGACAGCCTTGAACCGCCTCCACTTGTTCAAGTTACGCAGATGAGCACTTGAACTATTTGCTAGGCATGCACAATCTGGCGCCTCTGCCGAAATCTGGTTATCCTGACCCGATCATCTTGGTATGTACAGTTCAAGTTACACATGAGAGTCTTGAACCGCCTCCACTTGCTCAAGTTATGCAGATGAGCACTTGAACTCTTTGCTAGGCATGCGCAATCTGGCACCTCTGCCGAAATCTGGTGATCTTGACCCGATCATCTTGGTATGTGCAGTTCAAGTTACGCATGAGAGCCTTGAACCGCCTCCACTTGTTCAAGTTACGCGGATGAGCACTTGAACTCTTTGCTAGGCATGAGCAATCTGGCGCCTCTGCCGAAATCTGGTGATCCTGACCCGATCATCTTGGTATGTGCAGTTCAAGTTACGCATGAGAGCCTTGAACCGCCTCCACTTGTTCAAGTTACGCAGATGAGCACTTGAACTCTTTGCTAGGCATGCGCAATTAGGCGCCTCTGCCGAAACCTGGCAATCCTGATCCGATCATCTTGGTATGTGCAGTTCAAGTTACGCATGAGCGCCTTGAACCGCCTCCACTTGTTCAAGTTACGCAGATGAGCACTTGAACTCTTTACTAGGCATGCGCAATTAGGCGCCTCTGCCGAAATCTGGTGACCCTGACCCGATCACCTCGGTATTAGCAGTCTAAGTTACGCAGTTGAGCCTTGGACTATTTTACCTGAACAACTAAATCATTTTGATGACAAGTTATCTGTTGTGCAAACAAATTTTGTAGCCAACAGGTAAAAGAATCAAAAGATTACCTTTATTCATCAATAAGGATGAAGTTACAAAGGATCAGTAAAGTTCTCTCTTTTATTGCAAGATTCTTATTACAAAAAGAATGAAGAATAAAAGAATAGAAAAGAATTATGGATCTCCTAGAAGCATCAATTTATTTGTTGTCTCGTCAATCACTTGACGACGAGTTTCCTCCACGGAGTGTTGGGCCTGCCGGCGTAAATCATCATCATTTATTGCTAGTTGTTGGGCCAACTGCTGACGAGATTCTTCAATAGTACGGCTCCTCATTATGCCTTCCTGTTCGAGCTGTCCCTTTTGAAGAATCAGCTCTTCCCGTTTCTTAACGGATTCCCCTAACCGAGACTCACTGGCTTCCAGAATAGCTCGAGCCTTAGCAATGGTCTCTCTGGCTCTAAGGATGGCGGCCTGACTCCCCTCAATCTCGAAGTCCACTATCTCTAATCCCCTGAGGATTGATTCTTGACTGGCTAGTAGTTCTGCCAACTCCCGAGACCAGACTTCCTCTTGGTGCCTCAGTTCCTCTTGACGAGCCACCAACTCTGTCCGAAGATGCGCCGACTCGATTTTAGTGATCGCTTCCACATCCGCTTGGCGAATTATGTTTAGCATATTCACCTGATCTTCTAAAGCTTCGAGGCGGGCCTAGTAAGGAGCTGCTCGGTCTCGTCCCCCAATCCTTTCAATATTATCCAGATAGCTGGACAACATTGGATGTCCAAGATTAAAGAAATCTCTTCCGTCAAGAATCATCCCGATACATCTCCTTAGCAACCACATAAAGTCATTAACACTGTGCTTGAAGAATTCTTCAAGAGGGTCCGCAGTGTCTGTGTTTAACGCAGGCAGCGTTAAGGAAGATGTTGCTGGAGGAGGAGTGGCGTCCGTTAGGGCCGAGGAAGAAGAAGCCCGTCCCTGTATCAGATTTATAACATGCGGGGCCAGTAAAGCCAATATGGACTTGGCGGAACTGGAAACCCGAGGAGAAGTATTATTAGTACAGATCACTCGGGCAGCGCCACCAGCAGGGGAGACGATGGTGTGTCTTCACCCGAAGTTCCTCCCATGGCAGAAGTGGTTTCGAATGAGAACCTCAAATTTTCTTTATCTCCCACTGGCGGAGGACTCGGGGCTGGAGGAGTCACCAACGGCTCAACAGCCACAATGGTAGATGGCGTTAATACTACTGGTTGGGGAGCAGAAGGCACACCAACAACCACCAGAAAGGTTTCTTCAGAGCAGACCCCGGGTGTCGGACATGGCAGACTTGGAGATGGGGTAGCCTCTTTTGCTTCTTTTGCTGCGGCCGCGACAACCACCTCTGTCCTATCATCACTCCCGAGTTCATCGATTGGGGGAACTGAAGAAGGAACAGAGGAAGGATTTGTCGTAAAGTAGTCTGCGTCAAATTCATTAGCAGAACTACCTAAACCTCCCGCCGAGCCAGTTGTGCCAGAATAATCCACCTTCTCTTCAGACTCTCCCCTGGTAGTCGAATGCATCAGCGAATGGGATTGACCACCTACAAAAAGCAAACAATCAGTGTTACATATAATGATAAAATGAATAAATAGAATGTAAGAGCCATACCAGGAGAAACAAGTCCAATGGTCGGACTTGAAGGGGGAGCCATTGCTGTTTCCAGGAGCACACCCGTTTCGCTACCCAGGGGTTGCGTCGCGGAATGATCAACAGATTCTGCGGTTGGGAGAGAGACCTCAGTAGCTCTTGGAGCTTCAGCAGGTCTACTCTCCTCTGCCGGCGCCGGAGGCAGAGTTGAAGCCAACAAATCTGAAGCAAACTTGGCTGCCGCCTCTTGAGGGACTAAGATGGTCCCCGGAGCTAATTTCTGCTTCTTTTTCGCCGGTTAGCCTCTTACAGGTCCACGGCGTTTAACGGTTGGACTCGGGGGACGGGGAGCCAAGTCTTGAGGGGCACCACCATCATCGCCGACATCATCATTACCATTATCGTCATCACCATCAGAGTTGCCCAAGTCTGATGGATCGGCCGCCGCACCAAGGAATTCGTCCATTCCTTTCACCCTCACTCTTTTGGCTCCTTTGCGGCTAGCATAGAAGGCCTCTATCTCCTTGCAGCAGCTGCGGTTGATGGAGAAGTTTGGTACTTTAGCATTTGCAATGCTGTACCAGGTACAGAAACTTTACACCATGCTTAGTTCTGGTGATTTCAGGGGTAGCATAAATTCTGCTCCGGTTCCTCCAGCAACAAAATGGAACTAGCCCTGTGCCCCTGCATACAGATTTCCCTCGTATGCCAACTCTTTATTTGGATTTCCTATATAAAGCTGCGTATATCCAAATTGACAAGCAAATCTTCTCGGGATATACGGCTCTATGTAGCACATGGTATCTTGCCTGTACACCAAGTGTCCGGGGCGAATATTCAACAACCACCAGAAAACCCCTGAAGATAAGTTGGTGAACTGGTCTGCTCCCAAAATATCTTTAAATTTAGATCCATACTCTCCCCAAGGGAAGTCTGGAAAGCAGTGGAAGATCTCGTAATTTTGATGGTGACGGAGTATCCTGCAGATTTGAGATATATAATTGCTCTTCCAGACAGAGCGCTCATACTTCTCTATGAAGTATGGCTTGTCAGTTGGGTTGTAATCCGCAACACTCATCAGCGATGGGCAGTGCATGACTAGCCATGCCATTAAATATGTATAGGGCATCTCTACCCTTGGGTTCGGTGTCTTCACCGTGACAGCTTCTTTGGCTGCTTTACCCTTCCCAGTTTTGCCTTTATTCTTCTCCGCTGGCATGAAGCTGTTGCAAAGGGTCTGGAGCCCACTTTGGAGGTTGGCAACCATTACTGGTAACAACCCGAACGGTCGACCATAGGCTAATAGAACGGCTGGATAGACGACATTCTTTGCGATGGCCTCCTTGGGAAGAGAAGGGACAACACATCTCTTTAACCAAAGTATCAGAAATCCCGCTAGCAGACCCCTGTCTGAAATTGGGAACTGTGCCTGGTAGTGGATGCTCTGAAAGACCGTGCCAGGACCAAATCCTCCTTCATTTGATTCGGTCGTGTATGATGTGGCTTCTAAGCTGGAGATACGCTCCTTCACTTCTTCGATACTAATGGAAGGGCGTCCGCGAACCATAGGGAGACTCTCCTTCAGATTAATGAAGAGATAGTCTGCCCACTTCTTATGGCCAATTCCCTGGTTCCTTACTCCAGCCAGGTCGGCACAAATATGATAGTGACACATCATTTCCCAATAGGTCTGGTAGATGTGCTCATCCCCCGCTTTCAGCATCTTCAATTCTTCAGCAATGGGGATATATTCCTCATTAGGAACTTTGCCCATTGATAAACCCGACACTTCAAACATCTCATAGAGAGCAAATCCAAGCTCACCCACTGGTGTAAAGAAGGTGTCGGTCTCGGGGTTATATATCTCCAGCAGGCAAAATAAGTGGTATGCACTTTGAGGCAAGCCAAACTGGACATTTCTAATGGCTTTGTACAAGCCAATTTCCTTTAGCGTCTGCTCATGGGTGTCCAGTATGTGTTTGACAAGTCTGAACCACCACATGTTGCCCGAAGAGTGGACCCATCCTAGCATTCTAAAGTTTTTGGCAGGGTACTGACCACCCTTGGCCAAAAATTCGCTAAGGAAAGTCTTAGCACGAATCGGGACTTCACCAACAGGGTGCAGTTTGGTGACTCTGCGTGGGAGGAGCCCGTAATACATCTGGGGGGACCGTCTTGAAAGCCCCATTCGCGCCGAATTTGCCGGTCACAACACTATCATATTCATGAGTTAGCTCAAATTCTAACTCGCGGCAGGAAGACAGCCTCTGGAGATACACCAAGGGGTAGCTACGCTCCATGTTAGGCAGAAACATGAGCAGATCCCCGGCCTGGTACAGCCACTTGCCCTCCTCTTCAAAGAGGATCTTATAGAGTGATCCAAAGCATCTCCAAAGAGGAATGCAGGCTTTTCCAGTACTTCTCGATTCGTGGCCTCAAAAGGGGTGTCAGTGATGATTTGCCGTGTAGTAGCAGGGCTGTATCTTATCAATTTCTCCCTGCGCTCCCTGAGACCTGGTTTGAAGGCGGGAATATTAGTGGTAAAATGAAACTGAGTTGCTAAGTCTGCACCCCCACCATAGCCGAAGTGATGCCCTTGGGAGATTGGATCCACTGAATAGCCAACTGCAAAAGAGGAATTAAGAATTAGGAAAATTTCTACAAATTAGAAAATTTTTCTAAGTATAAAAACGCGGAGCTAGAGGTAACTCCGCGTGAAGTTAAGTGAAATAACTTCACGTTTATGAACGCGAAGCTAAAATTCTAACCTCGCATCAGAACGCGATAGTTAACGAAAATAACTTCGCGTTTAAAACGCGGAGGTAACGCGATAGCTTCAGGTGGAGGAAGATTAGAGATCTTTTCCTTCTTCTCCAAGCCATTTGGCAGGAGTACGGCCATCTCACCGGTAAAAAAAATGATTGGCTGACTAAGACCGAGCCAAATCACTCTAAAAATGTTCCAAAAAGCCCCAAAAGTGAGGTTCTTACCTCCGATAGGCGAGGCGTGAACTGGCTCACCGCTGCCACGGCCGCTGCCACCGCTGCTTGCGCCAGTCGCCGACGGCGAGGCTGCGCGTGAAGAAGCACGGGTCTTGGGTGCCATTGATTTTCGAGAAATCTTGGAGAAATCGACGAAAATTCGGTCGAAATTGATCGGGTCGCATGGTTGCCCGAATCGCCTGAGCTCTAGTCGCCTGAGTTCTTGAAATCTCTTCGAATGAAGTAAGGAAGAAAAAGAAGAGACTCTATTTAAATGAAGAAAACCGCCTCTTGATATTCGGTGCGAAAATCAGAGCAACTAATGATCAGTTGCTCTCCAAAAACGCGAAGCTATTAGCTTCGCGTAATGATCCAAAACGCGAAGCTATTAGCTCCACGCAACTATGCAAAATGCGAAGCTAATTTAGTATTTTAGCTATGCGTTTCTATGAAGCTTGGACTTGGCAAGCATGATCAGGCATCTTTGCCGAAATCTGATGATTATAGCAACAATCATCTTGGCATGTGCAGTTCAAGTTACGCAGATGAGCACTTGAACTTTCTCCATCAAACTAAGACATGTGCAATTAAGCGCCTCTGTCTAAGTTAAAATGATCCTTATCTGATCATTTCAGGTACTAACAGTCTAAGTTACGCAAATGAGCCTTGGATTGTTTTACCGAAACTATGAACCATCTATTTGTTGATCAAGCAAAATTCTTGAAGCCAACAGATAAAGAGAAAAGGAATTGTCTTTATTCATGAAGTAAAAGATTACAGAAGAAGAGGGAGTTATAGCTCTCCCTAAAAAGTTCAACCTATTCATCGACTCATCAATAACCCGATAACGAGTCTCCTCCATAGAGTGTTGAAATTCTCTGGTTCACATGCAAAAGATCTCTTCTGCAAATGTCAACTATGATCTGTTTAAAGTTCTTAGTGGATCATCTGAAGATACTGCTACAAGAATCCTAATGAAGATGCACAAGTTGGATTCGACATGCTACAAGCCCTTAGATGATCATCTCTATTTCTTTGGAAAGCAACAGAGATTGTCATCTAACAGAAATGGTCATCAAGAAAACTTAAAGAGCTACCGCAGAGTTCTTGTAACTCCTTCAAAAGTTTCTCTTTTGGAACCAGAGCTTGAAACCTGCAACTATGTTATAAAGCATATGCTTCTGGTTTTCTTAGAGTTACTTTTGCCGATGAAGATCGGAAGAGCCACATGCACTTCTCTTCAAAAAGGATCTGGTCCAAGTACTTCACTGCAAAAGAAGAATCAAGAGTTAGAAAAAGTTTTACAAAAACTCAAAAAATCTTCCAAGTATGAAAACGCGGAGCTAAGGATAAACTCCACGCGCAGTTGAGGAAATAGCCTCGCATTGAAACGCGACTGCTAGTTAAAATAGCCTCGCGTTGAAATGCGACTGCTAGTCAAAATAGCGTCGCGTTAAAACGCGATTGCTAGTTAAAATAGCCCCGTGTTTCAAACGCGAGGATGACGCAATAGCTTCGCGTAGAAAAAGACCAGAGTTTTTCTCCGTCTTCTCCTTTCTTCTCAAGCCTTACGGCCGGAGTACGGTGATCTCGCCGGTAAAAGAAATGATTGGCCGATTAAAACCGAGCCAAAACACTCCAAAATTGATCTAAGGAGTTTAAAAGTTGGGAATTTCTACCTCCAATTGGTGCAGCATGGATTGGCTCGCCATTGTGGCCACTGCCTCGGCCGCCACCTCCGCTGCTTACGTCGACCGCCGATGGTGAGGAGACGCGCGATGCCGTACTCTCCTTAGATGACATCCTAGTGATGAAAATCTATGGAAATCGAATGAAGTCCGATCAAATGACCGCTCGTTCGCATGAGTCGCCTGGTCGCCGGAGCTCCAGATTTTTGGATTCTTTATGAAGAGGAAGAAGGTCTAAAGCCTCTATCTAAAAGAGAGAACCCGCCTCTTGGTATTCGGCGCAAGGTTCGGAGTAATTACTAAGCAATTAATGAGTAGTTACTCACTAGAACGTGAAGCTATTTAGCTCCGCGCAAGTGAACAAAACGCGAGATAAACTTGGTATTTTAACTCTGCGTTTAAAGATCCAAAGTATTTCAAAATTTGCTAAGTTCTAAGCCATTTTGAAAACTTTGGAGGGGGTTCTGTTGGCAGTGAAAATTTCTAAGTAAATAGAGTTTTCCACAGTAGAACACGGAGCTAACTCTGTAGCTCCGCGTTTTGGCTATATTAGCCTCGCGTTTGAACGAAACGCAGAGCTATTTAATAGCTCCTCGTTAGTTCCGCGTTCTGGTTCTTTAGCTCCGCATTTTGATGAGATTATCTCCGCATGAGCAGATAACCAGAATCTCAAATTGATTGAGATTAAGATTTGGGCTTACCCAAATACCCAAATTGAGTCCAATTAGAACTCTAAATCAAGAGATTTAAATCAAAACTAAGATATTTGATTGGAATCCTTGATGAGAGCAAATTCTATTTAAATAGAAACTCTCATATGATCCTAAGGCTATAAATACCCTCTTGGGGAAGCCCTAGAGGTCTTATTTTTTTCTCTTTTTCGGCATCTTGGAGAATTCAAGTTACGCATAGAGCCTTGAGTTCGTGAAAGACCAGAGAAGATCGTCTACAGTGGGCTGTCATCTTCAAGAAAGAAGAGCTCGACGTCAGATCATCCAAAGGAGCTGCTTGACAGATCCCACCGCCACAGATCCTACAAATCATTGTAAAAGAGAGCGATTGAGATATAAAATCCTCTCGTTTGTTCTTTCTTTTTCTTGTTCTCTTTCGTTGTAATTTAAACTAATTCAATGGAAGGAAAGCGAAGAAATTCCGCTGCGAACACATCTTACTTTAGGATCATCATACTCCCTCCAATCTGTTACTTATACTACTCTATCTACAAAAACTTTTTGATTACCTTCTAATCGTCACCACTTAATCTTAAAATCTAACTTACACTTAATCTTTCTAAGTTTCTGGTTAATCTAATTATCTAAAACTAAGAGTCTATATTGGATAACTACACTCTCATCTGACACTATCTTACAATCGATACAACTAGCTCTATCTACCCTCCTAATAAAATAGAAATCTATTTGGCTTGTATTTGATCGACTTTTAAAAGTAACTAAGTGAGAAACTCTCTTTTTAAACCAACTATTCGCTAAAATTAAATCATAAGACAAAGCAAAATCTAGAATTGAGTTATCTGCTTCATTTCTTTCTCCAAAACTAAATCCTCCATATACACTATTAAACTCATTACGACTAGTTCCTACATGCCCATTGAGATCACCATAATAAATAGTTTTTTTTCTAGCGGGTATTTCTTATACTATCTCATCTAGATCCTTCCAAAATTTATATTTACTGGATTCATCAAGTCCTATTTGTTTTGCATAGGTGCTAATGACATTAAAAATCTCTCAATCTAAAATAAATTTAACTAATAAAATTCTATCACCCTTCCTCCTAACCTCCACTACATCCCCAAGTAATTGCTTATCTATGATCATACCTACCCATTACAATTTCTATCTCTACACGTATACCAAAGTTTATAACCGTAAACCTCTATGACTTTAGCTTTCTCACCTACCCACTTAGTCTCCTGCATGCACAAAATTAACTCTAGTAATCTACCTGTAAGGAAATCTATATTCCATAACGCCAACCAAAATTTATGTTTATATTTATGAACTAATTTCTTTACCCACACCCGCTCATTAAGATGTAGAAACCCTTTAATATTTGACACCACATCTGGGCACCGATGTGGCGCGTCGCTTCTGGGCGATAACCTAGCAACCCTCACACATTTTTAACTACATCTGGGCTCCGATGTAGCGAGTCGCTCAGTAAGGAATGCCCCAACGAAATTCATATTTTGGCTCATGTCATAATATGTGACAATATTTTACGTCGGCTGTCACTGGCCTACCACAACCTCCTCCTTTATCCTGACTTGGGACAGGCAGTGCATAGCACTGGTAGAGTTACTTCTATTATCTTTTTCCTATCATAAAAATTTGATCTTTTAGTTTTAATTTTTACTTAAAGTGTTCTAAACATGTGTTATCAAGTAGTGTGCAAGTATAACGCATCAAAGATATAACTTTTTATAAAAACAAACTAAATAATTAGATAACTCTATGAAGAAGATGAAGATCAACAATCCCAGACCCTAACTAAGCATAGGCTATCAAGAAACTTAACTCAAGTATAACCTATCAAAATATTAATCTACAAGTTGTTATATTTTGAAGATATGCTCATTGAAAAATCTTGTCTTTATTATTTTATTTAGGAAGAAAATACTATAGAGCAAGTACATGATGGATTCCTAGTTTTATCTACATCCTAGAGCTAAACTAAATTAGCTACTCATAGTTCTAGTTAGCAAGATTACATTTTTATTCATGAAAGCGAGCAAATCTGATCTAGAAAGAAATATTAATCTATAATTAGAAGAAAATTATCTAAGAAAAATTGATGAACAGCAAAGGACACCTCTGGAGTTTGGTATGCAGCCGTCACTCCTTTGGCAAAACCCTAATTTTATTAATTAAAAAGAATACAAAATTATATCCTATATGAAACCCTAGATTATAAGGATACTGCAAATATATAGGTTTCGGAGTATCAAACTCTAATTTGAGTACAAGTGAAAAACTATAAAATTTCATCGAAGCCCCAACAGAAAAATCACCCAGATTGGGTCCCACTCTGCCGCCAAATAGCTGCAAAACCCTAGAATTGTTTCCTGGTTTTTCTTCTGCAGGAGTCTCTTCTCTTTTTCTTTTGATTTATATAATTGTATTGAACTTTGACTCTCTAAAATATCATAATTTTGTAGTTTTGTTTACTTTTAACTCTTTTCTGAACTTGGTTTCCTATTCCGGCTCTGAATTTATGCCATCTCCTTATAGGAATAGGTTTATCTAAAAAGCACACTAAAAATACCATAGTATCATTATTTAAATATAAAAATAGACAATATAGAGACTATAAATATGCAACAAATGACACTCATCATACTCCAACCAATTAATTAGAGGAGTTGATAGAGGGTAATGACACTAGGGCAGTGGATGATGAGCCATTAGACGACAACATGTTTTGGAACCCTCAGGAAGAAGATATATCTGACACCTCCATTTCTTAACATCCTTCTAGCTTCATGTCACTAAACCTTGCGGGGCAAGACGGTGCAAGTTTATTTACTGATTCACCAATATCAGTGCAGCTATTTCTGATCCTAGTTCTTCTGATTCTCCACTTGTTGACCTGATGTCTTTAGCGGAGGTTTTAGTAGCACCTGAAGAATTCACTTTATTACTTGGGTTGATGCAAGCATCTTCCAGTTAAGTCGGCATTGATATGACTTCTGCTTTGGTTGAGGAGGCCAAAACACCAACGACTATTGATGATGATGGCAAGGGTTTCATAACTCCACCTGATTTAAAATCTAAAAGGGATGTTGCACTAGTTGATGAAGATTCTGCAGTTCTCTATATAGTCGTCCGCACATCTGGTTCTAACTTGTATCTCTTTTTTTTTTGAAGGCATTGCATTTTGTTTCATCATTGTCTTTATTTGTTCCTTTCAGCCATGATATGCAAGTACTATTTAAATCCTGATACTTATCAAGCCAAACTTGGCATATTATCAAAACTTGCTCCTTTACACGTGCCATTCCTTTCACGTTTAGGCAACATACCGATCGTTTGGTAGGACCTTGATCCTGACTAGTTACTTAGTACATCATCTGCTTTAGGATTGTGGCTTCATACTTTCTCTCTCATGAGGGTTGACGTCATGTCATCTGAGCTTCTGCTCAACTGCATGTCATGTTAACTTTTTCTTTTTATCCTTCTTCCACTTTTTTTTGTGACTTCGTTGACTCCTTAGAGAAGTATGATTATGATAGCACTCTCAGTCCAAGATTTGGAGTTGGATTCTGTTCCATCCACTGTTGTGGCAATCCCAGTGTGTCTGAAGCATCTTCTACATCTACACCATCTTCTTCACTCAGTTTGAGGCCCTGAGAAGCACCAATACCTCCAACAAGTACTGTCCAGACGCCTCCCTTGACAACCAGCATGTGGGATTTTCCCACCTTTTCAATAATAATGGATACTCCTCCTTTCGTACTCCCAACTCCTTCTGCGTCTTCATCTTTATAGGGCATGGTTAGCGAGAATTATCTGAAGAGGATTACCATCATATTTTATGACACAGTATAAGATTGTGTGGATGAGGTTCTACGGGAAAGTTTAACTCCTTTGGAGCCCATTGGAGATATATTGGCTAGTTCTTATGCATCTATCGATTACGTCGTGGGGCACAAGGTAGCTGCTCCTTTCGAAAAGTATATGAAGACTTTCATGCGTTCGGTGAGTGCTTGGAGAAGTCTTCATGCAGAGCTTATCACTCCTTTGGTAAACATATTCAAAGAGCGCCTGACGCGAGAATTTCAGCAGCAAAGGGAGGAGCTCGTAAGATAATAAGATTTGATCACTCGGTCTTTAAAGGACGCTAATTGAATGCCACAACTTGCTGATAGGGAAGTCCGAGTGAAGGAATTGGAGATCCTTGATAAGTATCATATATTGTATTTTTCCTCCCATATTTTATCTATTTTTGTATATAAATAAATGCTACTTGGTTATTTTTAGTGTCTTTTTCAGCTAATCCTATTCATACAAGGAGATGGCATAAAATTAGAGCCAGATTAGGAAATCAAGTCCAAAAAAGAGTTCAAAGAGAGTAAAGTTACAAGATTAAAATACTGCAGAGAGTCATAATCAAATATAGTCAGGAGAATCAAGTGTACAAGACAAGAGACTCGTATAGGAGAAAAACCAGGACCATTGGCCATTCATTAGCCGCCAAATGGCGGTTTTAGCCGCCAAATAGTGGCTCAAAGAGCCGTAAGCAGGCTGATTTTTCTTTGGTGGTTTCGTTGTAATTTTGTAGTTTTTTAGTTCTGTTAGAATTAGGGTTTGAGTTTCGAATCCTATATATTGGCCGTATCCTTATATTCTAGGAGGATGCTGTAATTTCTGTACTCGTTTTTTATTAATAAAATGAGGGTTTTGCTGAAGAGGTGATAGCCACACTACCGTACTCCAAAAGTACGCTATTGCTTTCTAATTTTTAATTTTTTAGATAGAGTTAATTGCTTTCTAGTATAGATTTATTCGCTTTCTAGATTAGATTCAATTACGTTCATGAATAAAAATAGGATTCTGCTTACTAGAATTATGTGTAACTAATTTTCTTTAGTCCTACAATATAGATGAAGTTAGTTTAATAGATCTAACAGGATTTATCTCATCTTCTTTCAAAAAATAAAGTTATGATTTTTTATAAATAAATAAAATATAGAGTTCGTAAATCATAATTCTTTGATAGATTATGCTTAATTAATATTTTGATAATCTATACTTAGATGAGATTTGGAATTCATATTCTTTATTTATTTCTAGAATCATTAACAAGATTTTTCTATAAATAAATTGAATTTAATAAACTTATAAATCTGATTTCTTTGATAGGTTATATTTAAGTTTGGTCTTTTGATAGCCTATGCTTAGATTAGGGTTTGAAGTTTATTTCTTTGTTTTTGTTTATATGATTTTCTACTTGATATAATTTGTTTTAAGAAACGTATTATCTTTGAAGGTTTATACTTGCACATCACTTGATAGGTCATACTTAGGGGCATTTAATTAAAATCAAATTAAAAAAATCACCTTTTTAATATGTTACTTGACCATGCATAACTAAAAGTTAGGAAGAAAAAGATAATTTATTGATAGACTATTATTCTAATGGATTCAAAATCCTAGGCTAATCTTTAGAAGTTAGAACCAATCTTCCCTCAATTTAGAAACTCTTAGTTAATCCACTAGAACTAAAAAATAGTAAGAATCGCAAAACACCTGATATCTCTGTGGGATGACCTGTATAGCGCTACACCAACACTGTACGCTTACAGTTAAATTATCATATCAAGTTTTTGGTGCCGTTGCCAGGGATCGACGATATTTTTCTTGCTTTTCTAAACGTTTTATGGTTTAATAGTGTGTGTTGAGTGTGTAGGGAATAGAAATTGCAGATACAGGAAGACGAAAGGAATCGGAGAAGACTCGGAACTATGCAGCAGAAACCAGAGAGTTAAACTCTCTGGTTTTGCCGCCATTTAGCGGTAATAAATGCTATTTAACGGCAATTCAGGTATTGTTTGACTCTAATTTTTTTTTAATTCTGTATTTTGGTTCCCTGATTTTGTACAAAAATATAAAAAAATAAATAAATTAGTAAAGTAGGGATCACATCTTTTAAATTGATCATATCTATTCCACCGTTCTTTCTCCACCACACTCCACTTCTTGCATTAGTTTAGCAAGTTCACGCATATACTCATGGTCACTGGTTCATGCCACTTTGGACTCGTGATCAATTTGGTTGACTTGTAAGATCAGATTTGTTTATGGGAGACAAGATAGACCAGCCGATCCCGATCCTTCAGGATCGATGTTATCCGTTGTGCACATCACTTCCATCATGCATAAAACTTCCACACGCAATGGATAATCACTGAGATAAAGCCACAGTATATCAGTATGCTTCCTAACTTCATTGGTTCTGATTCAAAGGATGCATATCTTTTTATCAGTGAATTTCAGGAAGTATGCGTGATGATAAAACTTCAGCACTTATCGGAGAACGTAATTAAGCTCGCTTAATCCTCTTTGCACTTAAGGATAATGCCAAGAAATGGTTGTACAGTATGACTACTGATTCAATCACTACTTGGGATGAATTTGTTACAGTATTTCTTAAGAAGTATTATCCCACGCATACGACGACAAGGATACGAAATCAAATCAATCAATTCTGTTAAGTGCTGGGAGAAGCTTCTGGAAATACTTGGAACAGTTCAAGAATTTTTTAGCTCAATGCCCCCACCATGCGATAGAAAAGTGGCAGTTGTGTCAAATCATGTACGAAGGACTCGATTACGCATCCAAAACTCTTCTTGAGTCCATGTGTCAAAGGGAGTTTATGAGAATAAACAAGGATGAAGCATGGGACTTTCTTGAGGACCTATCATGGAAGACTATGCAGTGAGAGAGTCCTGCTAAGAAATCCAGTGCATCAACTTCTGCACATAAGGGTGTGATCCATAGCGTCGACAGCTCTATAACTGTCGAAGCTAATATTGCAGCCCTTATGACGAGAATTGAGGCATTGGAGACCATTCGTGCTCCATGGGTAGGTCAAGTAAATCAAATTCAAGTTTCCACATGCTTTTATTGCGAAACTCCGAATCACGTTATGGAGGAGTGTCCACTATTAGTGAATCCCATGGGTCCCACACATGAGCAGGCTAACACCTTGTATCAAAGATCCATGAATGATCCATACACTCCGACATACAATCTTGGTTGGATGAACCATCCAAATCTCTCATGGGGTAAGGGACAATATCAGGGGCCCCCTAACCCTAACATGCAGCCTCCAGCCAATAGTCAGTTCCCAAGACCAAATATGGGTGCTTATCAACATCCAAATGCTTCAAATCATGGGAACAACCAGAATAGACCACCTGCACAAAACCACTCACATCAACAATAGGGGTCTAATAATGATCAAGAAAAGCGACTCCAGTCATTTGAGAAAAACGTTGAAAATCTTCTCAAGTCTCATTCCAAGTTTGACACGCATATGTCCAACCTTGACACGCACATACAAAATCTTATGAACGTGTCAACTTATTTTATTCAAAGTACAGGTCAACAACTACTTGTGAACTCTCAATCTATTAAGAGCATAGAACAACAGGTTGGACAATTAGTGAGTCAATTGAGTGAACGTGGTCAGGATACTTTTCCAAGTCAAACCATAACGAACTTTAATGCCAGTTCCTCAAACTTCAATCAGTCGCATGTCCACCAATGCAATGCCATTCACACACTCAGATATGGCAAGCAAGTGGACAATAATGTAGCCATGCCCCCTAATCGCACTCCTACTATTTTGCAGGCACACCATCTTTACCATCTCTTTCACCACGACCATCTCCATCACCGTCACATACTCCTTCAGAAGAACCTGTTTCTGAGCTGAAAGTACCATATCCCATTCGGCTTCGAAAACTTTCACCGCAAGTAGAAAAGATTCTTGAAATATTTGAGCAGGTGAAGGTTAATATTCCACTCTTGATATTATACAACAGGTAACTACTTATGCTAAGTTTCTCAAGGATTTGTGTACTAAGAAACAAGAAAGAAACATTCCTGAGAAAGATTTTCTTACTGTAAATATATCACAAATCCTCTCTAACTCCTTGCCTATAAAGTACAAAGATTCAGGTTCCCCTACAATCTCATGCACCATTGGAAACACTATATTTGATAGGGTGTTGCTTGATCTAGGGGCAAATGTCAACTTACTTCCTTACGCTATTTATCAGCAACTAGGGTTAGGAAAACTTCAACCTACCAAGGTCACATTACAATTAGCTAATCGTTCAATTAAGAGACCACTTGGTATGGTTGAAGATATGCTCATTAAGGTCGGCGAGTTCATCTTTCCTGTAGATTTCGTTATCTTAGAAACTAAGCCGATTTTCAATCCACGGAATCAAATTTCCGTTATCTTGGGTAAATTATTCATTGCAACATCAAATGCATTAATTAATTATAAGCGTGGCCTCATGAAGCTATAATTTGGGAATATGACTGTGGCACTAAACATATTCAATATGGATGAGCACACAACGAGCTCCCTCATTGAGATCAACATGATTCATAGTTTGCACTTTTATTCGACCTCTTGCACTGACGATGAACCCTCATTTGAGAAAATTTTCAAAGATGAGCTCATATTATTAGATAAATTGGCACATACAGATTTTATGTATGATGATACTTATGCAAGTGTGCCATTGTTTTATGAGCAAAATTTTGAGGATTTGTTTGTAGTGGAGCTCGCATTACTTTGTGAGTTAGAAGGGTCACCACCACATTCACTTGATCATATTACACTCTTCTCACCTCACGATATTTCTACATGTATGTTTGTTACTAACGATGATTGGCAGGTTTATAATGAAGAATTCTTTAACCCAATTATTAATGCTTACATGTGGACAAAGAAAAAGTGAGGACATCATAAGAAGTAGACAGGTAATTTCATGACGCGTAGGAGGATGATAAAATATAATAATGCACCCACTTCACGTTTAAAACGCGCACACTATGAAAGTGGGAAGCAATTGAGAGGTCGTAAACGTTTTTCATGCGTTGATAGGTTGATGATATTGAGATCGTAACTTTTACTACTCTCATTATTTGTATAGTATTTGTATAATAGTTTTTATATTTATTTTATCACACTTGGTTTGTATATGAGAGCATACACGAGTTTAGGTGTGAGGGAGTGGGTTAGGATATTTTCTTTGTGTTTTTCTCCGTTTTTTGTTTTTTTAGACTTTTTATTTTATTTTTAGATGATTTTTGGGTTTCTTTATTTTGCACTTTGGGTAGTTTTTACGATAACAAACTAAAAAAAACTGAAATAAAAAACCTTTGATTATATATATTTTTATTAGTAGATCAACGTAATTACAGATAAAGGGACAAATTTAGATTTGAAATTGGATATGAGTGCAGATTGGACGATACACTTTGAATTTTATGAAAAGAAGATTAAAATTTGAAAAATAAACCGCTAATATTAGTTTTGAGGCAAGTATGCATTTATTTTTCACTTCACAATAGTTTATTAGGTTAAGGACAAAGATGATAACGATTGAGTAAGTCTTCTCTCTCTAAACAATGGAAAAAAGTGAGAATAAAATAATGGAGTGAGCCTGGTGATGAATATCATATATTGTATTTTTCCTCTCATACTTTATCTATTTTTGTATATAAATAAATGCTACTCGGGTATTTTTAGTGCCTTTTTCAGGTAATTCGATTCGTACAAGGAGATGGCAAGAAATCAATGTTGGAGTAGGAAATCAGAGTCCGAAAAGTTTCTAAAGTGAGAAAACTACGAGACTACGATGTTACAGAGATGAAAAGTCAAATAAAGTAAAGGAAATATAATTACAAAGACACGGGACGCATGTGGAAGAAATTTCAATTGATTTACTCGAAATAAAACCGCTATTTAGCGGTTTTTACCGCCATTTAGCGGCCAAATGTGGGCCCCACATGCTGAATTTTCTTCCCTGGCTTCGATGTAATTTTGTGGCTTCATAGTTCTTTTAGAATTAGGGTTTGATTTCCAAAGCCTATATATTGGCCGTATCCTTGTATTCTAGGTTTTATGCAGTAGTTAATGTAGATTAGGATTTAGTTTGTACTCGTCTTCCATTAATAAAATTAGGGTTTTGCTGAAGGGGTGCCGGCCACAATACTGTGCTCCAGAGGTAAGCCATTGTTTTCTAATCTTTATTTGCTTTTTAGATAGATTTAATTGCTTTCTAGTATAGATTTATTTGCTTTCTAGATTAGATTTAATTGCTTTCTAGAATCATGAGTAGCTAATTAGTTTAGCTCTAGGATGTAGATGAAGTTAGAATCCATCATGTAATTGCTCTCTAGTATTTTCTTCTTAAATAAAAATAATAAAGACATGATTCTTCTATAAAAAGTTTAAAATACAAGAACTCGAAAATTAAGACTTTGATAGGTTATACTTGAATTAGGTTTCTTGATAGCCTATACTTAGTTAGGGTTTGGGGTTGTTGATTTTATTTTTTTATTGAATTATTTAAAGATTTAGTTTGTTTTTATGAAAAGTAGTATCTTTGATGAGTTATACTTGCACACCACTTGATAGCTCATACTTAGGGCACTTTGAATAAAGATTAAACTAAAAAGATCAAATTTTTATGAGAGAAGAAGATAATAGAAGTAAGAACATGGTTGGAAACTAGTGGATTCTAGATCCTAGGCTAATTAGAACAAGCAAACTTCAACCCAAAATTCTTTGTTAATCCGTTAGACTATGGAATTAGTAAGAATCGCAAAACACTTTAGATCCCTGTGAGACGACCTGTACAGCGCTACAACGATACTGTGTGCTTGCAGTAATTTATCACATCAAGTTTTTGGCGCCGTTGCCGGGGATCGACGGTATTTTTCTTGCTTTTTCTAACGTTTTACGGCTTAACAGTGTGTGTTGAGTGTGTATAGATCTGGAACTTTAGATACAGGATATACAAAGTGAAGGAAAGCGTTGTGGAAGTGCACTACAAAAATTCGAGAGGTAACCTCCCAGATTTGACCGCTAAATAGCGGTAAATACCGCTATTTAGCGGCAATATCTTTCCGTTTCTCCCTCAAATTTTGTGTATTTCTGTATTTATCGTTCTGGATTCTACAAAAAAAAATAATAAAAAATTATAAAAATCATATTTCAATTGTTTTTATTTTTTCTTTTCCATCTCTTTCCCTCTCCGCCTTCTTCAAAACAAACAAAAAAAAAATTAAAAAAAAAATGTTTCAAAATCAAACTGGTTGCTATCATTGTCATGATCCATATCATAATTATTATCAGTGTCCATGGATAGGAAGTTCGCTAGGACTAGGTCATAATCAAATTCACTATACATATAATGAACCTACGAGTGCTTCTTATACACAAAATTACAATTATGAATGGATGAATAATTCTAATTTTGCATATAATCAAGAGCCATATCAAGAGAATCCTCCATCTGATCCTTTCTTTATGGGCTATTTATCTTCATGTTCTACATTCAATCATGAACAAGATATTCAATTGAACATGTTAGATGAAAGATTAAAAAGATTAGAAGCGAAATATGTATGTCATGAGAATCTACGTCCAACCACTTCATATCTGTCATCAAATATGTACATGGATCCATCATATCATTCTTCAAATTTCACTCATGATCTCGAGATGCAATCATTTGAGAAAAATAAGGAAAATTACGATCATAAGTCTGAGGAACGAAAATGTAGAATAGAGGAAGATATGGAAGTTTTGCTAAAATCATCATCTCAAAAATCATCCTCTAAAATTGAATCTTGTATGGAAGATCTTCTCAAAGCGATTTCTCAAGCTAAACTTTTTATAGATCAACCATCTAATAGTTTGAACGTATCTGACTCAAACGAGCAATCACTCCAGTCATCTTCTGAAGTAGATATGATTCAAAATGAATTAAATAGTTTTGTGCATGATGAGTCTATAATTCAACATTGTGATCAACCTATTTTAGACCATTGTGGCAATAATTATGAAGAAACCAGTGATAAAGAAAATATTTTGCTTGCTAGTGACACATTATCATTTGATTCTTTTGATGGAAATTGTGAAGAAATTTGTGAAGAAGAATTTTTATCCATTCATAATAACTTGACTAATGATAAGTCTACTAGTATGGCATTTTCTTTTGAGAATTTTGATGACAGGTTTGAAGAAAATTTGCATGACAAGCCCCTAACAATTGAGGAAAGGAAGGAACATCAAAAAGAAGAGATCATGGTACCTTATGACTTAAAAGAGCCCTCCAAAATTGAGCTAATGATTCCACAATACCAAAGTGAGTATGTTATTTCACACGTTGATAAAACCAAAATACTTACAAATATGAAAGATGCTCGTGGATGGAATACGAACGATGGTAAAGGTACGCTTTCCAACCTCAAAATTTTATTATTGAATAAAAAAAAGAAAAGTAGAAAAAAATTGAGAAAAATCAAAAATAAGATGGAGAGATTAAATGCAAAACTGACAAAAAGGCTAAGTTCATCCATATCAAAACATAAAAGGACACATTATGAGAGTGGAAAGCGATCAAGAGGTCGTAACCGTTTGAATTTTCTAATAAGTGTATAATATTTGTATAATAGTTTTCTTTTTTTTATTTTACCACCCTTGGTTTGTATATGAGGGCATACACAAGTTTAGGTGTGGGGGAGTAGATTAGGAGATTTTTATTTTTTAGGATTTTTAGGATTTTTTTTTTTGTTTTTTTTGATTTTTTTTTTTTTAGATTTTTGGGTTTCTTTATTTTACACTTTGGTTAGTTTTTAGGGTAACTAACTGAAAAAAAATTTAAAAAAAACTGAAAAGAAAAATAAATTAAAAAAACTTATGTATTTTTATCAATAGATCAAACTACTTACAGATAAAGGAACAAATTTAGATTTGAAATTGGATAGGAGAGTAGATTGGATGATACACTTTGAATTTTATGAAAAAGATCAAAATCTAAAAAATAAATATTGCTAACAGTAGTTTTGAGGCAAATATACATCTATTTTTCACTTCACAATAGTTTATTAGATTAAGGACAAAAATGATAACGATTGAGTAAGTTTTCTCTCTCTAAAAAGAGAAAAAAAAAGAAAAAAAAAAAAGAAAAAAAAAGTGAGAATAAAATAATGGGGTGAGCCTACGGCAATAGCCTCGAGAGTGATAAAATAATGGGGTGCGCCTGGTATTAAGGCAATAGCCTCAAGAGTGAAAAAAAAGAGTATGATCTGAGTAATCGGGTACTTTGCGCCTAAGTAAGCGTAAATATTCGCATGAAAGGTGAAATATTCTAAAAAAAAAAAAAAGAAAAAGAAAAGAGTATGAACCAAGTAATCGGGTATGTTGCGCCTAAGTAAGCGTGAATATTCGCATGAAAGGTGAAATATTCTTAAAAAAAGAAAAAAAGAAAAAAAAAAAGAAAAAAATTTGTTATGAGAGAGGAGATGAATCATGAGTTAGAGTTTGAGTCTAAGGCCGAAATAAACTATCACACGTGCACGTAGTTGTATAGGAGCCAATGAATTATCTGTTAGTAGGTATTGAAAGATAGGATTTAAATTTTTGATTAAAATGATAAGTGTATCTGATATGACGCTCGATTTGAAAATTCATAATCTAAATGCGTTCTTGAGTTTGTATATTAGTGAGATTAATTGATGAAAGTATCATAAAAAAAAAAAAAGATTTTTCTTTCCTTTGTATAAAATTTCGATTTTTCTTGATTTTCGGTTATCCTTATTTTTCTTTTCTTTATTTCTTAATCTATTTTCTTCTTGAATTTTGTGGGTATATTCACTGCAAACCCTCACGAGACAACACTCGTCCACTAGGGTAACCTAGGGGTTTAAAGGCTTATTGCACGTGCTAAGTGCAATCGCGATTCCTGCGAAAGTGAGTTAGGATTTTTATTTTTCTTTTTAGATTTAGGTTTTGCTCGAGGACTAGCAAAAGATAGGTGTGGGGGTGTGATGAATATCATATATTGTATTTTTCCTCTCATACTTTATCTATTTTTGTATATAAATAAATGCTACTCGGGTATTTTTAGTGCCTTTTTCAGGTAATTCGATTCGTACAAGGAGATGGCAAGAAATCAATGTTGGAGTAGGAAATCAGAGTCCGAAAAGTTTCTAAAGTGAGAAAACTACGAGACTACGATGTTACAGAGATGAAAAGTCAAATAAAGTCAAGGAAATATAATTACAAAGACACGGGACGCATGTGGAAGAAATTTCAATTGATTTACTCGAAATAAAACCGCTATTTAAAGGTTTTTACCGCCATTTAGCGGCCAAATGTGGGCCCCACATGCTGAATTTTCTTCCCTGGCTTCGATGTAATTTTGTGGCGTCATAGTTCTTTTAGAATTAGGGTTTGATTTCCAAAGCCTATATATTGGCCGTATCCTTGTATTCTAGGTTTTATGCAGTAGTTAATGTAGATTAGGATTTAGTTTGTACTCGTCTTCCATTAATAAAATTAGGGTTTTGCTGAAGGGGTGCCTGCCACAATACTGTGCTCCAGAGGTAAGCCATTGTTTTCTAATCTTTATTTGCTTTTTAGATAGATTTAATTGCTTTCTAGTATAGATTTATTTGCTTTCTAGATTAGATTTAATTGCTTTCTAGAATCATGAGTAGCTAATTAGTTTAGCTCTAGGATGTAGATGAAGTTAGAATCCATCATGTAATTGCTCTCTAGTATTTTCTTCTTAAATAAAAATAATAAAGACATGATTCTTCTATAAAAAATTTAAAATACAAGAACTCGAAAATTAAGACTTTGATAGGTTATACTTGAATTAGGTTTCTTGATAGCCTATACTTAGTTAGGGTTTGGGGTTGTTGATTTTATTTTTTTATTGAATTATTTAAAGATTTAGTTTGTTTTTATGAAAAGTAGTATCTTTGATGAGTTATACTTGCACACCACTTGATAGCTCATACTTAGGGCACTTTGAATAAAGATTAAACTAAAAAGATCAAATTTTTATGAGAGAAGAAGATAATAGAAGTAAGAACATGGTTGGAAACTAGTGGATTCTAGATCCTAGGCTAATTAGAACAAGCAAACTTCAACCCAAAATTCTTTGTTAATCCGTTAGACTATGGAATTAGTAAGAATCGCAAAACACTTTAGATCCCTGTGAGACGACCTGTACAGCGCTACAACGATACTGTGCGCTTGCAGTAATTTATCACATCACCTGGTATTAAGGCAATAGGTTCGAGTGATAAAATAATGGAGTGGGCCTGGTGTTAAGGAAATAGCTTTAAGAGTGAAAAAAAGAATATGATCCGAGTAATCGGGTATTTTGCACTTAAGTAAGCGTGAATATTTGTATGAAAGGTGAAATATTCTAAAAAAAGAAAAAGAAAAAGAAAAGAGTATGAACCGAGTAATCGGGTACTTTGTGCCTAAGCAAGCATGAATATTCGTATGAAAGGTGAAATATTCTTAAAAAAAATTATTATGAGAGAGGAGATGAATCCTGAGTTAGAGTTGAAGTCCAATACCGAAGTAGACTATCACACGTGCATGTAGATATATAGGAGCCAATGGATTATACGCTAGTGGGTATTGAAAGATAGGATTTAAATTTTTGATTAAAATGATAAGTGTATCTGATATGACACTCGATTCGATAATTGATAATCTAAATGCATTCTTGAGTTTGTATATTAGTGAGAATAATTAATGAAAATATTATAATTTTTTTTTTCTTCTTTTGTATAAAATTTTTATTTTTCTTAATTTCCGGTTATCCTTATTTTTCTTTTCTTTATTCCTTAATCGATTTTCTTCAAGAATTTTATGGGTATATTCACTGCAAACCCTTACGAGACAACACTCGTCCACTAGGGTAACCTAGAGGTTTAAAGGCTTGTTGCATGTGCTAAGTGCAATCGCGATTCCTGCAAAAGTGAGTTAGGATTTTTCTTTTTCTTTTTTAGTTTTAGGTTTTGCTCGAGAACTAGCAAAAGATAGGTGTGGAGGTGTGATGAGTATCATATATTGTATTTTTCCTCCTATATTTTATCTAATTTTGTATACAAATAAATACTACTTAGGTATTTTTAGTGTCTTTTTCAGGTAATCATATTTATATAAAGAGATGGCATGAAATCAGAGCCGGATTAGAAAATCAAGTCCAGAAAAAAGTTCAAAGAGAGTAAAGCTACAAGATTAAAATATTGCAGAGAGTCAAAATCAAATACAGTCAGGAGAATCAAGTGTACAAGACAAGAGACTCGTGCACGAGAAAAACTAGAACCATTGGCCATTCATTAGCCGCCAAATGGCGGTTTTAGCTGCCAAATCGTGGCTCAAAGAGCTGTAAACAGGCTGATTTTTCTTTGGTGAATTCTTTGTAATTTTGTAGTTTTTTTAGTTCTGATAGAATTATGATTTGAGTTCTGAATCTTATATATTGGCTGTATCCTTGTATTCTAGGAGGATGCTATAATTTTTGTACTCATTTTTCATTAATAAAATGAGGATTTTTCTAAAGGGGTGACGGCCACAATACCGTGCTTCCGAGGTATGCCATTGCTTTCTAATCTTTATTTGTTTTTTTTAATAGAGTTAATTGTTTTCTATTATAGATTTATTCGCTTTCTAGATTAGATTCAATTGGGTTCATGAATAAAAATAGGATTTTGCTTGCTAGAATTATGTGTAAATATTTTTTTTTAGCCTTAAGATATAGATAAAGTTAGTTTAATAGATCTAATATGATTTATCTCATCTTCTTCAAAAAAAAATTAATTTATGATTTTTCTATAAATAAATAAAATATAGAGTTCTTAAATCATAATTTTTTGATAGATTATACTTAATTAATATTTTGATAATCTATACTTAGATGAGATTTGGAATCCATATTCTTTATTCTTTGCTTAAAAGCCATAATTTGTCTCTATCCATTGCCTTAAAGGCTTTTGATTCATTTTAACTCCTTTATATATATATATATACATACATACATACATACATACATACATACATATATATATATATACATATATATATATATATATATACATATATATATATATATATATATATATATAGATACATATATATATATATATAGATACATATATATATATATATATATATATATATATATATATATATATATATATACATATATATATATATATATACATATATATATATATATATACATATATATATATATATATATATATATATACATATATATATATATATATATATATATGTATAAACACACACACACACACATTAAACACACACACACACACACACACATCAGACGTCACTTTGTTCTCCTGGGTGAGCGTCACACCGAAATGCTGGCTTGGGAATGATTTGAAATTAATGACATCTCTTCGTTGGTCGCGCTCGAGAGGCCCGACGTTAGGGCTTCTAGATCCTCTTTTTTTGCGGGTATAAATACCCCTAGGGTGATATGGCCACTTCCAGGATCTGACTTCTCTCCTCCTTCAAAAGGTTTTAGCCTCTCTTGTTGTTCAAGGTAGAAGATTATGACTTACCTATCTTTTTTGCGAAGGAGTGGTTTCATCTCTATGGACCTTCTAGCTGATGATGAAGGGGATGGAACTTTCAACTCTGAACAAAAATCAGTGGATCAGGTTCCACACTTGCACCATTGGAGTAAGACTTCCTTTGCTTCTCTTATATTTTTTTTTACTTCTCTCTTTCTCATTTTTTTGTGTCCTTTCTGACGTTTAGACTAGCCAATAGTGTCATCATGGCATGGGCAGGTAGGAGAATCACCTTTCTGGTCCGATTTTCATGCTTATGATTGCATTATTGGTTGGTAGCCGCAATCTTCCGCTAACGAGTCCTCCAGCTGCACTGGGCTACAAAGGGCGCAGTGGTTTTCAAATGCCATTGCATCTTTAGCTAGTACTCCCATTGCTAGAGTTCCAGGGACTTTGAAAGGCCATGGCATCCTTGTGGGCTTTTCGAATGCCATGGCATCCTTTTCGAATGCTATGGCATCCTTTTGGATGGCCTTTACCTTGCCCACCACTAGGAGTCGAGTGTTTTGGAGTGTGCGCTTAGGATCTCCCCAGGAACAACTCTTCCTAGAAAGTGGCTCGCCTTTCAAGTTTACGCTGTAGACCACGCCGAATCCACAGTATACTTGAATACTGTGAATCTTTTTTTTGTATAACTTATGTTAAACCAATAGAATTATAGATACATTGTAATGCTTAAAACAGTGAATTTACTTTAAATGCTCAAAGCAACAATTGTAAATCTGAATTTTGAATGTAATACTCGCATATAGAGATTAATAAAAGAATTTTATTCATTTATACATTTGGTGCATTCTTATATTTTTCTTCTTCTTTTTGTTGTTCAGTATTGGAACGTTGATTTACAAGTCCAAACCAATTTAGTTAACTCTTTACTCAGTACTGGATTGCTGGGGTATTGCCCCATAGCTCTCAACTGAACAAGTTAAAAAAAATTATCACTACCCTCAACCAAAGATTTCTAAGGGTAACACTTTTTGAGAAATTTCCCATTAATGGGAACCTTTAGAGTTTCACTATCAGATTTGGCTAATCTGTTAGCCACATTGGAGTAGACAGATTCTATCACGAATGGTCCTTCCTACTTTTGTTGAAATTTTGCCTTTGGATTTGTGGGTGATGAGCATAGAGCATCGTATTGCCAAGACTAAGTCCCCTTATTTAAATATCCGTTCTTTAACTGTTTTGTTGAGAACTTTGGAGATTCTGGCTTGGTAAAGTTTAATATGTTGTTGAGCTTGAATCCTCTTTTTATCAAATGCTTCCAACTCCTGAAGGTGTAATTTGTAGTTATCTTCAATAGTCATTTCCAATGCCAAGACAGTGTGAAGTGATGGTAATTGAATTTCCAAAGGCAAAACTGCTTCACAAACATACACTAAAGAAAATGGGGTTGCATTTGTGGGAGTTCGTATAGTTGTGCGATATACCCATAAGCACTCACCAAGTTTTTCAAGCCAGTATCGTTTATTTTTCTGAACGAGTTTCTTTAATATTTTGATCATTATCTTATTGAATGCCTTCGCTAGACCGTTTGCAGTAGGTTTGTAAGCTATCGGTGCGATGCCTTTGATTTTGAATTTGTCGCATAACTTATAAAATGTTTGGCTTACAAATTGGGGTTGGTTGTTGTGGACTATCCATTGTGGCACGCCAAATCGGTAAATAACATGGTGTTTTATGACTTTAACCATGATAGAGGCTTTTATTGCTTTCAGTGATATTGCTTCTGACCATTTAGAAAAGTCATCGGTGACCATGAGGATATACTGATGACCTTTTGAAGAAGGGAAGATAGGTCCAACTACATCAATACTCCATGCTTCAAATGGCCATTGTCGGCGAAAAATTTTGAAAAACAAAGCAGATCCACGAATTCAGAGTCAGAAGTCCGCAACTCAGCGGATCCGCGAACCTAAGAGACTGAGGTTCGCGACCCAGACGACATAACAGGTTCGCGAACATAAAACTGAGATTCGCGATACTGCCCATAGAATCCGGGTAGGGGTTTAATACAAAGTTATTCGACCCGAACAAGAGAGTTGCTACCTCGGATCGTGGAGATAACTGCCAAACGAATGCAGCAGCATTACTCCAGTCGTGGGAGCAACCACCTAACAAATATGACGGCACTTCTCGAGTAGTGGGAGCTAACGGTCAAGCAAATGAGGCGGGACATTACTCTAGAACCCCTAAAAAAGGCAGGAGAACGAAAGAGAAGGGGACGAACATCTTCTCCTAAAAATTACCCCTTGTGATCAAGAGTCAAGAGCCTTTCTTTTCCTTTTAGCCAACTGAGAGAGATTGTACAGAGTGTCAACGGAGAGCAGGATCGTCCTCCATAGCTACATCAAAATCCAGTTTTAAACAAAGAGGAAATCTATCTTCCTCATCTTCTGTAAACGGAAAACCGTTGGATTGTAATCCTTTATTGAAAAAACTTCAATAGAGCGTTGTTTGCAATTTTTATGGCAAACAGAAAATTGACAATTCCGCTGAGGAAAACTATCACCTCCGGTGATCTGGTGGTAGCTCAATTCGATAACATTCCAGTTGGTAGCATGGTCGACTCGATCACCATTCATGTTGACTAGGAAAGGTATGAAAAATTCCTTTTTTTTCAGGCTCCAAGAGCCCTACTTCCCTAAGGGGATGCCGTAAAATCTCCAAGGGGTCAATCCCCAAGGAGGCTTTAATGGCAATAGCTCAGCCAAGGGAGTTGTCGGACTAAATTGATCTGAAATCCTCTTCTTCAACATTGGGCTCAAGGCCAGTTTTGACTAAGACTCTTGATCGCTCAAGCAAAGTGGACCAAAGTCCCCACTTCAACAAGGGGAAATGACCACTACCCACTCTGCGAGACTATGACGTGGAGAAGGAGGTTCCTCTCACTCGTACAACGAGAAGAAACCTAAGAAGAAGCAAAGTTCGTGCCCTTCGCAGGACCATGCAGCAAAAGGAAGCCTCCAACTCATCATCGCAAAGGTCTATTGTACAAGTATGGAGGCCAAAATGCGAGATGGCAAAAGATTGGGACATGGAAGGATTTACTTGCGTTTCTTGCAAGAAATGAAGTAACTCCACAAAAACCATGTATGACTACAAACGCGGAGCATATGTCCACATTCCTCGTGTCCCAAGGGGGAAACATGATCACACAATTAGAGAAGTCCGTGGAACCCGCGAACCTCAAGTTCGCGAAAGACGTGCGCCTATCTTTGAGGCTAACCTTGTCTCATTCACTGTCCCAGTAAGAGAGAACAAAAGAAGGCTATCTTCAGATACAAGAGATCTTAGGGAACTTCTAAACAAAAAAACGAAGAATCCCACGCATCTCATTGCCATTGCGAATGACTAATCAGTGCAGTACTATCTCACTGTCATTGTTCAGCTCATGCTAGACCGACGGTGTTCCATCGGCTATCATCCCAACCGGTGAAGAGAAGTCGACGAAACAGGCTCGAGTTATCTGAGCCTGAATATCTCGAAGTATCATCCAATATGATAAGTATCGGGGAAAAGAAGAAAAAGAAGACAAAAAAAGTCTTCGAAGGAGTTTCTGACTCGGAACTCTCTTCGGGTTCGAAGGAAGAGCGAGGAGTTTTTCAAAACACTCGACTCAAGAGTGGGGTGGCAGTCCCCATGAACTATAAACAAATGGCGAGAATCTCTTCCGATGAAGAAGACACGATCAAGTCTGTTATGACTGAGTCGCAAACATCCGATTCATTCCTGGAAGACTCCGCCTCTGCATATATGATTCAAAACAATATCTCAGAAGAATTCATATAGAGAATAGATGAACAAGATAAGAATATCCAGCAACAGCAGGATGTTATCAGCGAACTCAAAGACATGCTACATGTCCTGGTGGAGCTGGAGAAGACTAGATTGAAGATTACATCTTCGCACTCAAAGACTGACAAGGCGGAAGAAGAAGGTCATGAAAAAGAATTAGAACATCATGAGGATGATGATAACCGCTCCATACATCAAGAAGAAAACGCAAATGCTGTCTGGATGGAAAGCTTCCAAAATCAATTGAACGCTCTCATGCATAAGAGCGACCTACAAGAGCTAGGTGTGGTAAGGCCATATCCCATGGAATGGGAAAGTGTGCCGTTCCCAGAAAACTACAAACCATTGAAACTCAAATCTTTTGATGGTAAAGGATCACCAAACCAGCACCTCTACTATTTTAAGTCGCAGATTGGGCATTTAGCCGGAAACGATCCCATTATTACACGGGTATTTGTTAGTACCTTAACAGGACTAGCTTTTGAATGGTTTCGAAGGCTAGAACCAGGAACCATCAATTCATGGAGCGACATGGAAAAAACCTTTCTGACTAGGTTCTATGAAGATGACATGGAGGTGTCAATGCCGGCGCTTCTAGCAACTAAACAAAAAAAAGGAGAGTCAGCCCAGGACTTTATCAAAAGGTTCTGGAATAATTCTCTCAGATCTCTGCATGGGATGCCAGAAAAAATCTTGGTAGAAACCTATCGATATAATCTGTCAACGAAGGTTCTGGCCAGGATGGGAGCAGTAAAATTTACTACTTGGAAGGACCTTGCCCTACAAGCTGAAGAGGCTGAGGAGATCACACAAAGCCTCGAAGAAGAAGGAGGCGAGGAGAAGCAGAAGCGAAGTGGTGATAACAACCATAAGCCTTGATCCCAGGGATATAAGGAAAAAGAGACAATGGTGACGGATGCCCCGCAACCCGTAAAAACTTCTCCGAAGCTCCCTTCTCAAACACGTATGCCTCAAAAACAATATTCCTTCAAGGATGAGCATACGAAAACCATCTTCAGCCTCCTCATGAGTAAGAAGATGCTGAAGCTTCCAGAGTCTAAACGACCAGAGGAAGTAGGAAGAGTTAATGATCCTAATTACTGTATTTACCATAGGATTATTAACCACTCTATCCAAAATTGTTATATCCTTAAAGACAAAATTCAAGCCTTGGTGGACGCCAATGTCATTAAACTCCAAGAACACCAGAAAAGGTGACTGCGAACATGGTGACTATCAGGTTTGGTAAAGCACCTGACTGGATAGAGTCGACAGTTCAAGGCGGAGTGCAACCCATTCCTAGAGGCACCATGCCGGTCGTGAATTTTGATCCGCATCAATAACAGGAGAAAGAATTGTTCCCCTTCAAGACTGATAGGGGGAAGATAATATGGGTGCATCCAGATCTTCTTAATGATGAACAATGGACTTCCAACCCATCTAGAAGAAAGCAAAAAGGGAAGATTTTTACTTCCAATGTCGTCTCCATAATTCCCGAAGTTGACGGAGATGTTTCTACTCTAACAGACTCGGAAGAAGAAGCAGGAGACTCTCTGGTGGCTGATGTAGATCCCCCTCCTACAGAGACCCGCTCAGAAAAAGATTATTTGAAGAACTACGGCCAGGCCACAGAATCTCGACCATCTTTAGAAAAGGCCAAACAGAAAGAGCTTAAGTTTGATAAAGTTCTGAAAAAGAAGGGAAAAGAGCCTGCAGAGGATTTGCGGAAGTCATTCCAGTTCGATATCCTGACACAGTTAGCCAATATTCCCGCAAGGATAACCTTGTACGAGCTCCTTAAGCTTTCCAAATCTACTAGAGAAGTTTTAAGAGAAGCTCTGTAAGATTCGGAGGTATTCTTGGTACAGATACCAGAGATGATTGCGGAAGAATCTCTTTGTACAACTTGTCACCAAGTCTCTAGTAAGACCGTTCCCTGTATCGCTTTCTCTCCAGAAAATATGCAAGTCAGGAGCAACAAGTATCACCACCCTTTGTATTACAAGGGATACATAGGGTCTACGGAGATTGATCGCATTCAAGTTGATCCAGGCTCGGCCTTGAGCATCATGCCACAAAGGATGCTACGATATCTTAGAGTGCCGATGAATAGATTAGCGACAACTAATACCACTATCTTCGGATTCAATGCTAACGGTAGTAGACCGTTAGGTAAGATAAAACTCAAGTGCCAAATCGGCGACCTGAAGAAGGAAGTCACGTGCTGCGTGATAGACGCAGACACATCATACAATCTACTATTGGGGAGACCTTGGATCCATAGCAATCTCATTGTGCCCTCCACGTTACACCAATGCATGAAATATGTGGACAAAGACGGGAACATAAGAACGCTAATCGCAGAAAAGCAACCCTTTAAAGGAGTTGAAAATTACTTTACTGATGCGTTGCTGTATCATGATGCGTTCGGTGTTTCAGATCAGCCTGTTCCAGATGACTCTGATAGCGGCGAGGAGGCTGATACATAATCAGGATCCGAAGATTCAGAATCTGAGGATGTAACTTGGGACGGTGAGCCCATTGTGATAAGCCTCGAAGGCCATGATGTAAATAATGCCATTTACTCTGATGGTGAATGGGTGATAAATAAAAATTTAGATTTTGATTATTCTTCTGGTGTTGATTCTGAGCCCTCAAGCACTAGCACAGATGCATTCAGTGATTGTGTAAATGAGATATATTCTCTGACTTCCTTCCAAGCACCTATTCGATCATACTTACACGAATTAAGTTATGACGTTGAAAGTGCTAATCAGGTCATTTTTGAGGTTCCTCCCAAAAATGGAACCCAAAAGGCCATAGTATTTGGAAGAGCATGTCATAAGAACAAAAAGAAATGCTTAGATTCTGAGGAAGAACAGTGAAAACCCGAGTTCTTCTATTACGATGAAAATTCTCGTAGATTAATAAAGAAAATGGGATATAATCTGGCCGAAGGCAGGGGGTTGAATTTCGAAAAAGGAAGAAGGACAATCCTTCAACCTTTTGTTTCAGAAGGAAAAATGCCAGATTATTACCAGAAAACCTGCAGGGGGTTGGGATACATCACCACTCCCGAAAGTTCCTCAGGTGAGAAAACCGAAGAAAGATAGTACGATCATTCGTCAGAATCATCATGCTGGGACTCAGATGTCAGTATTGGTATGATTTTTTGTGAAGTGTCCGCAAACATGACTTCCGCGATCCAAGAAGACGAAGACTTAAAGGAAACCTCGCCGATAAGAGACGACCCCTGGGCCAAGCATCTTAATATGAAGTGGGAGATCCAGTTTGAATAGCGTGAGCCCCCAACCGAAGATAAAGTGATCCAAATCAATATGGGTGATGAAAATAATGCTAAACTCATATTTATAAGTGAGAACCTATCCTCAGAAGAAAGGAAGGAATTGATATCCTTCATTCGCGAATACATTGATATTTTCGCTTGGAGTTATGAGGAAATGTCAGGGTTGGATCCAAATGTGGCGGTTCACAAATTGAAAATCCGGCCAGAGGCTAAGCTAGTAAAACAACAACAACGAAGATTCTGCCCAGAGATCATGGAAGCTATAGAAGCTGAAATCAAGAAGTTAATTGAATCAGGCTTTATTCGCGAGAAACAACACCCTGATTGGGTCGCGAAGATAGTTCCCGTGGCCAAGGAAAATGGAAAAATCCGAGTTTGCATAGACTTTAGGAATTTGAATGAGGCTTGCCCTAAAGACAAATTCCCGTTACCTATCACGGATATTATGATAGATAATACTTGTGGGTATGAGCGTATGACGTTCATGGATAGATTCTCAGGGTATAATCAAATAAAAATATACCCTGATGATGAGAAGCATACGTCCTTCAGGACACCACTCGGGGTATACTTCTATATAGTCATGCTCTTTGGCCTAAAGAACGTAGGTGCTACGTATCAACGCGCGATGAACACAATCTTCTAAGAGCACCTCCAGAAAATAGTGTAATGCATCCACTAAAGTCCACGTTGTATCGAAAGTTAGCCCCTTGAGAATATTAATGACTAAACCCGGATTGTTAAACTCAAGACTATCCAATTGGGCTATTTTGTTATCACAGTATGATATGCGCTTTGTCTCACAGAAGTCTATTAAAGGACAGGCCGTGGCTGACTTCTTAGCCGAACATCCAATCCCGACATCCTTGAAGTTATACGAACAAATCCTGGGAGAGTTAGAAGAATGGGACGTGATTCCAAAAAAGGGTGACTCGCGAAAGTCTTCCGAGGCAAATATAGTCTCGAAAGGTGTATGACAGTTTTTCTTTAATGGTGCCTCCAGAATGGGATCCGAGGGAAAGATGACAGCGGGGGTAGGAGTTGTTTTCGTCTCTCCCCATAACCACATCATTCCTCGAGCTTACTCATTAACAAGCTCGTGCTCCAACAATATCGCGGAATATAACGCCCTCCTAATCGGCTTAAAAATAACCAAACAACTGGGGGTCAAATATTTGGCGGCATATGGGGATTCTCAACTTGTTGTGAATCAAGTAAAAGGGGAGTACGAGGTCAAACATGAAGACCTCCTGCCGTATTATCGTGTGGTGATCAAGATCACCGATGGTTTCGATGGTTTCTATATCAGCCATATAAAGCGCCACTGAAATAGTTATGCAGATTCGCTAGCTTCCTTGGCTGCTACATTAGCCTTACCCAAGCATGCTAGAAGGCAAATTACGGTAGGAAGCAAAGAATTATTTTGTCCAAAAGACGAGCTCAAAGAAGAAATGAAGAAACTACAGGAAGACGAAACTGACACTTTCGAATCAAGCCTAGAACCGAGGGATTGACGTTTTCCTTATATAGACTATGTCCTTTACGGTATATTACCCGAAGGTCCAAAAGAAGCCAGGGCAATTCAAAGAAGGGCTGTCCAGTTCTACTACAACGCAGAACTCCAGACATTATATAGGAAATCTTACGATGGAATTTTACTTCGTTGTCTCTCCAACCGCGAAGCTCAAAAGGTACTCGAAGAAGCTCATACTGGCATCTACGGAGCACACCAGCCAGGGCCGAAACTCTGGGATAGAATTCGAAGGATGGGTTATTACTGGCCTAAGATGATGACATAAGCGGTTGACTACGCCATGAAGTGTAGGGCCTGCCAAATACATGCAGACTTTATACATCAAGCTTCAGAGTATCTTCACCCAATGGCTATGTCATGGCCGTTTGAACAATGGGGTATGGACATTGTCAGGCCAATTTTCCCGCCATCAACGAGAGGACACTGGTTCATTTTAGCTATAAGATTACTTTTCAAAATGGACCAAAGCCGTTTCCCTGGTTGAAATAAAGTCATTGGATGTTATCAGATTCATCAAGCACCATGTGCTTTACTGCTTCGGAGTGCCCAGAAAGATCATTCATGATAATGGGCCTCAGTTTGTAAGCCAGGTATATTCTAGATTCTGCAACAAGTACAGGATCGAGGATGTAGCTTCATCACTATATTACCCTACAGCTAATGGTCTAGCAGAAGCTTTCAATAAGACCATTGTAAAACTTCTTAAAAAATTTGTGTCATCCAATCAAAGGGACTAGGACGAGAAGCTCGAAGAATGCCTGTGGGCGTATCGCACCACAGTCCGAACCCCCACCAATGCCACGCCCTTCTCTTTGGTATATGGGTCAGAAGCAGTCTTGCCTTTGAAAATCCAAATCCCATCATTACGAGTTGCATTAATAACTAGAATGACGCAAGAAGAAAGACATCAACAAAGACTCTAAGAATTAGAGGCTTTGGACGATAAGCGCTTAGAAGCTCAACAGAGTATTGAACTATACTAGGTGCGGATCTCCAGAACTTTTAACAAAAAAGCTAAGCGAAGAACTTTCAAAAAAGGCGATCTAGTTCTGTCAGTCAGAAGGCCGATCATAACTAGCCAGAAGCCTAGAGGGCAGTTCCAGCCGAAGTGGGAGGGACCCTTTGTCGTTGATACGGTCTACTCCAATGGCGCGTATCGGTTGACAAAGACGAACGGAGACAAGATCATGATGCCGATCAACGGCAAGTTCCTGAAGAAATATTATTCTTAGCAAAATTGCGGAACACCAGTTGCAATTTGACCTGGGTAGTTCGACGCAAACCATTAACCAAAGTTTGTCTGTAATCGGAAGTTCATTAATAAAGATTTATGGTTCCGGACTAAAAATATTTAAAGCCGCGAACCAAATTTTCTTTCTATCAAATTTGCCAAGTTAAATATTACCTCTGGCGAACCAGATTTTCTTTTTACCAAAATTGCCAAGTTAAATAATATCTCTGGCAAATCAGATTTTCTTTTTATCAAATTTGCCAAGTTAAATAATACCTCTGGTGAACCAAACTCTCTTTTTATCAAATTTGCCAAGTTAAATAATACCTCTGGCGAGCCAAACTTTCTTTCTATCAAATTTGCTGGTCAAAAACACCTCTAGCGAATCAAATTTTTCAACAAGAAGTTCTTTCATTCACAGTAATTTCGGGTACTTAGAAAATTTTGATTCATTTTGAGATTATCAAGTTAACAGTTACTTCTGGTAATCAATATCAGAATCATCCTTCAGATACTGTTAGTTACGTAAAAAGAAAAGAACTTCTTTATTCATCATCAGAACAAAATTACAGAGAATTCTCTAGTATTGTACAGTCAACAAGAGTGGATACAAATCACTGATGTAAAAAAAAGAGAGGAAACTTGCTTCTGTAATCGTCTCTTTCAGCATGGCTCAGATCAAAAAGTTTGCTCCTGCAGGCTCTTCTCTGGAATGACAGACTTGCTTCTGTAGCCTTCTCTTTGTGCATGGCTCGGATAAGAAAGTTTGCTCCATGGCCTCCACTTCCAATTTGCTCTTGTAGCCTCCTTTTTAAGGATGGCTTAAAGGCACAATCTTGTTTCTTCTTTCCGACCACAATCAGAGACCTCCTGGTTGGTTCCCCAGTGATGATGCCAGTGACTTGATTAGTTCAAAACTGGGCATACCAAATGCACTCCCCAAACGTATAACGTGAGGGGTTGCACAAATTCAAGGTCCTGGTCATTAGTACCCCAACCTTGTGGGGTACTAGGAAAGAAGAAAAACAATGCCCCAGACCCAAAATCTTTTCTCTCATGAAAAATACATGAGACCTTCCAAGCCTCTTGAGGTATTGGAAGCAATTACGAGCCCATCGGGTCTAGGTCATTGTTAAGGAGAATGACTACGGTTATCTCTTGCAGCCAAGTCAAATCCCTGTTAAAAAAGAAGAAAGGAAGAAAGATGATGATATTAATCAGAAAAAGAAGTTTACCTTAATTAAGAAAAATGACTACGGTCAGAAGAATCTTTTCGGTGGAACACCCCGCTGGATTGATGCAGTCTGGAGGTCTTGTAATATGCCAACTTTTACCCATCACTTCGGTTGGAGAAGAAGAAAATATGGCTGCACAAATAAATCAACTACAAAAGAAAGGATGAGAAGATAATCAGGAAGAAATTTTCTCACGTCAGAATGATCTTCCATTGAAGGAATCATGCGTCTTATATAGACAGTCTGGCAACTGCGATCTTCGGTTTGGAAAAGATAAGGTCGAAATCTTCGGTTAAGATTTTCAGTTCAGATCTCAACATAATTTATTACTGTTGCATGGGACGTTTAGTTATCACAGCCTGGAGATCTCGTCATTAATAGAGACATGCAACGCTTAGGATTCCACGCCCGACGGCTTCGTCCCAAGGCTCGTAAAGTTTCTAGACGCAATACCGCGAACCTGAAAATTGCAGTCCGCAAGAGCCAAGATGGCGAATTTAGCATGAATCCGCAAACTTCCGGGCGGAACATCGCAAACTCAAGCTCACAATCCTTGGAAGTCAGGATCGTGCATTTACTATGGGTTTAGTCAACTCGCGAACCTCCGAATGTGAAGTCGCTAACCTGACAAAGATCCATGGAAGTCACGTGACAGATACACGGATACCAGAATTTTACAGAGAATCGCAAATTTCAGACGCGATAGGACGAGTTTATTGCAAGTCTTCGAAGACAAATGCAAAGATCATGCATTAGAAATACAAAACCAAGTTTAAGTTCTCTACATAAGCAAGGAGTCATACCATGCAGAACAAATGTCAGAGGACTGTTACAAAAGAAGGAACAACAAAGAATAAAAAATATGCATATACAAGTTTCTACAACTCAATGATTCAAGAGAGTTTTAATTTTCTCCTCAGCATCATCAATATCTTGTTGAAGGATCTCATAAGCTTGGACAGTAGCTTGACGACGCAATTCCTCGTCACTAGCAACAACATTCTGCGCTGCAGCAGCCTCCAGCATATCCAATTCAGCTTGTATCGCCTGGAGATCTCTGATTGTATTGTCCCGCTGGCGCGATAAGTTGGCGAGATTCCTCATTGACTCATCACACTCCTTGGTGATTTTGGCCAAGAAAGCTTGAGCTTTGGCGATAGTGTCTTGAGTCCTAACAATAGCCTGGTCATGGTCCTTGACAATTAAAGCAGCGGCCTCCACTTGAAGAACTAGAGACTCGCGGTCTGATTGACCCTTTTCTAATGAGGCTTTGCAAGCATTTGCCTTCTCCTTAGTCTCCTTCTGAAACTTAAGCTGTTCCTCTTTCAGCTTCTGGAAAATAATTTCCACTATCTCAGATTTATCAGCACTTCTGGCTTTTGATAGGAATTCAGCATGCTTTTGAAGCTGAGTTATCATAAGCCTAAAGGGAGCAACTTTATCCTCTCCACCAATGCTGACAATACCAGTTAAATAAATATTGAGAACATTGGCGAGTGAAGCAAAAGAAGCTCCCTTCAGTATTTTATCAATACATTGGTCAAGGAAGTGAATGTAGGTCTCCACCGTATCCTTCAATAAATCAACCTCAAGCATATCAATCTCCGCAAAAGAGGGAGTAATACTGGTTGAGGCAGAGGCGGATTGATCCGCAACCAAACTAGTATCAGGAGGAATGGGACTTCTGGAGACTTCAGCAGAGCTAACAACTACAGCATCTTGAACCAAAACATCGGTCCGAGCAGCTGCGGCCAAAACCGTGGACATAGTAGTCTTGGGAATCATTACTTCCGTAGAAGTGGTAACTGCAGTCGCCTCATCAGTGTCAGCTCCCGCGATGGTGTCATCTGACGAAGTTACCTTCCCGGCCATGTGTTCTAAATCAGGAGTCGAAACTGGAGCTATCAAAAGGAGAAAGTTAATAGTTAAATGATACAATATCATTTGATAATAACATAATTGCTAAAGGAAGAAGATGCAGACCTAAAGGTTGGACACTGGATTCCCCAAGTCCGTACACCTCAGGACCAAACACTTCAGGCCCGTATACTTCGGTTCGAACGTCTTCGCTCAAATAGACATACTTACCATGGTCTGATGGAGGGGTTGAAGATCGAAAATCATCACTGTTGACATTATAGTCGTCTCCCCAATCATCTTGACTTCTTGAAGGAGGTGCTGCTTTTGGGGAATCTAATACGCGAGTCTCCCCAATGATTTGTACTTCATCGTCTGCAACGGCAGAAGCTGAAGGGCCCTCTTATATGGCCAGAGAAACACCGACTTTAACAGTGGCCTGACAAATAAGGGGGGTAGAACCCTCTTGAGTAACGGGAGTAGGATCACTGCAGAGAACATGTCCTTGAGTCTGACGCCTCTTAAGGGAATAGAGAGTTAAAGATAAGTCATCTTCATCCTCCTCGGGTTCCTCAACGAGGGACTCAGAAACCAGAGTGGGTGTTGCAGTGCCAGTCCCAGATGGGATGCTCTGCGAATCAATCCCCTGCGGAATGGTAGGCAAGTCACTGAGGCGCCTTAGTCTTTTCTGCTTATGTGAAGATTTCTTGGGGGAAGATTGCGGTTGAGGAGAAGTCTTCTTCGATGTCGGGAGAGAAGAAGCATCAAGAGAGGCAGTTTGAGCTGATACATTATCGACCTCTTCCCTCTGTTGAGTTATTGGTTCTGATTCATTGGATGCACAGTCTCCCCTGAAATCTTCCATCCCTGCCACTTTTGTACTGCCAGCCTTCCTTTTCTGGGCATACCAAGCTCTGATCTCCCGCAGACTGGTATGATTTGCGTTGAAATTCTGGGGAGCGGAATTAGCATCCGTAAATCACTTACAGAAACTGAAGCTCATACTCGAATTTGGAGTCTTGAGCGAAAGATCAAATCTGGCTTGAGTTCCACCTGCGACGAAGTGAAACCAAGCTCGAGCTCCCTCAAGAGCATTCCCAATAAAACTTATCTCTCTATTGTGATTACCAACATAAAGCTAATCATACCCAAACTGTCGAGCGAAACGACTTGGGTAGTAAGGCTCTATGCAGCAATGGTTCCCCAAATGAAGAACCAGATGTCCTGAGCAGATGTTTATCAGCCACCAGAAGCATCCCGAGGACAAAATAGTAAATTTATCGACACCAGCAGTATCCGTGAAGTCCTCTCTGTACCCAACATTTGGAAAGTACGAAAAACATCTGAATAACTCAAAAGTCTTGAAATGACGGAGGGTCTTGCAGATCATAGCATTCAATCCCCTCTCCATTGCGACCTCTCATAGTGCTGCACTTTGGGAGCACTTAAGTCTATTTGCGAATCAGCAGGACTCATCAAAGTGGGGCAATGTAGAACTAACTAAGTCATCAAATAAGTGTAAGGGAGTTCTACACGTGGATTAGGAGTTTTTATGACTGGATCTCCCCTCTTCCTCTGCTCCTTCTTCACGTTGCAGAATTTATCAGATAACCTTCTTAGTCCGCTTTGGATGCTGCAAACCATCGCGGGCAACAAACTGAGCCGCCTACCGAATGCTAGTAGGACGGTTGGGTATATGGCCCTAATGGGTATGTTTTCCTGCGAAAAAATAACACACTTCTTTAGCCATACCATCAAACCACCAAGAAGGCAGGATCAGACAAAGGCTGGAGATCCTGATAATGGAAATTTTCAAAGGACGTTCCAGCCTTGAAGACGTTCTCGTCAGATTCAGTGACATTAGCATCTGTCCCGAAGCCGTCGATTCTTTTCTCAACTTCCTTTTCAGAAACAGGATGAAAGCGAGTAAAGTTCGGATTGCTCTTAGAAAAGTTGGGCAGAAGATATTGTAGCCACTTCTTTGGCTTCAAACTGCGGGTGCCGGATGTATGGGTGCAAATATGATAATAACAGAGCAACTCCCAGTAAGTACTATAGATCAAAGGATCCCGGGTCTTCAACAAGTGGAGTTCTTCCCCAGTGGGGACATACTCTTCATATGGGATGTCTCCCATGGGTAAACCCGAAATTTCATACATTTCATGAAGGGAAAAATCCAATTCGCCTCGAGGGCAGAAAATGGTGCAAGTATCAGGATTGTGCAGTTCTAATAGAGCAAAAAAATAGAATCTGCTAGCAGGAATACCGTGCTGAACAGCTCTGATAGCATGATGTAGCCCTGCATAATGAAGTTGATATCTGAAAGTCTTCAGGAAAAAGTCAGTTAAGATTGCCCACTCTCCTTTTGAAGAGCAGTGAACCCATCGGGGGGACGAAAATCCTGAACAGGAAACTCACTTTGTGCATTGGTGAATCGGTGCAGGAAAGTCTATGCGATTATGGGAATCTCGCCTCTGGGGAGGTCATTTTTAAGCAGTCCTGGAAGCAATCCACAAAAGTGTTTTCCAGTACTACGAGGAAAAGCACCTTGAGCATTGAACCCCCAATAAGATGCTGTCTTGCGGACTGTTTATGTGCCAGTCCATTTGTTTGGGCACGGAAAGGGATTGAAAGAATAAGAACGGATAAGACCTCTCCATATTAGGGAGAAACAAGTAGCGACCTTCAACTTGACGAAGCCACTTGTAATCTCCATCTTCCAAATCACTATCGGGCACTGAAACATGGTCCCCAAACAAAAAGGCGGGTTTGCGTAGCGGAGACCGATCATCTTCTTCGAAAGGTGCATTAGTTATCAGTTCTCGTAATGCTGAGCGAGAATGATGGAGAATTTTGCCTTATCTCTCTTGGCTATCTGATGCTGTACAATGTGGAAAGACATGACCAATTCTGAACTCTTTCTTCCCATCACAGCCATCCGAGTATCCGAAATAATGATCCTTAGGCCAAGGATTCAAGGCATAATCGACTGTAAAAGACATTCAGATTCAAGATAAGAAAATATCTGAAAAAGGGGCTGTCTTTCGAAAGTTATTTTTATTTATTACTTCCAATTAAGGGCTCCTGCCGAACCACTATTGAACTAGAGGTTGCTTGAGGATCCTGATGACCACTGGCAGCCACATCAGAGGAAGAAGTTTTTTTCGGCATCTTTTACAGATTAGAGAATCCTTCGCACAGAGAATCGAAAGCTATAGGAGGTTGAAGACGAGAAGTCTGAGGAACTATAAAGAAGAACTCGGATTTTAAATTTCTTGAGATAAGAGTAGCCTCTCTTATAAAGTGGAGATTATATAGCAGATGATTTGACGACCGAGATCTCTAGATAGGCGTGATATCTGGCCCGAATCTCATGGGTACCATTGCATTTAATGCTGCTCAGAGAACGTCTCAATTCTTACTCCGTAAAAAGCAACCGCCTTCTGGCCTTTCCGCAACCAAAAAGTAAAAGCTCGCGTCCCTAACACAGGGTCTCGATCCTTCAGAAATTTCAGTTTGTGACCCTAACACAGAGTCGCTTTCTTCTCCAAAGAAAAAGCTCGCATCCCTAATATAGAGTCGCGATCCTCCAAAAATTACAGTTTGCGACCCTAACACAGTCGTTTTCTGCTACCAAATGAAAGTTCGTGCCCCTAATACAGAGTCGCGATCCTTCAGAAATTTCAGTTTGCGACCCTAACACAGAGTCACTTTCTTCTCCAAAGCGAAAGCTCGCGTCCCTAATACAGAATCACGATCCTCCAAAAATTACATTTTGCAACCCTAACACAGAGTCGTTTTTTGCTACCAAATGAAAGTTCGCGCCCCTAATGCAGAGTCGCGTTTCTTCCGAAAAGACAGTTTGTGACTCTAACACAGAGTCGTTTTCTTCTCCAAAATGAAAGTTCGCGATCCTAATACAGAGTCGTGTTCCTTCCAAAGCAAAAGTTTGCGACCCTAACACAGAGTCGTCTTTTTCTCCAAAATGCAAATATACGACCCTAACACAGAGTGTATATTTCGAGAATTGAAGATTGGGTGGCGCTAATACAGAGTCGCATTTTCTTTCAAAAGCAGCAAATTCATGGCGCTAATACAGGGTTGTGTTCCTTTCAAGATGAGAGTTCGAGATATGGCGACAGAGTCATGCTGCCGGCAATTGAAGAAGAATTCTAATACGGAATTGTACTCTCAGAGATATGAAAAAAGGACATTCTAATATAGAATGATATGTCCAAAGTATTCCAAAACTTCTCAAAAATTACGAGAGTTTTGAAAACTTTGGAGGGGGTTTTGTCAGCGAAAAATTATGGAAAACAAAGCATATCCACGTATTCAGAGTCGGAAGTCCGCAACTCAGCAAATCCACAAACCTAAGAGACTGAGGTTCGCGACCCAGATGAGAGAATAGGTTCACGAATCTAAAACTGAGATTCGCGATACTGCCCATAGCATCCGGGTAGGGGTTTAATACAAAGTCATCTGATCCGAACAAGAGAGTTACCACCTCGGATAGTGGAGATAACTGCCAAACGAATGCAGCAGCATTACTCCAGTCATGGGAGCAACCACCTAACGAATATGATGGCACTTCTCGAGTAGTGGGAGTTAATGGTCAAGCAAATGAGGCGAGACGTTACTCTAAAACCCCTATAAAAGGCGGGAGAATGAAAGAAAAGGGGACATATATCTTCTCCTAAAAATTACCTCTTGTGATCAAGAGTCAAGAGCTTTTCTTTTTCTTTTAGCCAACTGAGAGAGATTGTACGGAGTGTTAACGGAGAGCAGGATCGTCCTCCATAGCTACATCAAAACTCAGTTTTAAACAAAGAGGAAATCTATCTTCCTCATCTTCTGTAAACAGGAAACCGTTGGATTGTAATCCTTTATTGAAAAAACTTCAATAGAGCGTCGTTTGTAATTTTTATGGCAAACAACCATGATGTAACCATAGGATGCAGGTACTTTGATGGTCTGTATAATGCCCATGTTTTTTAGTGCTTCCCAAAATGGAGGATATTACTTATTACTTGCACTAGATAACCCAACAGTCACAGGATCTTGAAATAACCGTAACTACTGCCACAATCAGATGAATAAATAACATGTCTGAAACTGAAAAGATTTTATTTATACAAAGAGTTCATTACACAAAGTGGCACACTATTTTAAATATGAACACAAAATAATCAAAAAAGAAAGCAGTGCCCAGACAAAATGAAATATAAACAAAATATATAAAGATTTTCCAGATGGTACTTCGTTGCCTATCGTTACTCGATCTGTCCAATGAAGTACGGGTCTTCAACTGGGCTGGATCCCCTTCTTCACGTTCCAAATCTGGGTTCAAAACCCAGGGGATTAAACCCAGCAAATAACAAATTTAAAAAGAAAAATTATGTACTATTATAGTACAGGAATATAAGTGTGCATGAGCATGTTTATGTCAGTATTGTTCATGTACATATAAATTAAACATGAAAGCAAGCATAAATAAATGCATAAATAAATAAACACGACAATAGCTAAATAAACATGACAATAACTCTCTATCTATTTAATCCTATATTCTATTGGTCTCAGTCATCGTCCAATTTATTTGTAGAAACTGTATTAATGGATAAAATTCACCATTGTCATATAAGTGCCCGTGCATACCCGGGACCCAGCCACAATATTCATGGCGCTTAACCATGACATGCCGCTAGGCACTACAATCAATTCTCGTACTGTATTACAGTAACGGATATACCACTCTTGGTAACAATTATCAATTGGTGATCCAGTAATTACCGAGGTTGTTGTAGTAAGAGAATCCCAGCCCTAACAATACAATCAATTCTTATACGATAAGGTTCTTATCCATCATATAGTTTCTCCCATTCCCATTTTCATAATACATTATGCACATGAAAATTTTATTTTTTTCATTTATTTGTTTACTTTTTCTTTTCCTTCTTTAATTGTTTTTCAATTCATAATAACGTGTTTGCATTTTCATGACTGTACATAATATGTAGTATCATAACACATGATTCGTAATATCAAAGCACATGACTTGTATCATGATAAATTAACACATGATATATTAGTACATAATTATATCACAATTCATATCATTAAAATTATTTCAATAATCTGGTTCAATTCTTAATGTCAATCAATAACCCAATTTGGAAACCAAGTGCATAATGTAATAATACTGTATTATTTATACCTATCAATTATTCCCAATTAATCCAAGCTAAGTCCAAGTCCAATTCCACTAAATTTTCACTTATTTTTATTTTTATTTTATTTTTTTTTCTGTCAGGCCCAGACCAAGGTCTAAGCCCACTGTCAATTCTTTTTTTTTCTTTTACTGGGCTGAGCTGACCAGCCCAGTCTGTTATTATTTTTTTCTATTTTTTTTGTGGCCCAAGTTAAATCAAAGCCCACTATATTCTTTTTTTTTATTTTCTCATTTGCTGGGCCAGGCCTATTTCCTTTTTTTTCTTTTCTTTTTCTTTCTAATCTCTTGGCCCAGCCTACAAAATTTCTCTGCTCTTCCTGTTTATTGCCGTTGCTTCTTCCTCCTCCTCTTCTTCTTTTCTCTTCTTTTCCTTTTTCTTTTTTATTTTCTTACCTCTTTGTAAAGTTTCTTGTAAAAAACACAATTATAAATATGACTATTCTCATACCGAAAATAAATTTTCTACTCTAAACCGAAACTTAATTTTAACAAAATGGCTTACATTTAATTACTTCCAAACAATACAATCAAAAAGAAAAATTATATAATTAAAAAAAAAATAATCAATAGAGTAAGGATAGTGTGTTACTTACCTCAGCTTGATCTCGAATTCTCGGTTTGAATCCTTAATTTGGTTTGATTTTCTTTCTTCTTCTTTTTTTTTTTCTTTTTCTCCCCTTTTTCTTTTCTCTTCTGCTTGGTTTGGCTGAAAGACAAAAGAAGAAGAGAGTGAAGTAGAGTTTGGGAGAGGGAAAGTAATTCAAGGGTAATTTCGTAATTTAAACAAAACTGCTTGCATCTCCATTCGCCACCTAAAGTCTTAGCTTGCCACATGAGTTCTCCATTCGACAGCTCAAACCGACTTTCTTTGGGGTGTACCCTTAGAAATCTGTTATAGAAATGGTGTGTGTATAACGTAATTTCTAATTTATTTTTATTATTTACGACTCAGGTAAATATTTTTCAAATACTACCAAATTTATGCAGGACGTAGTGCTCGACAAGAAAAACTTTACAAAATTATTCGTTTGTTGTTTCGATGTCTGGAATAAATGAACCGAAATTCCGAAATAATTAGAAGGATAATTTTAATATTATCAAATTAGTAATTTTGGGAGTATTTTTTGGTCTCGTAAGAAAAATCTCCAAAAATCCTAAATATTACAAAACTAATAATCGCGAAAACTGAATTTCATTTGGATTTGTGGAGTTAAAGTTACGTTCACCAAAGATTATTTCGGTGTCCAAAATTGACTTCGGTGGACTTATTCGGCACGATTGGTCTCAAGAGAGCAATATAGATAGCTCGAAGTTTTGGATATTACATCCTACTCACCTAACAAAAGAATTTCGTTTTTGAAATTCCAAATTAAAAGATGTGCTTGTATTCACGGGTACCTATTTATATATAAAAATAAAATTCAATTGATATACCTGATAGTGAGAAAAGGTATGGGTACTTTATCCTGATGTCCTTCTCAAGCTCCCAAATTGAATCTCTTGGTGATTGTCTATTCTAGGAAACAAGAACTAACGGTATCACTTTATTCTTAAGGACCTTCTCCCATCGGCCAATAATTGCTACGAGATTCTTCTCATACTTTAGGTCTGATTTCAAATTTACCTCGGACAGATCCACTACTTTGTACTCTTCACCCAAACATTCCTTCAGTTGTGATACATAGAACACATCATGAATAGTTTCCATCTCCAGTGGTAATGATAATCGGTAGGCAAGACTTCCAATCCTTTTCGCGATCTCAAATGGCCCGATGTATCTTGGAATGAGCTTTCCTTTCTTACCAAATCTAATCACACCCTTTATCGGGGATATCTTAACATACTTTATCTCCTACTCCAAACTCCTGTGGTTTTTTGCGTTGATCTGTCCATTTCTTTTGTCTGTCTTGTGCCGCCTTCATGTGTTCTCTGATAACCTTCACTTGCTCTATTGCTTGAATAATCAACTCTGGCCCCAAATACTTCATTCTCCAACCTCGTCCCAACATAATGGAGATCTGCATTTTCGCTCATATAAAGCTTCAAATGGTGCCATTTTGATACTCTCCTGATAACTATTATTATAAGAAAATTCCACCATATACAAATAGTTTTTCCAAGATCCACCAAAATTCAATACGCATGCCATAAGCATATCCTCAAATACTTAGATAGTTTATTCTGATTGACCATCAGTTTGTGGATGATAAGCTGAAGATAGATCCAAATGTATCTTCAGACTATCCATTAATTTCTCCAATAGTATGATCTGACCCTTATATCTCGATCTGATACAATCCTAGTTGGGACTCCATACAATCTCACTATTTCTTGCATAAATTTTCTGGCTAATATTTCTGTTGACTGACCAACTCTAAATGGAATGAAATGAGCCGATTTAGTCAGTCGGTCGACAATTACCCAAATTGCATTATCGCTCTTGGTGCCCTTAGGTAAGCCTGTAACAAAGTCATCGATATTTGTTCCCACTTCCACTCTAGTATTGCTAGGGGTTGGAGCAATCCAGCTGTTTTTTGATACTCAGCCTTCACTTGCTGGCAAAGAGAATATCTAGATATATATCTGGCAATCTCTTTCTTCATGCCTGGCAACCAGAAAAACTTTTTCATATCCTTATACATCTTATTACTTCCGGAATGAATGAAATATGTTGATCTATGAGCCTCTTCTAAAATTTTATCTCTTACTTTTCGCTTAGGCACCCATAATCTTTCCTTGAATCTAATAGCCTTGTCTGAGTATATTTTCATTTCTGATCTCTTGCCTGCTTCAATTTTATTCTTTAATCACTGAAAATTTTCATCTCCAACCTGAGCTTGCATAATATGTTCTATCAATGGTGACTGCAACTGTATCTTTATAAATTGTGTTGTCCCTCCTCGTAAAATTATTTCCAATTCCATTCTTTGCATCTCCATTAATCCTTCCTAGGTGATACTTCCTACTGAGTTAATCTACTGAGTTAATCTTCCTAGGTGATATCTCCATTAATTCTACTGAGTTAATCTCTCTACTGCAGGCCTCCTACTCGATGTATCTGGCACTATATTAATCCTTCATAGGTGATACTTAATTTCTAAATCATAATCTGCTACCAACTCCAACCATCGTCTTTGTCTCATATTCAATTCTTTTTGAGTGAAAATATACTGTAAACTTTTATGATCAGTATATTCTTCTATTTTTTGTCCTAATAAGTAATGTCTCCAAATTTTCAAAGCATGAATCACTGCTGCTAGCTCCAAGTCATGAGTTTGATAGTTTTTCTCATGAGATCTCAACTGCCTTGATGCAAACTCAATCACTCTCCCATTTTGTGTCAATACACATCCCAGTCCCTATTTTGAAGCATCACTATAGACCTTCATTCTCCCAGAATTGTATAGAATTGCCAACACTGGTGCTGTTGTTAGTCTCCCTTTTAATTTATCAAATGGCTTATTACATTCCTCTGTCCAGACATATTCTACTCCTTTCCTAGTCAATTTAGTTAGAGGAGACGCGATTTTTGCAAAGTTTTGTACAAACCGCCTATAATATCCAGTCAACCCCAGAAAACTCCGAATCTCCGATGCTGATTTCGGTACAGGCCAATCAATTACAACTTCTATCTTCTTAGAATCAACTGATACACCATCTCCTGAAACTATGGGACCCTAGAAAGCAACATTATCCAACCAAAGTTCACATTTGCTCAGTCTTCCATATAACTTTTGCTCTTTAAGAGTTTGCAAAACTGTTCTCAAATGCTCAACATACTCTTCTTTATTCTTCGAATAGATTAATATATCATCAATAAACACTACCACAAATTTATCTAGGTACTGAGCAAAAACATGGTTCATCGAATTCATAAACACTGCTGGGGCATTAGTTACTCCAAATGACATCACCAAATATTCATAATGACCATGTCTGATTCTAAATACAGTTTTTGGAATATCTTCTGTTCGGACCATTAGCTGATGGAATCCAGAACGAAGATCTATCCTCGAAAATACCCTTGTTTCTCCCAATTGATCAAACAGATCAGTTATTTTTGGTAATGGATATTTGTTTTTAATTATTACTGCATTCAAACCCCTATAGTCCACACACAGTCTTTGACTCCCATCCTTCTTTCTTACTAATAACACTGGAGCTCCCCAAGGTGAAACATTGGGCCTCATGAAGCCCAACTTCAGTAGCTCATCTACTTGTCTCTTAACTTCTTCTAGTTCTGCAACTCCCATTCGATAAGGTGGCCTACAAACTGGTTCAGCTCCAGATATAATATCAATAGTAAATTCTACTGTCTTCACTGGTAGTAGTTCAGGTATCTCCTCAGGAAATATGTCTAAAAATTCTGATACTACTGGGATTATTCCTTCTCCTACTTCCATATCCTCCAAAACTCCTCCTTTTGGGGACACCTTATATTTAGCTGGTTCTACAGATTGGCTTCCACCAATAAATTCAAACTCCAAACAGCCAGGAATCTGAAATATTACCCTTTTTCTCCTACAATCTATCACCGCATGGAAACTACTCAACCAATCCATGCCTAAGATAACATCATATCCTCCTCCGTTGATAACTAACAAGTTGGCATAAAATTCTCTTCCATTAATCACTAAGGGACATAGCCTACATTCCTTATTAGTCATGATATTACCGTTCCCAGTCTTAATGTCCCACCCCGCAGGTAAGATTGCAAAATCAATAGAATTGCGAGAAACAAACATGATAGACATAAAACAGTGTGAAGCTCCAGAATCAAATAGAGCAGTTTCTGGTGTATTGCCAACTAAAATCGTACCTGCCACGACTCCCCAAGTGGTTTGAGCCTCCTCAGCAATCATTAGTCTAACCTGTCCCGGTCTCTGTCCTACTCCTCTTTGGGCTCTGGCATAGGCTTGTTGTTGTGTCTCCAAGGATCTCTTCAGGTTTGGTCGTTCAGTCCTCCGATACTGTGGTCCCGCAGCAACTGGTCTCGATACTGGTTGATAAGGACTCCGCCTACTGGTTGTTGCCTCGATTGTGCTTTCGGACAATTAGTTATCTGATGATCCGCTGACCCGCATATTAGACAGACCCAAAGCTCTTCTACACTGCTTCTGAATATGCCCAGGCATATTGCTGAAATTGCATACTAAAGGACCTCCTTTATTAACCACTGCTTGTTGCTTTGCCGGAGGGCCTCCAAATCTTTGGGAAGAACTTGCTCCCTGATTAAATGGTCTTTTAAATGTCACCGACCTCCCTTCCTTGACTACTTGCTCTAGGCGACACACTGCTTCAAACATCTCCGAGTAAGTCCTATAGTTATGACCTGTTAGATGCTCCCTTAGATGATACCTCAATCCTTATTAGTACATATGTGCTCGCTCCTCTTCATCAGCTACTAGGTTTGGAGCGAATCGACTGAGCCTCCCGAACTCTGCAGTATAGACGTCTATAGTCTAATCTCCTTGCTGCAATATTAGAAATTTCTTCCTCATTTCTTGTCTTACTGATGCATGGAAAAATTTAGTAAGAAATGCTTCCACAAACTTCTCCCAGGTTAGGGGTTCCTTGTGCTTTACTTCTTTAGCAAGTCACCACGTTCTAGCTATATTGGTCAATTGTATACATACTACCTCTACTCGATTTTCTTTTGGAATTCTTGCAGTCCTTAGAAAATTCTCCATATCTACAATCCACTGTTCAATCTTCAGTGGTCCTTCTGTCTCAGAAAATACTGATGGCTGCAGTTTTCAAAAGTCTGACACCATTCTGGTTCTTTCCGGCTCTTTAGATTACAACATTCTTTCTAATATTATTGTCGTGGTCTCCTGCATCTGTGCTACTCTTTACACTAGGCTCCTAAGATCAGACGTATTATCTATCGGACTTGCACTTGTACTCGCAGCAGATCGGGTCGACATTATTCTGCAACGAACCAGATAAGAATCAATAAAATGAATTCAAGATAGATACCTCAAACAAATAGAAAACAATAGGATAGGCACGATACAAGATCTGATAGGTATCAAAGAATAAGAAACAGTTATTACGAATAAGTCATAGACATGCTCTTATGTGGCAATAGTCCTATGATCTTCCACCTAAACCTAAGCTCTGATACCACCCTGTAACGCCCCATTTTTCAGCTGCTTCCCAAAATAGAGCACGTTACTTATTACTTGCACTAGATATTTCAACAGTCACAGGATCTTGGAATAACCGTAACTACTGTCACAATTAGATGAATAAATAACGTGTCTGAAACTGAAAAAATTTCATTTATACAAAGAGTTCATTACATAAAATGGAACACTGCTTTAAATATGAACACAAAAGAATCAAAAGTGAAAGCAGTGCTCAGACAAAATGAAATATAAACAAACTATACAAAAATTCTCCAAATGGTACTTCGCTTGCTTATTGTCACTCGATCTGTCCAACGAAGTACGGGTCTTTAACTAGAGCTGGATCCGCTTCTTCACGTTCCAAATCTGGGTTCAAAACCCAGCAAGTAACACATTTAAAAAGAGAACTTGTATACTATCATAGTACAGGAATATAAGTGTGCATGAGCATATTTATGTCAGTGTTGTTCGTGTACATATAAATTAAACATGAAAGTAAACATAAATAAATGCATAAATAAATAAACATGACAGTAATTGCTCTATCTATTTAATCATATATTCTATTAGTTTTAGTCATCGTCCAATTTAATTGTAGAAAATGTATTAATGGATAAAATAGCGCTATTCTCCATTATCGTATAAGTGACCGTGCATACCCGGGACCCGGCCACAATATTCATGGCACTGAACCATGACATGCCGCTAGGTAGTACAATCAATTTTCGTACTGTATTATAGTAACGGATATTCCACTATGGGTAACAATTATCAATTGGTGATCCAGTAATCATCCAGGCCGCTGCAGTAAGAGAATCCCGGCTCTAACAATACAATCAATTTTTATACTGTAAGGGTCTTATCCATCATATAGTTTCTCCCATCTCCGTGTTCATAATACATTATGCACATGAAAATTTTATTTTTTTCATTTATTTGTTTACTTTTTCTTTTCCTTCTTTAGTTGTTTTTCAATTCATTATAACATGGTTGAAATTCCATGACTATACATGACATGTAGTATCATAACACATGATTCACAATATCAATGCACATGACTTATAACATGATAAATTAACACATGATATATTAGTACACAATTATATCACAATTTATATCATTAAAATTATTTCAATAATCTAGTACAATTCTTAATACCAATTAATAATTCAATTTGGGAACCAAGTGCATTATGTAATAATACTGTATTATTTCTACCTATCAATTATTCCCAATTAATCCAAGCTAAGCCTAAGTCTAATCCCACTAAATTCCCACTTTTTTTTATTTTTATTTTTTATTTTTTGTTAGGCCCAGACCGAGACCCAAGCCCACTGTCATTCTTTTTTTTCTTTTTCTTTTACTGGGCTGGCCTGGTCGGCCCAATCTGTTATTATTTTTTTCTCGCCCAAGTTAAATCCAAGCCCATTATATTCTTTTTTTTTTTTAATTTTCTCCTGGGATGGGCTAGACCTAGTTTTTTTTTTCCTCTTTTTCTTTCTAATCTCTCGGCCCAGCCCACAAAATTTCTCTGCTCTCCCTTTCTATTGTTGCTGCTTCTTCCTCCTCTTCTTCTTCTTATCTCTTCTTTTCCTTTTTCTTTTTTTTATTTTCTTACCTCTTTGCAAAATTTATCGTAAAGAACACAATTATAAATATGAGTATTCTCATACCGAAAATAAATTTTCTACTCTAAACTGTAACTTAATTTTAACAAAATGGCCAACATTTAATTTCTTCTAAACAATACATTCAAAAAGAAAAATTACACAATTAAAAGAAAAATAATCAATAGAGGAAGGGAAGTGTGTTACTTACCTCAGCTTGATCTCGAATTCTCGGTTTGAATCCTTAGTTTGGTTTCATTTTCTTTCTTCTTCTTCTTCTTCTTTTTTCTTTTTCTCCCTTTTTTTCTTTTCTCTTCTGCTTGGTTTGGCCGAAAGATAGAAGAAGAGTGTGAAGTGGAGTTTTGGAGAGGGAAAATAATTCAAGGGTGATTTTGTAATTTAAACAAAACTGCTTGCATCTCCATTTGCCACCTAAAGTCTTAGCTTGCCACATGAGTTCTTCGTTCGACAGCGCAAACCGACTTTCTTTGGGGGTGTGCTCTTAGAAATCTGTTATAGAAATGGTGTGTGTATAAAGTAATTTCTAATTTATTTAATATTTTATTATTTACGGCTAAGGTAAACATTTTTCAAATACTACCAAATTTATGTAGGACGTAGTGCTTGATGAGAAGAACTCTACAAAATTATTTGTTTGTTGTTTCGATGTCCGAAATAAATAAACCGGAATTCTAAAGTAATTAGAAGGATAATTTTAATATTATTAAATTAGCAATTTTGGAAGTATTTTTTGGTCTTGTAAGAAAAATCTCCAAAAATCCTAAATATTACAAAACTAATAATCTCAAGACCGAATTTTATTTAGATTTGTGGATTTAAATTTACGTTCACCAAAGCTTATTTCGGTGTCCAAAATTGACTTCGGTAGACTTATTCGGCACGATTGGTCTCAAAAGAGCAATACAGATAGCTCGAAGTTTGGGATATTACTGTCTGTGAGTGTAGTCATCATGAATCTAGCACGCATGACATCTCTTAGCATAGGCTATGACATCTATCACTATTTTGGCCAATAGTAATTCATTCTTCATAGCCGATCCCAGAGTTTAGGTCCAAATTGGTGGGCACCATATATGCCATCATGGGCTTCTCATAATGCCACATGTGCTTCTTTATAAGCTACGTACATGTGCAAAATTCCATCGTACCACCTTCGATATGACTGTTTAATAGCCGTGTTGTAAAAGTAACAATTTGCTCCTCTTTTAATGAAAGTAGCTTCTTTTGGGTCTTCGAGGAGAATGCCGTAAAGAAAAAAAGTCTATAAATGGAAATCTCCAGTCTCTAGTTTCAAGCCAGATGAGGTTTCACATACTACTCTACTTTTCAAACCTGTCTTGCCATCCTTGCTAATTTCTAAGGCTTGTTTTGGGTGATATAAATTTTGACTAGCGACCGATATTTTTTGTTCTATCTTGGACGACAGCACTAAGGTAGCTACCAAAGCTTCTAAAGTATCTGTATGTATATTATTTCCTCGGGGCACATAGTCGATGAAGAATCCTTGGAATCTTCTTGCTAAGGATATTGTAGTTTAATGGTATTTAATTAAGTATCTATTCTTACATCATATTCACCTTTAGCTTGATTGATCACCAATTTTGAGTTATATTAAGCTTCAAGATATTTTACCCCCATTTCTTTGGCTATTTGCAATTCAATGATGAGAGCATTATATTCAGCCACATTGTTTGAGCACGGCTCTGTCAGCGAATATGCATATGGCAAGACGTCATTCTCAGGAGATATAAAGACTATCCTCGCTCCAACGATGACTTTTCCCTTTTTTCCCATTCTTGCGGCACCATTGAAGAACATTTGCCAGACCTTATCTTGCGAAGTAGAGTTTGCTGTCATTATCTCGTCTAGGATGGTTTTGTATAATTTAGAATTTTTAGGTACTGAATGATCAGCAAGAAAATTTGCTATATCTTGTCCTCTCATTGCTTTTTGAGGAACAAACTTCATATATATTGCGACAATAACAGTACCCATTTAGCTAGCCTTGAGTTTAATAAACCTGCTTTTGTCATTAATATTTTCAATGAATTTACTTTAGATATTACATTGGTAGTTTGCCCCACTAGGTAGTGTCTCTTTTTTTTTGAATGGTGAAGACTAAAGCTAGGCACTCATTTTCTATTAGACTGTAACTAAGTTTAGCACCAATCATTGTTTGACTGAGATAGCAAATTGCGTTCTCATGTCCTTTCTCATTAGTTTGAACTAGTAAAGTTCTAAGGCATGGCCCATTGCTCTCACGTAAAGGAGAAATGGTCTACTAGAAACTAGAGCCACCAACACTAGTGGATTAGTTAGATATTGTTTGATATCCTCGAAAGATTTCTAGCATTTGGCATCCCATACAAAATATACACCTTTCTTCATTAATTTGGAGAACGGACGACGTTTTCCCACTAAATTAGCAATAAAACAATGGATGCATGCTAAATGTCCTTGTAAGCCTCTTAATTCTTTAATATTTCTCGGGGGTTGCATGCTTTAGATTGCTTTTACTTCGTATGGGTCCAGATGAATTCCTTCAGAAGTTACTAGCCCTAAAAATTTCCCCTTGACACCCTCAGAAACGATTTTGTAGGATTCATCTTCAATTGATGCATCCTCATTAAGTCAAATACCGTCCGTAAGTCTTGAACATGATCATCTTTGTTTTGACTCTTCAATGTAATATCATCAACATAGCATTTCGTGATTTTTTATAAGTGATCGCAAAAGATGGTTATCATAGCCTTTTGGTATGTGGCTCTCGCATTCTTTAGATTGAAAGGAATTATAATATAGCAATACACCCCCTGCAGTATTCGGAAGGACGTATGCTTTTCATCATTAGAATACAACTTGATTTGGTTATATCTACAGAAGCCATCCATGAAAGATATTCTTTCGAAATGCATGTATTATTTATCATGACTTTTGTGATTGGAAGCACGAATTTATCTTTTGGATAGGCATCATTTAGGACCTTGTAGTCAATGCGAACCCTAACTTTTCCATTTTTCTTCATGACTGGTACGATGTTAGCTAGTCGGGATGTTGTTCTTCACAAATGAATCCACAAGTCTTTAGTCTCTTGACTTCGGCTTCAATCTCTTGTTGCATTTCGGGTTTGAACTTCTGTTGTTGTTGTTTCACCAGTTTAACATCATCTCGAATATTAAGACGGTGTTTGGCAATTTTTTGATCCAATCATGTCATATCTTCATAGTTCCATGCAAAGACATCCCTATATTCATGAATAAGTTTGATCAAATTTTGCAACTCATTCGGATCTAAATTCTTGCTCATAAATATGGGTTTTGGATCTTGATCACTCCTCATATTCACTTGGATGACTTGATCATCTATAGAAGGTTTCGGTTGTTCAAACCTTATCTTCCATTGAGCATCCATCTTCTGAGCCCACGATAAAGGCTTGTCTATACTTTCTTCTTCATACACACCAATAGAGACAGATGCCATATTTGCTGATAAGTGTTTGAACAGTTCATTCAAACCAAATTCAGAATTGGCATCAGATGACGTGGATGATGGCATGTTTGTGCTCTCTGAAGAACTTTTGTGTATTTCATTTATCTTCGGTTTAGAAAAAACATACCCTAAAACATGTTAAGTTTTGATGTAATAATCTAAACTTTTCCCTTTAGGAACACAAGATTGTAGAGGGGTTCTTCTTTCTCAATTAAAACACAACCTTTCCCCTTTTAGCGATGTTGTATCCCATCATTTCTATGAGACTATGGGAATTTGGTCCGTAATGATCAAACTGCAAGACGTCTAATTTGTCCTCAGTACTACTAAGGCTAGGTTCAGTTTAGTAGTAGATTTGCCAATGACAATTGGAGGCTGATTATGTTTGGACCGTATGATAAATATGGCATCATTAGAATCCTCTAACAGTGAGCTATTTGGTGAACTTGAGTGTACCAGTATATGTAAATGCCAATGTCTTGTTGAGTTCTTTGATAAAAGTATCTTCACTATCAGCTGCATCGGTAGAATTAGACAAGATATATTCAAAAATGAAACTTTCATTAAGTACCCATTGTTCGCCATGAAAATTGCTAGTTTTTTATATTGAAGTCTTTTCAATAAAAAATTACAATCTAACGGTTTCCCATTTACAGAAGATGAGGAAGATGGATTTTCTCTTTGTTTAAAGCTGCGTTTCTATGTAGCTATGGAGGACGATCCTGCTCTCCGTTGACACTCTGTACAATTTCTCTCAGTTGGCTAAAGGAAAAAGAAAGGCTCTTGACTCTTGATCACAAGGGGTAGCTTTTAGGAGAGGATGTCCGTTTGTGTCTGTGTCTATCTGTGTCTCTTTTGCTCCTCTGCCTTTCATAGGGGTTCTAGAGTAACGTCCCGCCTCATTTGCTCGACCGTTAGCTCCCACTACTCAAGAAGTGCCGTCATATTCGTTAGGTGGTTGCTCCCCCGATCGAAGTAGTGCCGCTGCATTCGTTTGGCAGTTAGCTCCACGATCCGAGATGGCAACTCTCTTATTTGGGTTGGATGATTTTATATTAAACCCATACCCGGATGCTATGGACAGTATCGCGAATCTCAATTTTAGATTCGCGAACCTGCTCTATCGTCTGGGTCGCAAATCTTAGTCTCTTAGGTTCGCGGATCTATCGAGTTGCGGACTTCCAACTCTGAATTCGCGGATCTGCTTTGTTTTCTAGAATTTTTCGCCGACAAAACCCCCTCCAAAGTTTTCAAAACTCTCGTGATTTCTGAGAAGTTTTGGAATACTTTGGATATATTATTCTGTATTAGAATCTTCATTTTTCATCTCTTTAGGAATACAATTCTGTATTAGAATTCTTCTTCGATTGCCAACAGCATGACTCTGTCTTCATATATCGAACTCTCATCTTTAAAAGGAACATGACCCTGTATTAGCACCGTGAATTTACTGCTTTTGAAAGAAAACACGATACTGTATTAGTGCCACAATCTTCAGTTCTTGAAATATACGACTCTATGTTAGGGTCGCATATTCGCATTTTGGTGAAAAAGACGACTCTGTTTTAGGGTTGCAAACTTTTGCTTTGGAAGGAACACGACTCTGTATTAGGATCGCGAACTTTTATTTTGGTGAAGAAAATGACTCTGTGTTAGGGTCGCAAACTGTCTTTTAGGAAGATCGCGACTCTGTATTAGGGACGCGAGCTTTCGCTTTGGAGAAGACAACGACTCTATATTAGGGTCGCAAATTGAAATTTCTGAAGGATCACGACTCTGTATTAGGGATGTGAGCTTTCACTTTGGAGAAGAAAGCGACTCTGTGTTAGGGTCGCAAACTAAAACTTCTGAAGGATCGCGACTATGAACTAGGGACGCAAGCTTTCACTTTGGAGAAGAAAGCGACTCTGTGTTAGGGTCGCAAACTATAACTTCTGAAGGATCGTGACTCTGTATCAGAGACGCGAGCTTTCAATTTGGAGAAGAAAGCGACTCTGTGTTAGGGTCGCAAACTAAAACTTCTGAAGGATCACGACTCTGTATTAGGGAAGCGAGCTTTTACTTTTTTGGTTGCGGAAATGCCAGAAGGCGGTTGCTTTTTACGGCATAAGAATTGAGACGTTCTCTGAGCCGCATTAAATGCAAAGGTACCCATGAGATTCGGGCCAGATATCACGTCTATCCAGAGATCTCGGCCATCAAATCATCTGCTATATAATCTCCACTTTATGAGAGAGGCTACTCTTATCAAAAGAAATTTGAAAACCGAGTTCTTCGTTAGAGTTCCTCAGACTTCTCGTCTTCAACCTCCTATAGTTTTCGATTCTCTGTGCGAAGGATTTTCTCAATCTGCAAAAGATGCCGAAGAAAGCTTCTTCCTCCGATGCGGCTGCCAGTGGTCGTCAAGATCCTCAAGCAACCTCTAGTTTAATAGTAGTTCGGCAGGAACCCATGATTGGAGGTAATAAAAATAACTTTCGAAAGGCAGTCCCTTTCTCAGAAATTTTCTTATCTTTAATCTGAATGTCTTTTGCAGTCGATTATGCCTTGAATCCTTGGCCTAAGGATCATTATTTTGGATACTCGGATGGCTATGATGGGAAGAAATAGTTCAGATTTGGACATGTCCTTCCACATTGTACATCATCAAACAGCTAAGAGAGAGAAGACAAAATTCTCCATCCTTCTCGCTCAATATTACGAGAACTAATAACTAATGCACCTTTCGAAGGAGATGATCGGTCTCCGCTACGCAAATCTGCCTTTATGTTTGGGGACCATGTTTCGGTTTCCGATAGCGGTTTGGAAGATGGAGATTACAAGTGGCTTCGTCAAGTTGAAGGTCGCTACTTGTTTCTCCCCAATATGGAGATGTCTTATCGGTTCTTATTCTTTCAATCCCTTCCCGTGCCCAGACGTATGGACTCGCACATAAACAGGCCGCAAGACAGCATCTTATTGGGGGGTTTCAATGCTCAATGTGTTTTTCCTCGTAGTACTAGAAAACACTTTTGTGGATTGCGTCCAGGACTGCTTAAACATGATCTCCCCAGAGGCGAGGTTCTTATAATCGCACAGACTTTCCTGCACCGATTCACCAATGCACAAGGGGAGTTTCCTGTTCAGGATTTTTGTCCGCCTGGATGGGTTCACTGCTCTTCAAAAGAAGAGTGGGCAGTCTTGACTGACTTTTTCCTGAAGACTTTCAGAGATCAACTTCATTACGCAGGGCTACATCATGCTATCAGAGCTATTCAGCACAGTATTCCTGCTAGCAGATTCTATTTTTTTGCTCTACTAGAACTGTACAATCCTGATACTTGCACCATTTTCTGCCCTCGAGGCGAATTGGGTTTTGCCCTTCATGAAATGTATGAAATTTCAGGCTTACCCATGGGAGACATCCCTTATGAAGAGTATGTCCCCACTGGGGAAGAACTCCATCTGCTGAAGGCCCGGGACACTTTGGCTTATGATACTTACTGGGAATTACTCTGTCACAACCATATTTGCACCCACACATCCGGCACCCGCTGTTGAAGCCAAAGAAGTGGCTGCAATATCTTCTACCCAATTTTTCCAAGGGTATTTCGGTTTTATATTTTCTAAACTGAAGATCACGGTCACCAGACTATCTATATAATTCACATGATCTCTTCAATGGAAGATCACTTAGCCGTGAGAAAATTTCTTTCCGACTTTCTTCCCTTCCTTTCTTTTGTGGCCGATCTACCTGTGCAGCCTTTTTTATCTGAAGTAATGGATGGGAACTGGAATGTTACAAGACCTCTAGACTGCACCAAATCAGCGGGGTGTTCCACTTAAAAGGTTCTTCTGACCGTAGTCCTTTTCCTTAATTAAGGTAAACCTCTCCTTCTGATTTATATCCTCCTCTTCCTTCTTTTTCTTCCCTTTTTTTTAATAGGGATTTAACTTGGCTACAGAAGATAACCGTAGTCATTCTCCTTAACAATGACCCAGACCCGATGGGCTCGTAATTGCTTCCAATACCTCGAGGGTCTTGGAAGGTCTCATGAATTTTTCATGAGAGAAAATATTTCGGGTCTGTGGCATTATTTTTCTTCTTTCCTAGTACTCCACAAGGTTGGGGTACTAATGACCAGGACTTTGAATTTGTGCAACCCCTCATATTGTACGTCTGGGGTGTGCACTTGGTATGCCAGTTTTGAGCTAATCAAGTCACTAACATCATCACTGGGGAACCAACCAGGAGGTCCCTGATTGCGGTCAGAAAGAAGAAACAAGATTATACTCTTGAACCTTCCTTTAAGAGGAGGCTATAAGAGCAAATTGGAAGTGGGATTTTCAAGAGCAAACTTTTTGATCCGAGCCATGTTGAAAAAGAAGGCTACAGAAGTAAGTTTGTCATTCCAGAAGAAGATTTTGCAGGGACAAACTTTTTGGTCCGAGCCATGCTAAAGAGATGGCTACAGAAGCAAGTTTGTCATTCCAGAAGAGTCTGTAAGAGTAGATTACTGCCTTTAAGCCATCCTTGGGAGAGGAGGCTACATAAGCAAACTTTTTTTTTTTTTTTAGTGATTTGTATTCACCCTTGTTGACTGCGATTCTCTGTAATCTTGATCTGATGATGAATAAAGAAGCTCTTTTCTTTTTACATAACTAAACTTGGCAATTTAGAAAGAAGGAAAAAAAATATGATTCGCCAGAGGTATTTTTAACTTGGCAATTTAGAAAGAGGGAAAAATGTGATTCGCCAGAGGTATTTTTAACTTGGCAATTTAGAAAGAGGGTAAAATGTGATTCACCAAAGGTATTTTTTTACTTGGCAACTTAGAAAGAGGGGAAAATGTGATTCGCGACCTAAACATTTTTTGTCCAGAATCAAGAATCTTCATTAATGAACTTCTGATTACAGAGAAGCTTTTTGTTTATAATTTGCGTAGAACTACCCAAGTCATATTACAACTGGTGTTATGCAATTTCACTAAGAATAATACTTCTTCAGGAATTTGCCATTAATCGGCATCATGATCTTATCACCATTCGGTTTCGCCAACCGATATGCGCCATTGGAATGTACAGTATCAATGACAAAAGGTCCTTCCCATTTCGGCTGGAACTTATCCATAGGCTTTTTGTTAGTTATGATCGGTCTTCTGACTGATAGGACTACATCACCATTCTTGAAAGTTTTTCGTTTAGCCTTTTTGTTAAAGGTTCTGGAGATCCGCGCCTGGTATAGTTTAATATTTTGTTGAGCTTCCAAGCGCTTATCATTCAAGGCTTCTAATTCTTGGAGCCTTTACTGATGCCTTTCTTCTTCCGTCATCCTAGTTGTTAACGCGACCCGCAACAATGGGATTTGGATTTCTAAAGGCAAGACCGCTTCTGATCCGTATACCAAGGAGAAGGGCGTGGCATTGGTGGGACTTCAGACTGTGGTGCGATACGCCCACAGGCACTCTCCGAGCTTTTTGTCCCAGTCCCTTTGATTGGATGACACAAACTTTTTAAGAAGTTTTATAATGGTCTTATTGAAAGTTTCTGCTAGACCATTAGCTGCAGGGTAATATGGCGATGAAGTTACATCCTCGATCCTGTACTTGTTGCAGAATCTGGAATATACTTGGCTCACAAACTGGGGTCCATTGTCATGAATTATTCTTCTGGGCACCCCGAAGCGATAAAGCACATGGTGCTTGATGAATTTGATAACATCTGACGACTTTACTTCGGTTAGGGAAATAGCCTCAGTCCATTTCGAAAAGTAATCCGTTATAGCTAAAATGAACCGGTGTCCCCTTGTTGATGGTGGAGAAATTGGCCCTACAATGTCCATGCCCCATTGCTCAAATGGCCACGACGTAGCCGTTGGGTGGAGATACTCCGGAGCTTGGTGTATAAAATCTGCATGTAGTTGGCAGGCCCTACACTTCTTGCGTAGTTAACCGCTTCTGTCATCATCTTAGGCCAGTAATAACCCATCCTTTGGATTCTATCTCAGAGTTTTAGTCCTGGCTGGTGCGCTCTGCAGATGCCAGCGTGAGCTTCTTCGGGTACTTTTGAGCTTCGCGGTTGGAGAGACAGCGAAGTAAAATTCCATTATAAGATTTCCTATACAATGTCTGGAGCTTTGCATTGTAGTAGAACCGGACAACTCTTCTCTGAATTGCTCTGGCTTCTTTTGGATCTCCCGGTAATATACCGTAAAGGACATAGTCTATATAAGGAAAACGTCAATCCCTCGATTCTAGGCTTGATTCGAAAACGTCAGCTTCGTCTTTCTGTGGTTCTTTCATTTCCTCTCTGAGCTCGTCCTTTGAACAAAATAATTCTTTGCTTCCTACCGTAATTTGCCTTCTAGCATGTTTGGGTAAGGTTAATGTAGCAGCTAAGGAAGCTAGTGAATCTGCATAACTATTTCAGTGGCGCTTTATATGGCTGATATAGAATCCATCGAAACCATTGGCGATCTTGATCACCGCATGGTAATACGACAAGAGGTCTTCATGTTTGATCTCGTACTCTCCTTTTACTTGATTTACAATGAGTTGAGAGTCCCCATATGCCTCCAAATATTTAACCTCCAGTTGCTTAGCTATTTTTAAGCCGATTAGGAGGGTGTTATATTCCTCGACATTGTTGGAGCACAAGCTTGTTAGTGAGTAAGCTCGTGGAATGATGTGGTTGTGAGGAGAGACAAAAATAACTCCTACCCAGCTGTCATTCTTCCCTCAGATCTCATTCGGAAGGCACCGTCAAAGAAAAGCTGCCATACACCCTTTGAGACTATATTTGCTTCGGAAAATTTTTGCGAGTTACCTTTTTCTGGAATCAGGTCCCATTCTTCTAACTCTCCCGGGATTTATTCGTATAACTTCGAGTATGCCGGGATTGGATGTTCGGGTAAGAAATCCACCACGGCCTGTCCTTTAACAAACTTTTGTGGGACAAAGCGAATATCATACTGTGATAGCAAAATAGCCTAATTGGTTTAGTCATTAGTATTCTCAGGGGGTTAACTCTCGATACAACGTGGATGGTTTGTCAAACTAAGTAGCATTTTCAGTATTGCGAATACCAAAACTAGACATTCCTTTTCCACAGGATTATACCAGTGTTTTGCCCCCATCATCATTCTGCTGAGGTAGTAAATAGCTTGTTCATGACCTGACTCATTCTTCTGCGCTAGCAAAGCTCCCAAGGAATGGTCTATAGCCCTTACGTATAGTAGGAAGGATATTCCCGAGACTGGAGCTACAAGCACTGGTGGCTTCATGAGATATTGTTTGATTTCTTCAAAAGCCTTTTGGCACGCGTCATCCCAAACAAATGACACTCCTTTCCTCATTAATCTGGTGAAAGGTTGGCATTTACCAGACAAATTTGATATGAACCTGCAGATGTATGCCAGCCTACCTTGCAATCCCCTTAACTCTTTGAGGTTATGGGGAGGTGGCATGTCTTGGATAGCCTTGACCTTATCTAAATCAAGATGTATTCTTTTTGACGTTACGACAGAACTGAGGAATTTTCCACTAGAAACCCCCATGAAAGATTTAGTTGAATTCATCTTGAGCTGGTGTTTCCTCATGAGGTCGAATACTACCTTCAAGTCCTTCAAGTGATCGTCTTTACTTCTGCTCTTAATCACTAGGTCATCCACGTAACATTCCACTGTCTTCCGGAGGTGCTCTTGGAATATTACGTTCATGGCGCGTTGATATATGACACCTGCATTCTTTAGGCCAAAGGGCATGAATGTATAGCAGTACACCCCGAGTGGCGTCCTGAAGGACGTATGCTTCTCATCATCAGGGACATCTTTATTTGATTATACCCCGAGAACCCATCCATGAACGTCATACGCTCATACCCGCAAGTGTTATCTATCATAACATCTGTGATGGCTAGCGGAAATTCGTCCTTAGGGCAGGCCTCGTTCAGATCCCTAAAGTCTATGCATATTCGGATCTTTCCATTTTTCTTGGTTATGGAACAATATTCGCGACCTAATTAGGGTGTTGTTCTTCGCGAATAAAGCCGGATTCAATCAACTTCTTGATTTCAGCTTATATAGCTTCCATAATCTCTTGGAAGAATCTTCGTTGCTGTTATTTTACTGGTTTAGCCTCTGGCTGGATGTTTAATTTGTGAACCGCTACACTTGGTTCTAATCCTGACATTTCCTCATAACCCCAGGCAAAAATATCAATGTATTCGCGAATGAGGGATATCAACTCCTCCCTTTCTTCCGAAGATAGGTTCTCACTTATGAATATGGGTTTGGGACTCTTTTCATCTCCCATATTGATTTGGATCACTTTGTCTTCAGTTGGAGGTTCGCGCTGTTCAAACTGAATCTCCCAATTCACATTAAGATGCTTGGCCCAGGGGTTGTCTTTTATCGGCGAGGCTTCCTCTAAGTCTTCGTCTTCTTGGGTTGCGGAAACCATGTTTGTGGACACTTCGCAAAAAATCATGCCAATACTGACATCTGAGTCCTAGCAGGATGATTCTGACGAATGATCGCATTGTCTTTCTTCGGTTTTCCCACTTGAGGAACCTTCGGGAGTGGTGACGTAACCCAACCCCTTACCGGTTTTCTGGTAATAATCTGGCATTTTTCCTTCTAGGACGAAATGTTGAAGGATTGTCCTTCTTCCTCTTCAGAAATTCAACCCCTGCCTTCGGTAAAATTATATCCCATCCTCTTTATTAATCTACGAAAATTTTCATCGTAATGGAAGAACTCAGGTTTTCCCTGTTCTTTTTCAGAATCTAAGCATTTCTTTTTGTTTTTGTAACTTTCCCTTCCAAATACTATGGCTTTCTAGGTTCCGTTTTTGGGAGGAACCTCAAAAACGACCCGGTTAGCACTTTCAATGTCATGACTTAATTCATGTAAGGATGATCGAATATGTGCTTGGAAGGAAGTCAGAGAACATACCTCATTCACACAATTGCTGAATGCATCTGTGCTAGTGCTTGAGGGCTGAGAATCAACACCAGAAGAATAAGTAAACTCTAAATTTTCATTTATCACCCATTCACCATCGGGGTGGACGGTGTTATTTACATCAAGGCCTTCAAGGCTTATCATAATGGACTCACCGTCCCAAATTACATCCTCGGATTCCGAATCTTCGGATCCTGATTCTGTATCAGCTTCCTTGCCGCTATCGGAGTCATCTGGAACCGGCTGATCTAAAACACCGAACACATCTTGATACAACAACGTGTTAGTAAAGTAGTTTTCAACTCCTTTAAAGGGTTATTTTTCTGTGATCAGCGTTCTTACATTCCCATCTTTGTCAACATACTTAATGTATTGGTGTAACGTGGAGGACACAATGAGATTGCTATGGATCCAAGGTCTCCCCAATAGCAGATTGTATGATGTGTCCGTGTCTATCATGTAACACGTGACTTCCGACTTCAAATCGCCGATTTGGCACTTGAGCTTTATCTTACCCAGTGGTCTACTGCCGTTAGCATTGAATCCGAAGATAGTAGTGTTGGTTGCTGCCAATCAATTCATCGGAACTCCAAGATATCGTAGCATCCTTCGGGGCATGATACTTAAGGCTGAGCCTGGATCAACTTGAATGCGCTCGATCTCTGTAGATCCTATGTATCCCTTGTAATACAGAGGGCGGTGATGTTTATTGCTCCTGACTTGCATGTCTTCCGAAGAGAAAGTGATGCAAGGGATGCTTTTACTAGAGACCCGGTGACATGTTGCGCAAAGAGATCCTTCTTCCTCAATCATCTCCGGTATTTGTGCCAAGAATACCTCCGAATCTTGTAGAGCTTCTCTTAAAGCTTCTCTAGTAGATTTAGAGAGTTTCAGGAGCTTGTACAAGGTTATCCTCGCGGGAATATTGACCAACTGTGTTAGAATGTCGAACTGGAATGACTTCCGCGAGTTCTCCGTAGGCTCTTTTCTCTTCTTCTTCAGAACTTTATCAAACTTAAGCTCTTTTTGTTTGCTTTTTTTGGAGGTGGTTGGGAATCTGTTGCCTGGTCGTAGTTCTTCAAGTGATCTTTTCTTGAACGGGTTCCCGCGGGAGGAGGATCTGCGTCAGCCACCAAAGAATTTCCAATTTCCGCTTCCGAATTGGTCAAAGCAGGAATGACACCGTCATCTTCGGGAATTACGGAGACGACATTGGAGGTAAAGGTTTTCCCTCTTCGCCTCCTTCCAGATGAACTGGAAGTCCATTGTTCATCACTTAGGTGATCTGAATGCACCCACGGTATCTCCCCCTATCAGTTTCAAAGGGGAATAGTCCTTTCTTCTGCTGTTGGTGCGGATCAAAATTTACGACCTGCATCGTGCCTTTAGGAATGGATTGCACTCCATCTTGAACTTTTGACTCTATCCAGTCGGGCGCTTTGCCGAACCTGACAGTCACCATGTTCGCAGTCACCTTCTTCTGGTGCTTTTGGAGCTTGATGACATTAGCAGCCACTAAAGCTTGAATTTTATCCTTAATGATGTAACAATTTTGGGTAGGGTGGTTAATCATCCTATGGTAGACACAGTAATTAGGATCATTAACTTTTCCTACTTCTTCTGGGCGTTTAGACTCCGGCAGCTTTATCATCTTCTTACTCATGAGGAGTTTGAAGATAGTCTTCATATGCTCATCCTTAAAGGAGTATTGCTTTTGCGGCATTCGTGTCTGAGGAGGGAGCTTCGGGGAAGCCTTCGCAGGTTGTGGCGTATCAGTCACCATTGTCTCCTTCCCCTTATATCCTCGGGGTCGGGAGTTATAGTTGTTATCGCCTCTTCGCTTCTGTTTCTCCTCGCCTCCTTCTTCTTCAAGTCTTTGCGCAATTTCTTCAGCTTCTTCAGCTTGCAGGGCGAAATCCTTCCAAGTTGAGGACTTTACTACTCCCATTCTGGCTAGAACCTTAGTCGATAAATTATGTCGACAGATTTCTATCAAGGTCTTTTTTGGCATCCCATACGGACATCTGAGAGAATCATTTCAGAATCTTTTGCTGAAGTCCCGGGCTGACTCTCCTTTTCTTTGTTTAGTGGCTAGAAGCGCCGGCATTGACACCTCCATATCATCTTCATAGAACCTAGTGATGAAGGCTTTCTCCATGTCGCTCCATGAATCGATGGTTTCCCGCTCTAGTCTCCGGAGCCACTCAAAAGCTAGTCCCGTTAAGGTACTAACGAATACCCTCGTAATAATGGGGTCATTTCCGGCTAAATGCCTAATCTGCGATTTAAAATAGTAGAGGTGCTGGTTCGGCGATCCTTTACCATCGAAAGATTTGAGTTTCAATGGTTTATAACTTTCCGGGAAGGGCACACTTTACCATTCCATGGGATATGGCCTTACCACGCCGAGCTCTTGTAAATCGCTCTTATGCATGAGAGCATTCAGTTGATTTTGGAAGCTCTCCATCCAAACATCATTTGCGTTCCCTTTCTGATGCACGGAACGGTTGTCGTCATCCTCATGATGTTCTGATTCTTTTTCATTATTCTGAAGACCTTTTTCTTCTGTCTTCTTTCCTGTATCCTTCAATCTAGTCTTCTCTAATTCCATTAGAACATGTAGCATATCTTTAAGCTCGCTGATAGCATCCGGCTGTTGCTGGATATGCTTATCTTGTTCATCCATTCTCTGCATGAACTCTTCGAGACATTGTTTTGAGTCATATATGCAGAGGCAGAATCTTCTAGGAATGAGTCGGATGTCTGTGATTCGGCCATAACAGATTTAACTATATCTTCTTTATCGAAAGAGATTCCCGCCATCTGTCTATAATTCATGGGGACTGCCGTCACTTTTGAGTCGAGTGTTTCGAAAAACTCCTCGCTCTTCATTGAATAGATCCTTCAAATTCGAAGAGAGCTCTGGGTCAGATGCATCTCCTTCAGAGACTTTCTTCGCTTTCTTTTTCTTCTTCTTTTCTCCGATGCATGTCATGTTGGATGACACTTCAGGATATTCTGGCTCAGAAAACTCAAGCTCATTTCATCGCCTCCTCTTCGCCAGTTGGGATGAAGATGTCGATGGAGCCGACAATCGATAAAACACCAAGGATCTGGTATGGGCTAAACAATGACAGTGAGACAGTACTACATTGATTAGTCGTTCATAGTGGCAGTGAGATATGTAGGATTCTTCCCTTTTTCTGTTTAGAAATTTCCTAAGATCTCTTGCACTGGAATTCTTTGTGAGGACGTCATTTGTGAGAGATAGTTTCGGGAACGGCACAGTCTTAGCCTTGAAGATAGGCATGCATTTTCTGCGAATTTGAGGTTCGCAGGTTCCGCGAGCCTCTTCAATCACGTGATCAGACTTTCTCCCTGGAACACGAGGGACGCGGATGTATGCTCCGCATTTGTGATCATAGATAACTTTGGTGGACTTACTCCGCTTCCTGTAGGAAACGCGAGTAAATTCTTCCGCGTCTCGATCAACCTTGCCTTTTGGCCTCCATATTTGTGTGGCAGGTCTTTGCAGGGATGAGTTGGCGGTTTCCTTTTGTTGGTTGGTCCTGCGGAGGGCACGAACTTTGCTTCTTCTTAGGTTTCCTCTCGCTCTACGAGTGAGAGAAACCTCCTCCTCCGCGTCATAGTTTTGCGGAGTGGATAGTAGTCATTTTTCCTTGTTGAAGTGGAGACTTTGGTCCATTTTGCTTGAGGGATCAAGAGTCTTAACCGAAACTGGCATAGAGACCAATGTTGAGGAGGAGGGTTTCGGACTAATTTGGTCCGTCGACTCCCTTGGCTGAGTTATTGCCATTAAAGCCTCTTCGGAGATTGGCTCCTTGGAGATTTTACGGCATCCCCTTAGGGAAGTAGGGCTTTTAGAGCTTGAAGAAAGGAATTCTTCATACCTTTCCTGGTCAACGTGGACAGTGAGCGAGTCGACCATACTACCAACTGGAACGTTGTTGGATTGAGCTACCACCAGATCACCGGAGGTGATGGGATTTCCCAGCGGAGTCGCCAATCTTCTGTTCACCATGAAAATTGCAAGCTTTTTATATTGAAGTTTTTTTTAATAAAACATTACAATCTAACGGTTTCCCATTTACAGAAGATGAGGAAGATGGATTTCCTCTTTGTTTAAAGCTAGGTTTCTATGTAGCTATGGAGGACGATCCTACTCTCCGTTGACACTTCGTACAATTTCTCTCAGTTGGCTAAATGAAAAAGAAAGGCTCTTAACTCTTGATCACAAGGGGTAACTTTTAGGAGAAGATGTCTGTTTGTGTCTGTGTCTGTCTGTGTCTCTTTCGCTCCTCCGCCTTTTATAGGGGCTCTAGAGTAACGTCCCGCCTCATTTGCTCAACCGTTAGCTCCCACTACTCGAGAAGTGCCGTCATATTCGTTAGGTGGTTGCTCCCCCAATCGAAGTAGTGCCGCTGCATTCGTTTGGCAGTTGCTCCACAATCCGAGGTGGCAACTCTCTTGTTCGGGTCGGATGGCTTTGTATTAAATCCCTACCCAGATACTATGGGCAGTATCGCGAATCTCAATTTTAGATTCGTGAACCTGTTCTATCATCTGGGTCGCGAACCTCAGTCTCTTAGGTTCGCAGATCCGTCGAGTTGCTGACTTCCAACTCTGAATTTGCGGATCTGCTTTGTTTTCCAGAATTTTTCGCCGACACCCATTCGACTAAAATATAGATGTCAGGGTTGATTGTTACATCACTTAATTTTCTTGCAAGAGGTTTGGCTCAACAGAAGCTCTTTTTGAACAGTCATCGGATTCTGTATATACTTTGTTCCCTTCATCAGTCTCATCCACTTGCTCATCTTTATACAATAAGGTATCAGTGAAATAATTTTTAACTCCCTTAAATGGTTGCCTTTCTGTGTAGACTGTTTTGACTACCCCTTGTGTGTCTACATACTTCAAACATTGATGTAACATTGAAGGGACAATGAGGTTGGAGTGAAACCATGGCCTTCCTAGTAATAAATTGTAGGAGGTATCAACATCTATGACATGGCAGGTAACCTTTGTCTTGAGGTCTCCAATTTGATATTTCAACCGAATTTTTCCGATGGGCTGGCTACTTTGCGTGTTGAAACCATGAACTGTAGTGATGGTGGTATACAGCTTGTGGATTGGTATGTGCAGAAATTGCATCAAGTGCATAGGCATAATACTCAAGGTTGAACACAGATCAATTAGTATCCTTTTGACTTTTGTGGATCTGATATAACCTGTATAGTATAGTTGCCGGTCATGACTAGAATTCTTCACCAACATATCTTCAGGTGAGAAGGTTATGTTTGTTAAAGAAGAAACTTGATGGCAATAAAAACACTCTTCATTTGTGGGTGGAGGGACCTGAGTGAGAAATGTCCCTGAATCATGGAGAGCATCTCTAGTTTCCTTGGATAGGCGCAATAGTTCATGCATGGTGATACGGGCAGGAATATTCGCTAACTATGCCATGATGTCAAATTTTAATGAGTCATAAGATTTTCCGTAGCTCGTTTTCTCAAGAACTTGTCAAACCTTATCTCTTTAGGTTTACTTTTATCCAAAAGAGGTTCAGGTGTTGATGCAGAAGTAACAAGGTCTCTAGAGGGACCCGACTAATGATTATCAGGATTAATTTTATCATATTGTTTCATGTACTGTTTACCTGGCTTAATACAAGCAAGAGAAGTAGCATCTGCTATAAAAACAATCTGCTCCTTGTCGAAATCAGTCAATAGACTAGCAGAAGTATTGTAACAACCTGGCCTAAGAGATATAACATGGCGACACATGTTATTCTTCACCTTCCACTTTCTTTTCGAAGTGACAGTTGTCCATTGATCATCCTCGATCAGGTCAAGGTGAACCTACATTGTTTCTCCCCATCCGATTGGAACGGAAGTCAACCCTCGAGATCATTGGTGGTTTAGATTTGTGTTAATGATCCTTGCCATTAATTTGGAAACTAAAACTCCATTGGACATCTTAACCCCTTGTAGGTGTCTTCCTAATTGCATCGATAGTATATTTGTAGTAACTTTCTTATTTTCCTTGTTTAACTGAAGTACATCTGCATCCACTAAAACTTGAAGTTTGTCTTTTAAGATAAAGAAATCCTTGGTGAGATGACTTATTATCCTATAGTAATGTTAATATTTTGGGTCATTAGTATGCCCAACCTCTTCTAGTCACTTGGGTTCAGGTAGCTCAATTTTATTATTGATAACTAGCATATTGAAGATTTCGAGCACATGATCATCCTTCAATGAATGCTTCTTTTGCATTCGTTGGGCCAAGAAAGTATTTTGCCACGGCGGTGGGTTCTTCTTAGGCTCCGTTGGGGTATCTACAACTAACACATTCTTACTTTTGAACTTAGAAGACGACCGTGTTGAAGTGGATTCCGCCCTTTGTTTGCCCTTATCTTCTGCGAAAAGTCTCGAAATTGATTTTTTTAATGATTTCGGCTTGCTCCTGAAGTTCTTCCATGTGTGGGCCCAAACAACACCCATGTTGGATTCAATCTATGTGCATAGATTATGTCTACATGTCTGCAGCAACATAGATAGTGGCATCCTTTCAGGATATCTGAGAGACAGATTTCTGAATCTTTCGATGAAGTCTTTGATCGCCTCTCCTTTCTAATGCTTTTCTTCAATCAAAATAGGCATAGATACTTTTGTGTCATCCTCATAGAAGCGAATACGGAACCAAGCCTCAAGATTAGCCCATGAATTGATGGATCCCACTGGTAAAGTTTGAAACCAATCAAAAGCAATACCCTTTAGAGATCCTATGAATAACCAGCTTATGAGTGCATCATTTCCCATAACATTTCCTATTAGTGAATGGAAATAGTAAATATGTTGATTTGAGAATCTCTTCCTATAGTATTTATCGATAGTCGGAGCTCAATAATTGTTAGGAAAAGAGATGAAGTCCCATCTGAGAGTGTACGGACGCACGATTCCCGCCTATTACAAAACTTCCTTATGGGTTAATGCATCCAACTTTGTTTGAATGTCCTCCAATACTTTGTCTTTAATCTTATCGGATTCCTTATTTATAAGGAAACTAGATTCATATTCTTTATCCTTGTGATTATTATCTTATTTGATTTTACCCCTGGATCCTAACCTTCGGTCTCAACATCTGGGTTTTCGCTTGATGACATTTTCACCAGCTGCTATAGTTGGGTCAAAATAGCATCCATAGTTGCTTTATGTTGTTCTAGTAGTATTTGATGTTACTTAGTAAACTCTTCTTGTGCCTTAAATCTTTGTAGTAAGCTTCCTATATAATCATCGACAACATCAACAGAAACACTTCTCTAGTAAGAAGAATCTGACGTCTCAGCTAATGCACATATAAAATGTCGGTCGATATCATCCTCCCCCTCTTGAACTTCATGGGGTGAAGTAAAGACATTGTGATCCGCGCTTGCTGACCAGGCCCGGGACTGGGGGTGATGGTATACTCCATCACTATCATTGTTGGAATAATAGTCAGGGAAGGAATATGCATTGGCGACCCCTGTGTCAGATTTTCCCCTCGCATCATATTGATGGTTGCATGGCTAGTTCTCTCCTTCTGTGAAACCTTTTGAAGTAGTAATGAGATCCTTCCAGGATAGTCACTACTGACATCAGAATAGGCTGGTTTAATGATAATTGACAGAAGAAAGATGACTGTGCCAGTGAATCACCTTCACTTGTATACTTCTAAACTTGGTATAGTTGGTCAAGACGATTTCGTAAGTCTTCCATAGGTAGAGCTAACTTACATTTATTGTTGACTCCAACACTTACTATGCTTTTGCTCTGGAGTTTGTCAGCATGAATATCAACTCTGCTAGGCTTCTTAGTTCTGCCTAAGTGCTTACTGATCTTGCCAGAATGTTCTTTGGCCTCGCCGGACTTGTTAGGCTTGCTGTGCCTTTTGAAAGTGATAGAGTTATTAACTCCGCCAAAATGCTTCATAGCCTCGGACTTGTTAAGTCCGCTAGGACTTTTGAAAGTGCCAGAGTTGATGGTCCAACCTGAATTGGTAGTCTCACTCGTAGCGTCGTGGATGAGTTCATACCTTTCATTATTGCTAACATTGACCCTCATTTATTTTCTGAATCTTGTCGGGATTTCTACTTTGTTTTCTAGCCAAATTAGCTTGCTTCTTGGCCTTGCGATTGATAATGATGGCTTGGTAGAAGGCCTTCTTCCTCTTTCTATAGCTGAGGGGATTAGTTTTAGGTGTTGTGACTGGAAAGGAGTAAGATGAACTCACTTGGTCTGCATTCACCATAGTGTTGGTAACGGTAACAACCACACCAATGTTATTGGTAAAGAAAGATTGACTTCAATGGAAGAGGCAAACCCACGGGTAGATATAGATTGGATCTTTACTCTCCTGGCCTTGCAGAAAGAACAGTCTTGGACCGAGAAATGAAGTTGTTGTTTTAGAGAAATTCTTCGTACTTGGCCTGCTCAAATTTGATTACTAAGGTATCGACTATAGCGTCCACCACTACATTGCTGGATTACGACATGAACTCCTCAACGAGGGTGGAGTGACTCTCCAGTGGAGTCGCTAGTTTGTTTTTATCGTTTACAATATCAAAGTTGAAGGTTGCCATCAAGAACATAAAACACAACAAAATTTTAAATTTTAACTGCAACACTCGAGATTTACTTTCTTCACAATTAAAGTAAGGTTACAATTTTTTGATTCTTTGATTCTAGGGAGTGTGACAATGAAAGTATGATTAGAGCGATCCTTCTTCACTTCTACTAATGATCAAGAAAGAACTTGAAGAACTCGAATTCTGCTTTCTCTCTGTGAGTTTTTTAATCAATCTTTATGTGGAAGCTTGGCATCATTGTTATAGTTGGAGGGTGACATAATCATTCCCTCAATTTTGGAGATCGTGGAAGTTACTTGCCCATGATCAGATGTACTCAAACCCCCTTTGGCGAGGTTAATTGATAAGGTTGGTTGGTTAGTTCTGGCGAGGTTAACTTTCCTTTTTGACAGAGCTAACCTGGTCTAGCAAAGTTAAATTTATTTTAGCTTTTGGTGAAGCTGGTAACCTAATTTGGTAGAATTAATTCTCTTTTATCTTCTGGCGAAGCTAGCTAATCTAGCCGGGCGGAGTTGATCCTCTTTTAGCTTCAGGCAAAGCTAACTCATTGCTGGGGTGAACTTAGCTTCTTGTAGGGCCAATTTGCTGGTAAGGCTAATCCTATTTTGGTGAGGCCGGCTTGCTTCTGGCGGGTTATCCTCTTGATGGGGCCAATACGCTATTATATTAGCTTCTAGCCTATGGATTTTAACAAATTTCACTGGGTATAATTATGATAGCCTATGGAGGCAACATTTAACAATGTAGTGGCCTGCACTCCTACAAGCTCTCAAACCTTTAATGGTTTTTGCGTGATAATAATCGACAGTGGATTCACCACGTGATTCAAAAAGTTTGGGTTGTTGAAGAAAGAGCTAATCCCGGTATTTCTGTTCTGCAAATACAACCTAGCATCATCATCAACAATCACATAGATGTATGATATGGACACAGTGTTGTTGACATAGATCATGCATTGAAGCCCACTTGATGTCACCAAAATCATGCACCCAATGGTTCTCCAATATGTATCAAGCAAATGATAGTCTCAAGCACCCGAGATTGATGAAGCTAGTGCTCATCATGGCCTCGCTGATGGTTCACATATGTTTCAAGTGTGGAGTTATTATAATACCATCTGATACAATAGCCCACTGTATGGAATCCTTGTCTGATGCCACAATTCCAAGGAGTCTTAGCGCAATCCCTTGAATAGGTGCCCCTGTAATGCCCCCTACTCGGAAATTGGGTAACAGAATGCTGACAATATATTTGCATACGAATATACCAAGCCTTTGGTAGAATGCCATGATTTAAAATAGTTTATAACTAGCCACGGATTCCTGCTCAAAAAGGCTATCTATAATTACTTATGTGGCTTCGTGTGCATTATTATAAACTAATTTATCTCTTGTCTCACATCCAATGTGGGACTATTGAGATAGGAGTATTACATTCTTCTCCCTTTAGAATCTGACATTCTCGTTACAGGAATGTAGTAACAAGTCGGCCCCACTGTTTACCTGGGAGTTCGCTTCGAATAGCACCTAGTTTTATATGGTACTTAGTTCCACACACTTACGGCTAGTGTCTGACTCTGATACCACTTGTAATACCCCCCACCTAAAAATTGGATAGCGAAACACCGACAATATATTCACGTAGGAATATACTAAGCCTTCAGTAGAATGCTATGAGTTAAAATAGTTTATAATTAACCACGGATTCCTCTCCCAAAAAAATTATCTATGATTACTTTTGTAGCTATATGGGAATCATTATAAACTATTTTATCTCTTGTCTTACATTCAAAGTTTGACTATTGAGATAGGGTATTATAGCCCCAATCCTACTTAGTCGGAATATGTTGAGACGACAATTATGACACCAATGATAACCACTTAATGAGTACTTACTCTGGTTTGCCCGAGTATTCAGGATACATGTGGATCACTTTAGTCTTAACCTTACTTGTATTGTTAATTTACATGTCTATTTCATATCTCATTATATATGGCATTGGTAGCATATCTTATATGGGCATATAGGTGATTATTTATTGTGTTATTTGATTCAGCACGATCATAACATTCGCTACTACATACATGTATTTTCTTTGATTCATGAATTCCCAACTTTCATATATATGTTATATTCTTTTCTACTTTTCCTATTATTGTTGATTTCATTATGTGGCTCGATTCATTTCTTACATGATCTGACTCCAGGGTTACCTCCACACTCGCAGGTGTTAGAAATTTCGAGGAGGAAGTGCCAGCTGATGATCCTTCCTCCATGAGTAAGCAGATCTCTAGCTGATCGTTGAAGACTCTCCATTCCAATTTAATCATCTTCTATTTTGAAGTGGCTATAATGGATATTAACTGATATTCCTACGGTTCAAGAGTTTCTCTCTTTTGATGCAACAAAATTTTATTATGGGGAACATCTTAGTAATCAATTATGTTATAATTTTCTTCAGAATTATTTTTGATATGCAATGTAATATTTATAGATCATAGCAATGAAATTTCTTCCTGGTTGTGTACTTTTGATTACATGGTTCTTTATTATAAAAGACCTTATGTACAATTTTTTTTGGGATACTCACGTGTAATACCTTATCTAGAAATGGGATACATCATCGAAACTCATATGGCGTATTTTGGAGCATTACAAAATATGGTTCCCATTGACTAAGAACAACATAATACCTTGGTCATATCTTGATCCTCTCATAATCTCATGGAATTATCTAATTTAGTGTAGATGTTTGTTTGATGCTAAGGCATGTAGGCTTGATTTCTTATCAAAGTTTCATCGAAGTATTCTAACTATAAAATGGGAAACATGGTGCTCTTGTTTTATGCAAAGAAAAGGATGTAGTCAGTAATTTATAAGTTTTCTCGCATTAATTTTCCATGAGTATTTAAAACTTTCTCATGTTTAATTAAATATATTATCAATCAGTTGTAACAAATGTTGTGGTTATTTGCTCAAGAATTAGGATAAGCTTGTCTAATTTTTTTAAAATACAATGACTCGAAATGATTAATTCTATTTGTGCCAGGAGTCTAAAAATACTTTGACACTTGTTCTTCTAGCTTCCATTTTAATGTGGAACTAAATACCAATATTTACTTGTTTTTTCTTTACTAAATCATTTCTTAATAAATGGATTCCAGACATCCCTAACACAATAGATCTATGCTAGTTCACCCTAGCTTCCTATCCCGTATATACTGCATGCCCCTACATAGCATGAGGTAAGTGAGCTAGACCCATAAACAAAAAAAGGTGCTAGATGTGCCCCATACTTTTCCAAGTGAGCCCCAGGTTACTTTTAAACTAGCCCTTTTTTCTTAGTGAGCCCCGTAATTTTTTCAGTTTTGCCTCCAAAACTAGTTTAGAGGGAAAAATGAGGCTCACTAAGAAAAAATGGGGCTCACTAGGAAATTAGTTTCTCTAACTATCCCTTCTCTCCCTTCTTCTTCTTCTCCACTCTGTTCTTCTTCCTCCACACTCTCTTTTTTGTCATATTCGGTCTCCCCACTCTGTTCTTCTTCCCCCCTCTCTCTTCAACGACATTCAGCCCTATCATTGTGGTCGCGCCTAGAGTCGTGAAGAAGAAGATGTGACAACACGCCGTTGAGCCCTACCAAAAAGGTATTTTTCCTATTTCCTTCCTTTCATTCCAATTTTGAACTTCTATGTTGTTCAATAGTTGTAGGATGTAGAGTTTAGACTTTGATTTAGGGTTTGATATCCAATTTTGAGTAGGATTTAGGGTTTGATAATTTTGACCTCCAAATTTCTTGTCCTCTACTGTGATAATTTGTAGTTGGATTTTTAATCAATTTGGAGAAATACATTGTCTCTGAAATCAATATTGGACCAACTTTGTATGGTTATTGTTGGAATTTTGAGAATAATGTACGTTCAGCCCTTATGCAGATGGATCAACCTGAACCATCTCGAATTAGGCCGACATCCTCGAATCAGAGAAAGAAAGCTGCTAGGAAGCCATCGAAGAAAAAAGCAGTACTAAGTCAAAGGATGAACATTGTGACAAGCATACTGAACATTCAACCTGATCGGCAATTGCAGAGGAATCTGTTACATCGCATGAGACTATGAAAGTCGATCTTGGGGGCTCAGAAGAGGGATTATCATTGTCGAAGGAAGGTGGACCAGTAGACCATTCAATCCTTAAGATCTTTGATACTCAGGTGCTTTTTCCTTTTCTAAATAGAAGTACGTCAACTCAATTTAATTTGTATATTTAGAAGTTCTATATTTGTGTAGTTGGATCTAACGTAACAATTATTGTCAGGAAAGAGAACCAATGTGCTGGCTATCTAATGCTTCACCAAGCATGGATTTTTACACACTTCCCAGCACTGATGCCTGTGTCTTGCACATCATACAAGTCGGATCAGCCCCAGGCGTGTCATTGGCTTAGTAGACGGGATGCTAATGTATCCTGCGAGCACGTGCAGCTTATTCGTGGGAGATTGAATGCTCTTAGTCCAAATGAGGTATATTTTTCACTTTTTATGCTCTTTTTCAACGACCGTTAAACTTTTTTAATCCCAAAGATTATATATTTTTGTTTGGTTATATAAAAAAAATGTAGGGAACATAAGATCCCTATCGGCCTTTCAGAGAAACCTACCCTCTCCTGGAAGTTGCATTTTATATGGGGACACTCAAGATTAGAGATACGATTGAACCGTGCCATCCAGTCCGTGTCCTACAACAATTTGGACATAAGCAATATGTGCCCTGTCCTCCATTCCTAGCCACTCGTGAAAGCCGCAGTAAAACAAGCAGTAATTGGGAAGATCACGTTCTGTCGCAGGAGCACCGAGGTGTAGTGACTGCTAATCCGAGCGACTGCATGGCTGAGTACAAGGCGTTGTATTCTCGCATTTCCTAGTGTTTCATCGATTTGAGTCCCTATGCAGAAGAAGGAAGAGTTCCCCAACAGTCTTTAACTGATGTTGAGCAAGTATATTTTTCAGTGTTGATTTCTAGTATTGTAGTTGTATTTCATTGATTAATGTTTGATTCTAACATACATGATCAAATGACAGTTATTGCATAGGATGAGGGACATAGAAGACATCATCGATCCACTAATTGCTGACTACCCACGAAATTGCAAAAAACGTTATGAAGTCTTATACAAGGCCCTGATCTGCATTCGCTTAGTCATTCAAGGCTGCACCAATGTTGAAGAACAAGTTGACTCAAGATCTCCAGATGTGGCAACAACTGCTGGACCAACCCACCGTATTGTACGAAAGCAAGTTCGACAATAATGTGTTGCTTTGTAACTTTATCATTTCTAATGAACAATTTAATTTCACTATTTGTAACTTTCTATTTGTGATGTAATGAACAATTTAATTTTAGTAATTTTATTTTATCATTTCTAATGAACAGCTGTTGCTTTTAACTTAAATTTGTTCGCATTATAAGATGCTTGACGCTATTGCCGTGTTAGTTGGCTTGTTTTCAAAATTCGTCAATTTTGTGCCATGTTCACCACTTCCGCAGATTATAACTTAATCATTATAGAAGCGAGAATTCTTATCAAAAGGTTAAAAATGGAGGCACATTACGTCACTCAGTAATGGCCGATCATTTTGCACTAAAAGCTCACTGGCAGGGGTTTCTGAACTAGCCAATGAGCCTATTTGGCCAGGGTGCACACCTCGCTTAGTGAGCCTCTTTGGCCGGGGTGTGGCTAGGGGTGAGAATCCCATTTACAAAAATGAAGCTCACTGGCTGGGGTGGGAAACCCGTCCAGTGAGCCTAACCGGCTGGGGTGAGAATCCCGGCCAGTAAATAATCTGACTGGAACTATCACCCCAGCCACAGGGTTTTGCCTTGCTTTTGAAAAGTTTGTAAACTCTCTGGACGGTGTTGAGATCCCAGCTGAAGAGATAAATTGGCCAGGGTTACAGGCCCGGCCAGTGAAAATATTGACCGGGTTGTGTACACTAGCTAGTGAATAAACTAGTCGGTGTGTGCACATTGGCCAATTCATTCCCTAGCTGGATCTGGCCCTTGGCCAGTGAATTTCCTAATATCATTAATACAAATGTTTCTAAAATTGGTTATACAAAATATCATTCATTTTTTATATATCATTATCATATTGTTGTTACAAAAATAGTTATATGAAATTTACAAAATTTGACAACGTTTACAAAAATTTGTTGACAAAATTTGACAACATTCACGACTCTATTATCTCCTTGGTGGCCCCGAGTGGTGAAACAATTCCCTAGAATTCATCGATACGTCCAAAGTATGGTGTGTCCCAATCAGCAGCATCGAAAAGATGACGACGATACCAGTTAATAACCACATTTGGAATTGGATGTTGAGATTGGAGAATAACATATTGGAAACCACATTGTGTTCATGGTATTAGTAGGATCATCATTTTCAAACATAATTTGACATGGAAAATATGTCGTGATATATACCGGCACAAGATGACATGATGCCACAAAAGCCCTTACTATCTCCTTTCGATCAGTGACATCTGAGGGTGGGCAGGATCTAAATGGCAGGAAAGTGTAACGACCCAAAAATTTAAAATCCAAAACCAATAATAAACAAATTATTATCCTTAAAATAATAATAAAAATAATAAATAAACATGATATTTTTCTAACAAATCTGATTTGTTTTACTACCTAACTAGATAATGACATATTTGGTTAGTTAGATTTGATCCTATGAAATATTATCTTAAACTAAAAATCTAAACAAAATAATAATAATAATAAGGGCAGAGGAGGAAGACTTTAGGGGTTGAACGCAGAAAGAGAGAGAGAGAGAGAGAGAGAGAGAGAAAGTTGAAGAAAAAGAGGAACTCGCAGTAAATTTTTGAAGCGGCATTCTTGAGGCAAGTACAAATCCCACGTTATGTTTGCGCTTTAATTTATATAAAAAAAAATAATATTTGTTATGTCGTGTCATTGCTCTTTAATTCTTTAACTATAATTTTTATGTCGTATCACATATCATTTTAAATTTTATTTTTTTTTGCCTTCGTTGTATGTATTTGGTAACCCTCTGTTCTCTCTAGTATGATTCATTGAACAAATCAACTTATTCTTAATTCGTATTCTTTATACTAGGATTTTTCATTTTTATTTCACACACTTATCTTGTAAATGTTCACTCTCTTGTATCAGTCTGTAACTTCGTTTATAATCATAAACCATTAGTAAGATATATTTATATTCAGATCATGTGGTATGTTTAAAAAAAAAAAATAATAATAATTGGCTATAGAAGATAGGATTATTAGAGATCATGCTATGGCCAATGTTTTGATTTTTGAAACATCTTGAGTTGCTGACCAGATGTAAATTTAGAATAATAGAGATTCTGTTAATATGGGGTTACTGTAGAATTAGGATAACTAAACAAATTATCTAGGCAAAGATTGCTTGTATAGGTAGACTATAAAGTAAAACAAAAAAATAAAATAAAATAAAATAAAAATGCTATTACTAGATTTGATGTTGTATAAAAAAAGAGGGATACAAAAAAAAGGGGTGAGGAGGTACTGTTCACTGAACAGGACCTCTGTACTGTTCTGTGAACAGTAGTTACTGTTCTGTGAAGAGTAGTTACTGTTCTGTGAACAGTACCGCGGTACTGTTCACAGAACAGAACCACTGTTCTGTTAAAAAAAACAAAAAGAAAAAAAAAAGAAGATAAATAAATAAATAAATAATTAAATATATGGAGACTAAGAACACCAGTCAAGAATAATAATGTTGAAAACTGAACATATAACCTCTCAGTTTATCATTACAAACTTAGAATAGATTTCATAATATAGATTATTTTACCCATTAACTAATATGGCAGTGTGGTTGTATCTTTTTCAGCAGAATCAATCACTGCATGCTAGATACTATTTAATTTTGTTCATAATTTTTGTACAACATATTATATATTCACTAGATATTAATGTAATAAGAAATGAAATGAGAAACCTACTGTATTAAATATAAATTTGATCATAAGGAAAATAGACAGAATATCCCTTTGACCTTATGCAATGATATAAGAAATGCTATGAAATTATTACAAATACCAAATCTATTGCATTAAATATGAATCTAGTCTCACTTGATATACTGAAAATTAATATAGGCACATTAGTAAATATTAACATGTTATAGTTGTTTCCCGCAATAATAAAAAAAAAAATTGCTTTTGATTATCCCATAATGATCTTGCGACCCGTTACCTTTTAATACCCAAATAAAAGGGTCATCCATATGATAAATTTTATTTAGTACATGTATGAACTCTTGACAGCCTCATAGTTAAATAAAAATATAATTTATGCTACATATCATTTTAAAATAAAAATAAAAAAAAGAACTCATGGGGTGATGGGGGAACTTGATGAAAGAGCTGTACACATGTTTTAGAAGTGTTACATTCTTGAGGTTGTACAACCGAATATAGGAACCCAACCATGGGGGTTCTGGGTGATTACTGGATCACCATCAGTATATAGGGCCACGCGCCTGGAGTTTAGGCTTATCAGAGTTCATGTTCGTTAGTACCTAGCGGTATGTCCTGGGGCAGTACCAGGAATCATGGCCGTGGTCCCGGGTATGCACGGGATACTTGTAAAACATGTGTCACACTATTTCTGACAGTTCCAAACAAATAAATAAATAATAACATAGTATACATGTTCATTTGTTAAATTGGCCTTTGTTACAAGATTATCCATGACATGTATAAACAGATGTACTTCATGACTATTATCATGTTCGAAATATCTATACTTAGATTCATGTTCTATTCCGTTCTAAAAACTTATACTTCATCAATCTTATCATGACTTTTAGTATTTTTAATTAGTTTCATGCTTTGATAACACATGTAAATATATTTATATACATAGCGTGCCTGTATATTATTATGATCCTCTTGTAGTACTTGCTAGGTCGTTCTAACGACCCTGGTTTGGCACGCCCAGATAATTTGCAGGATACTGAAGGAGCGGATCCACCACAGCTGGAGCAGCATTTCATAGAGTTAGTAGATAGTTAGTTGTGATTTCATTATATGGCATTATTTAGGAGATCCTTTATTTCAATTCTTTCAATCTTTTCCCTCTACCTTGGTTTGTTGTTTCCAAGGCTCAAATTTGAAGTTGTAATAAATGCTACCCTTCTTTGGATCTTTATTGATTTATTTAATATTTTGTTGGAATAAAAAGAGTTTGTTTATTGTCTTCCCACTTGTTTTCTCTCAGTTCATATGTATGTGGTTTAGTGGCGGTAACATTCAGTTTTATTAAAAGTATTTTATGCTTGGCGTATTTATTTATAATACGTCGCTGAACGCTACCCGCATCTTGGGTGCGGGGCGTTACAGTTGGTATCAGAGCCAGGTTCGACGTTAACTTCTGATTAGAAGACTCAGACTAGGATGTCTGCCACTTATGCATATGCATTAATTGCAAGTTACTTTTGATTCTTATACTTGTCCTATTCTTTGGTTCCTTATATCCTATCATTCCTTTTATCTTTTATTTCTCGATCTAATCCAAATTCTTCATCTTTCAGAAGAATGACTAGTCGTCGTATCACTTCCTCAAGTACCACTCCCCAAGCAGAAAATCCCAACACACTGGAATTACTTAGGGGGATTATTGAGAACCAACAACAACAAACTGAGATGTTACGACAGGAGTTGGTGGCTGGAAAACAGAAGACGGGTAGTGTTTCGGACTTTAGAAAGTTGAAACCGTCACACTTTTATGGAACTGAAGAACCTATGAAGGCAAAACAGTGGTTGGTGGATACTAAGAACCTGCTAGGTGCAGCACGAGTAGTGGATGAAGACCGTGTAGAGGTGATCAAAATACAATTCATGGATATTGCTCGCACATGGTGGTTGGCCGAGGAGAATCGGTTGGCAAAACCGATAACATAGGAGGTGTTTAAGGAGAGCTTCTATATGAGATTCTTTCCCCAGACGGCACAGTGGGATCTGGAGCAGCAATTTATCCATTTGAAGCAAGAAAATCGGACGGTAGATGATTACGCGGCAGAATTTGTCAGATTGAGCAGATTTGCCCCATTGTTGGTGACTCAAGAAATAGATAGGGCCCGAAGGTTCCAGAATGGGTTAAACTTTGAAATTCAGGAACGCATAGCCACCCCACAGTTCGAAACCTATGCCCAGATTCTGAATGCTGCTAGAGTGCAAGAACAGATAGCGAATAGGAAGAGAAAAATTCATATGGGGTCCCAGAAGCGAAGTATGGATCAGATGACAGGAAGTTCTGACAAGGGTACTCTAGCGGCACCACAGAAACGTCAGGTTACACAACAGGATCACAATGTGGTCTGTAACTATTGTTCCGGACCCGGGCATGCTGAAAAAGACTGCAGACGAGCCCACAACTTGTGCCTGGTATGTGGCTCGGCGAATCATCATATTGGAGGTTGTCCATGGCAACGAAAGATAGGTGGCATTACCAAAGCACCAGCACTACAGCAACAACAGCAGAGACTTCCAGCACCCCCTCAACAGCAAAGGTTACCCGCGCCGCCTCAGCAGAGACCTACAGGACCTAACCCGAGAAGTTCCGCACTCGTCACTCGACAATAGGCTTTTCAAAGATCTCAGACAGGGGAGAATCAGAGACAAGGACATGCACTCACACTGACAACAAAACAAGCCGGTGAAGGAGGCGATGCAACAATAGGTACTATTTTGGTTTAAACTATACTACATTCTATATGGTTTCGTACCCTCTTATTTGCTTTATTCAATTGTTTCATTAACTTCTCACTAAATATAGAGACCTTCTATTTTGTGAGAGTTGACTAATTTTTTTGCAACCTTATCTTTTTAAACAAAAGTGCACAACAAAACTTGTGGATATTTTTATGCATATATTTTCTTATTAATATCAACATCCCTGTTTTGCATTAAATTAAATTTCGAGGACGAAATTTTCTTCTAAGGTGGGTAGATTGTAACGACCCAAAAATTTAAAATCCAAAACCAATAATAAACAAATTATTATCCTTAAAATAATAATAAAAATAATAAATAAACATGATATTTTTCTAACAAATCTGATTTGTTTTACTACCTAACTAGATAATGACATATTTGGTTAGTTAGATTTGATCCTATGAAATATTATCTTAAACTAAAAATCTAAAAGAAATAATAATAATAATAAGGGCAGAGGAGGAAGACTTTAGGGGTTGAACGCAGAAAGAGAGAGAGAGAGAGAGAGAGAAAGTTGAAGAAAAAGAGGAACTCGCAGTAAATTTTTGAAGCGGCATTCTTGAGGCAAGTACAAATCCCACGTTATGTTTGCGCTTTAATTTATATAAAAAAAAAATAATATTTGTTATGTCGTGTCATTGCTCTTTAATTCTTTAACTGTAATTTTTATGTCGTATCACATATCATTTTAAATTTTATTTTTTTTTGCCTTCGTTGTATGTATTTGGTAACCCTCTGTTCTCTCTAGTATGATTCATTGAACAAATCAACTTATTCTTAATTCGTATTCTTTATACTAGGATTTTTCATTTTTATTTCACACACTTATCTTGTAAATGTTCACTCTCTTGTATCAGTCTGTAACTTCGTTTATAATCATAAACCATTAGTAAGATATATTTATATTCAGATCATGTGGTATGTTTAAGAACAAAAAATAATAATAATTGGCTATAGAAGATAGAATTATTAGAGATCATGTTATGGCCAATGTTTTGATTTTTGAAACATCTTGAGTTGCTGACCAGATGTAAATTTAGAATAATAGAGATTCTGTTAATATAGGGATACTGTAGAATTAGGATAACTAAACAAATTATCTAGGCAAGGATTGCTTGTATAGGTAGACTATAAAGTAAAACAAAAAAATAAAATAAAATAAAATAAAAATGCTATTACTAGATTTGATGTTGTATAAAAAAAGAGGGATACAAAAAAAAGGGGTGAGGAGGTACTGTTCACTGAACAGGACCTCGGTACTGTTCTGTGAACAATAGTTACTGTTCTGTGAACAGTACCGCGGTACTGTTCACAGAACAGAACCACTGTTCTGTTAAAAAAAACAAAAAGAAAAAAAAAAGAAGATAAATAAATAAATAAATAATGAAATATATCGAGACTAAGAACACCAGTCAAGAATAATAATGTTGAAAACTGAACATATAACCTCTCAGTTTATCATTACAAATTTAGAATAGATTTCATAATATAGATTATTTTACCCATTAACTAATATGACAGTGTGGTTGTATCTTTTTCAGCAGAATCAATCACTGCATGCTAGATACTATTTAATTTTGTACATAATTTTTGTACAACATATTATATATTCACTAGATATTAATGTAATAAGAAATGAAATGAGAAACCTACTGTATTAAATATAAATTTGATTATAAGGAAAATAGACAGAATATCCCTTTGACCTTATGCAATGAATATAAGAAATGCTATGAAATTATTACAAATACCAAATCTATTGCATTAAATATGAATCTAGTCTCACTTGATATACTGAAAATTAATATAGGCACATTAGTAAATATTAACATGTTATAGTTGTTTCCCGCAATAATAAATAAAAAAATTGCTTTTGATTATCCCATAATGATCTTGCGACCCGTTACCTTTTAATACCCAAATAAAAGGGTCATCCATATGATAAATTTTATTTAGTACATGTATGAACTGTTGACAGCCTCATAGTTAAATAAAAGTATAATTTATGCTACATATCATTTTAAAATAAAAATAAAAAAAAGAACTCATGGGGTGATGGGGGAACTTGATGAAAGAGCTGTACACATGTTTTAGAAGTGTTACATTCTTGAGGTTGTACAACCGAATATAGGAACCCAACCATGGGGGTTCTGGGTGATTACTGGATCACCATCAGTATATAGGGCCACGCGCCTGGAGTTTAGGCTCATCAGAGTTCATGTTCGTTAGTACCTAGCGGTATGTCCTGGGGCAGTACCAGAAATCATGGCCGTGGTCCCGGGTATGCACGGGATACTTGTAAAACATGTGTCACACTATTTCTGACAGTTCCAAACAAATAAATAAATAATAACATAGTATACATGTTCATTTGTTAAATTGGCCTTTGTTACAAGATTATCCATGACATGTATAAACAGATGTACTTCCTGACTATTATCATGTTCGAAATATCTATACTTAGATTCATGTTCTATTCCGTTCTAAAAACTTATACTTCATCAATCTTATCATGACTTTTAGTATTTTTAATTAGTTTCATGCTTTGATAACACATGTAAATATATTTATATACATAGCGTGCCTGTATATTATTATGATCCTCTTGTAGTACTTGCTAGGTCGTTCTAACGACCCTGGTTTGGCACGCCCAGATAATTTGCAGGATACTGAAGGAGAGGATTCACCACAGCTGGAGCAGCATTTCATAGAGTTTGTAGATAGTTAGTTGTGATTTCATTATATGGCATTATTTAGGAGATCCTTTATTTCAATTCTTTCAATCTTTTCCCTCTACCTTGGTTTGTTGTTTCCAAGGCTCAAATTTGAAGTTGTAATAAATGCTACCCTTCTTTGGATCTTTATTGATTTATTTAATATTTTGTTGGAATAAAAAGAGTTTGTTTATTGTCTTCCCACTTGTTTTCTCTCAGTTCATATGTATGTGGTTTAGTGGCGGTAACATTCAGTTTTATTAAAAGTATTTTAGGCTTGGCGTATTTATAAATAATACGTCGCCGAACGCTACCCGCATCTTGGGTGCGGGGCGTTACAGAAAGTCAAGCATATCGCTCTGGATATAAAGAACATGACAGTATTGTACCAGGATGTGATCAAGTGCCCCATATCGGGCATTGTCATCTAGTTATCTGCTCTTGGACAATCGGTAAAATAATTTAAAATTCTCATAAGCTCGGATATGCGTCCTTCTTCTCCATATATTTGTAAATACAGAGCCTTGTTGTTGTCAAACTCATCCATTAGATCGTTATGAACCTGTGCCCACTGGTCCTCGCCAAGCCTGAGGCAGCTTGTAATAACTCGAAAACCACAATTACCGTCTGCTAGGACCTCCCCCACTTCCAACACATAAGGTATTAAAAACCCGGGAAGCGAGTCACAATATCACAAGTGAGATGTAGCTTGGTTTCAGTCTGGAACCACCAGTTGAGATGTTGAAGCGAGCAAGGGCACTGGATCAGGGACTTCAACTTTAGCCTATAACATCACAGATGGAATTTCTGGTCAATAAATCTATGTATATCAATTGGGCAGTAAATTTCAAAATGTTGCAATAAGCCGCTGTATACCAAGTGGGTAACTTAATACCTCTTTTGTTGGTGGTCGTCTCGGTGGTAGTTTGGGTCAGCCAGGCCTTTTTTACGTGCTCAGACATTGCAATGGAGGTGATAAGCTATCAACGACTGCTTCAACCAACTCAAATACAGACGGATCATGTCGTGTTGAGCTATTAATCTTTCTTTTCATTCTTCCCCGGGCAGGTAACTTCTCCAATGGATCGTTGACAGTGGTACTAACGGGGTTTGCTATTTCTCTTAGCTTACAAATCATGCAATGTGCTGAAGCATTATCAGATTAAAGCAAGGAACTTATAAAGACATCCACATCTTTCTTGTAGTTTAAGTGTTGCAAAGATATGCAACACTTTAATGTAATTTATTCAAAATCAAACACAATCCATTTGGTTAAAATAATTAGCTAAAACTATATTAATTTAGCCAAGTTGGAAAATCAATCCCAACCTAAATTCCTCAGTGGACGGGATAGTAATCTCGGCCAAGTTTTACTTAGGTCGGCATTACTATCTCAAGCAGGGTTTAAACCCTGACTTCAAGAAAATAGTCGCGGCAACTATACATATTACCAAAATATTTAAAAATCTTCATCTTCATTCTTCATTCAACTTAGGCTATTTACTGAGTCTATAAATATTTTAAACATACCTTTAAGCAAGGAAATTTATCGATTTTTGCCAATGTTGTAATTTTGTTCTTCATCTTCTTAAATCTACTCAAAAACTCTCAAAAGAAGGATATCCATACCAAATTTTGTAAGGAATAATCACAAAAAGTTCAAGAAAACGTTAGGAATCGAAAGCAAACGAGGAGATGCAAATTTGGTGCGTGATTTAGGGTTTCACTTCCATTTCTTTTCCTCCCCTTTTTTTTCCCCTTTTTTCTGATGAGATTGCGCGAAAAATGGGGGAGTTTAAGGGATTGAGGCTTACTAAAAGAAACGGGTTGAGAGAGAAGATGGGTTGGGGCTCACTAAGAAAATTATAAGAGTAATTTGATCAAATTTATAAATGGCAAACTTATAAATAATGTTACTCGTTGTCCTGGGGCTTACTAGGAAAAGTATGGGGCACATCAAGCAACAAACAAAGTATGGTTATGAAATGAAGATGGACACTAGCCAAATAAAATCGAGATTTCAAGATTAATTTTTCTTATTTCTTCAAGAAAGCCATTGTTTGGGAGAAAAGAAAAAAGTGAGCTTTATAAATAAGCAAAAACAAAAAAAACAAAAAATGGACATGTTCTATTTTTATAGATGTGGAGACTTTTTTTTTCTGTTTTCTTTTCTTTTCTTTTCTTTCTTTATTTTAAGCAAGAAGAAGCTTTGGCTTTGTTAGCAGTGTATGCAGGTAATGAGTCTAGAAACCAATGACGAGTAACAAAATGACAACATAAATGGAAAGTACAAATGGGACAGAGAGGCACAAGAACAAAGTAACTGAAGATAGAGATTTCTTAATCATGATGACTTCTTTCATTATTGCGTCCTAATGAAGTGACTTTTAACCTTGATCATTATTAGTTAAGGTAGATTTGGAGTGTCATCTTTATCAATAACAAAAATAACAATAAACAAAAATCAAGGAGTCTTGACTTCTATTTTTTTGGGATAGGGAAGTAGATTAGGAAGTCACTATTAGAAATATGGGACTATGCCCCTTCCTATTCTATTTTTTCATTGTTGATGTCTTCCACCAACTGACACATAATTTTTTTTTTTTTTTTTTTTTTTGTAGAGGAACTAATTATTTTTTTCCCTCTATAACAATTTCGCAATGCACATGTAGTCCCACCATTCATTCTCAGTCTAGGTTTGAGCTTCCGAAATCTGGCCTCTCTACTTTGAAGCTTTCATGCTGGAATTAATGACCTTATTTTGTCTTGAGGATTGTGTATAGAGTAGTTCTTGAGCATTGTGTACAAACTCGTCGAGAAGTTTCCTTTTATTATAAATTTGCGATTAAATGTTATAGACATTTCTTTTCTTGTCTTCTTCCCTATCTCTCTCTAAATCTCTTTCAAAACCCTAATAATTTCTCTAGAACTTATATAATGTATCTCAATAAATCTCTATTTATAAAATACAACAAGACTTTTTCTCTTCCAATTAAAGCAAAATTCGAGAGGTTTTAAGGAAGAATCTCGTTGTTGGGAGTATAGGAACAGTAGATTAATTTTTTTAATATAAAATTAATTTAACTTTTGCACATTTGAAAAAAATATATTATTGAATAATTTATTAATATTTTTATTTTTGCACATTTTAATATTTTATTTTGTATTTAAAAGTATATTAATACTTTGAGGTGCCGAGTAGTTTAAAATTTTTTAGAAGAGGGAATCGACAGAAAAAAGAAGAGGAATTAATGTTTTTTTTTGGGAAAATATCGATGGGCTAAGTATCCCCATGTTTCATTCATAAGCTATAATGAAACTAGTATCATACGTGGTATATATAGTCCTCCCCTATATGGGAGAGTATAGGTTATTACAAATAGTTAGTATTACAATGCAGACATTTACATATCTTCATTCAAAATCCACCTCTCCATCTACCTCTTTTCTCTCTAAAACATGCATCTCCTTCATACTCTTATGTCTCCTTCTGGCCTTGGTCTCCCTCCTCTCCTTGGATGCGCAACTCTAGCTTCTTCCTCACGTCTTGATGTATTTTCCTCCTCACGTCTTGATGTACTGTACTCGGCAGCTTGTCTTAAATGGGGGCATTCATACCTGTCCATAAAAGTATATAATAATGAATTCTCAAAGCCAAAGAAAATGCATTAGTATTCTTATCGTTGAAAATTCTATCATTTCTCTCTAGCCGTAAGTACCGCATGCGTGAACAAATTCTTGAATTTTGTTTTATATAAATTCCCTATTCTTCTTATAACTTTTTTGATGTCCCTCCCATATTTCTTCCAAATTATTATATCTTCATGACTTATATGATACTAAATCATGTGTCACCTCCCATAATTTTGTAGCAAATGTGCACGTGGTGAATAAGTGCTCTATTGTTTCGTCATCTTACTGACAAATGGTGCATATACTTGGCCCAAAACCACTCTCTCTTTTGTAACTTATCCCAAGTTAGGATTTTTTTTTTTATTTACAAACTATAAGAACATATGCACTTTATATGGAATTTTCAGTTTCCATAATGCATTCCCTAATATATGTGGCACTCCTCTCATGGCCAGTATTTGATAGCATGATTTGACAAAAAACATATGATTTTTATCCCATATCCATAATGGTTCATCCTTGTTATTGTTAAAGACTATTTGTGTATTTATCATCCTCTTCAATTCCCTCTCTTGTTCTCTAGCCACCGGTGTTAGCGAAATTTTTGGAGAATAGAAAAGAAAAGGAGAAAAAGAGAAAATTTATTAGCTAACTATGTGGATCATCTTTCATAATAGAGATTCGCAAATAAAAGCTAAAAGAGAGCTAATGCGACCGTTACAGAGTTGCGTTTCATTTCTCAAAGAAGCCAAAATGCGGTCTCTAATTCGCGAATGAGGTTAAGGTGTGGATCTCTATCTATAGAGGTCCGCGGATCGAATTAACAGAAGCGAGTCCCACAGGGTTGCGTTATAAACTCGAGCGCAAGACCGCATCAGGACCTATATAGAAAGGCCATAAAATTAAAGGGTACAGTTAAGAGATTCAAACACGGATCACTTACCATAGAGAGATCTGTGTCTGACTTGTTCTTTTCTAAACACAATCAATACGCGAACTCTGGATGGTCGCATTTCTACTTCAAGATTTCAAGAAGCAAAAACCATCTTCAGCAGCACTCAAATATGAGTCCAAGCATACCATGCAAGCCACTAAACACCAAAATGTGAATTTAAAGGTTAAGATCCGTATTTCGGTTACAATTCAAAGAATTAAAGACATCAATTATAAATTTTGGAGATTTAATACAAATCTTTCAGATCAAAAGACAAAAAATTAATTCTCAAGTCATGGAGGCCATTAGTTGGATAGTTACATCAACTCAAAAGCATCCAAACCTCTATAAATAGTAAGAGTTTAGGCTGAAAAATATCTAGAGATCAATATTATAGAAAGAATCATTTTTTATCTAAGTGTCGGTGTTATCAATATCTTTAAACCTTTGCCAATTAAAAATTTTTTAAGGAGTGTCAACGGAGAGCAAGATTGTTCTTCATAGATACTACAGAACCCAACTTTAAATAAAGAGAAAATTGGACTTTCTTCATCTTCTGTAAATGGGCAATTGTTCTTATTGTAATCTTTCATTGAAAAATATTGAATAAAGAAAAATATAATTTTTTATGGCGAATAGAAGATTGGCGAATCCTCTAGGGACACCTATCATTTCTGATGATAAGGTTGTAGCCCAATTCGATAAAATTTCAGTTGGCCCTATGGTCGAGTTACTCGCCATTGAGTTCTACCAGGAGAAGTACGACGAATTCCTCTTCTCTGGCTCTATGAGCCCTAACTCCTTACGAAAATATTGTAAGGTCTCTAATAGCTCAGCCTCCAAGGAGGCTCCAAAGATGATGGTCCTATCAAAGGACTCCTTAGACCAATCCAATCCTAAAGGAAAATTATCTCCTTCACCAGCACAAAATTTAGGGTCCACTCAAGACCCACGTTGATCTCAAGAGAATGGACTAGGATGCCCATAATAATAAGGAGAAATGACTATTCTTCGATCTCCACAGAAATGATTTAAAAATAAGGTTCCTCTCACCCGCACCATGATAAGAAACCTGAGAAGAAGTAAGGCTCTTGTTTCTTGCAGAGCCATGAAATAAAAAAATATTGTTGATGCACAATTGCGTGGAGCTTCAGTTCAAGTATGGAAACCAAAAAGTGAAGTAGTATTTCCAAACAAAATGATGGGATATAACCTAGCCAAAGGCAGGGGTTGAATTTTGGAAAAGGAAGAAAAGCAATACTTTGACCTTTTGTTCTTAAAGGAAAGATGCCAGATTACTATGATAAGACTGGCAGGGGGTTGGATTATGTTATCACTTTTGAAGATCTTTCGGAAATAAATTTTGAAGAGTTGCAACAAACTCATTCATCGGAATCATCATACTGGGACTCAGATGTAAGCGTTGGTGCCATTTTTTGGAAAGTCTCTGTCAACATGTTCTCCGTAGACCAAGAAGAAGTAGATGTTGAAAAATTATCACCAATCAAGGATGATCCCTGAGTGAAGCACCTCAACATGAAGTGAAAAGTTCAGTTTGAGCAATGAGAACCTCCAACTTGAACTAAAGTGATCCAAATAAATATGGGTGATGAAACAAACACTAAACCCATATTTATAAGTGAAAATTTATCTTCAGAAGAAAAAGAAGAAATGATTTCTCTCATTTGAGAATACATTGATGTTTTCACGTGGAACTATGAGGAACTAGAACTTGACCCAAAAGTCACGGTACACAAATTAAATATTCAGCCGAATGTGAAGCTAGTAAAACAACATCAACGAAGTTTCCATCCTAAAATCATGGAAGCGATTGAAGCTAAAATAAAAAAGTTAATTGAATCAGGTTTCATCCACAAAGAACAATATCCAAATTGGGTGGTCACGAATATAGTTCCTATGACCAAGAAGAATGCAAAAATTAGAGTCTGCATTAATTTTAGAGATCTGAATGAAGCATGCCCAAAGCATGAATTTTCTTTGCCCATTACAGATGTCATGATTGACAACACTTTCGGCTATGAATGGTTGTCGTTCATGGATGGATTCTTAGGATACAATCAAATCAAGATGTACCATGATGATGAAAAACATACATCTTTCATAATGCCACTTGGAGTGTACTATTATATAGTCATACCATTCGGTTTGAAAAATGCTTGCGTCACGTATCAATGCGCCATGAACATGATATTCCAAGAACATCTCCAAAAAGTGGTGGAATGTTATGTAGATGATCTGGCGATCAAAAGAAAAAGTAAGGACGATCATCTTCATGATCTGAGAACGGTGTTTGACCTCATGCGAAAATACCAGTTTAAGATGAATCCTACTAATCTTTTCTAGGAGTTTCCATTGGAAAGTTTCTTGGTTTTGTAGTCACTTTCCATGGAATTCATCTTGATCCAGACAAAATCAAAATAATTCAAGATATTTTACCACCCAAAAATCTCAAAGAATTGAGAGGATTACAAGGAAGGCTGGTGTACATTCGCAGGTTCATATCAAACTTCTCTGAAAAATATCAACCTTTTACACGGTTGATGAAGAAAGGAGTATCATTTATTTGGGATGATGCATGTCCGAAAGAAATCAAGGAATATCTTACTAAACCATCTGTTCTTGTAACTCCAGTTTAAAGAATATCTTTCCTGTTATATATAGGAGCTATGGACCATTCCCTGGGAGATTTGTTGGCACAAAAAAGTGAATTGGGACATGAACAAAGCATTTATTATCTTAGTAGGATGATAATTGGAGCTGAACATCAATATAATCTAATAGAAAAAAATGTCTGGTTTTGGTGTTGCAATACAGAAAACAATTCATGTTATATCGAAAGTTAATCCCTTAAGAATGTTAATGACCAAGCTAGGGTCATTAAATTCAAGATTATCCAATTGTGATATAGCTATCACAATATGATATGCATTTTATCCCACAAAAGTCAATTAAGGGACAAGCTATAACTAATTTCCTAGCTGAACACCCGACCTCAGCATTATCAAAGCTATATGAAGAAATCCCTGGTGAAATAGGTGAAGGAAATACAATTCCTAAGGAAAATATTACACAAGAAAATGCTAAAACAAATGACATTACAGAAGAAGTACGACAACTTTTCTTTGATGGTGCTTCTAGAATGGGACTCAAGGGAAAAATGGTAGCAGGAGTAGAAGTTGTTTTTGTTTCCCCTATAAACACATTATCCCTCGGGCATACTCATTAACAAACTCATGTTCTAACAATATTGCTAAATACAATGCCCTAATGATTGATCTAAAAATAGCCAAACAGCTGGCGGTGAAGTATTTAGAAGTATATAGAGATTCCCAACTTATCATAAATCAAGTTAGAGGAGAATATGTAGTTAAAATAAAGACCTCTTGCCATATTACCAAGTAGTCATAAAAATGACCTATAGTTTTAATGGTTTCTATATCAGTCATGTACCGCACCATCAGAACGGTTATGCAGCTTCATTAGCCTCCTTGGCTACTACTTTAGGGTTGCCCGAAGACTACAGCAAACGTATAACAGTGAGAAGTAAACAATTATTTTGTCCGAAAAATGAGCTTGAAGTAGAGTTAAATTCAGATAAGAAACATGAAGCATATGAAGTAAATACTCTTGAGTCCGATCTCAAGCCAAGAGATTGGCGATTTCCTTACATAGACTATGTTCCTTATGGGATATTTCCAGAAGATTCTAAAGAAGCAGCAGCAATTCGAAGAAAAGTTGTTTGATTCTATTACAATGCTGAAGTTCGAATATTGTATAGAAAATCTTATGATGAAATTTTGCTTCGTTGTCTTTTTAACAAAGAAGCTCAAGAAGCACTTGTAAAAGCTCATAATAACATGCGAAACATATTATCCAGGACCAAAACTTTGGGATAGACTCTGAAGAATGAGTTATTATTGCCCCTAGATGATGATAGATGCGGTTACTTATGCTAAAGATGTAGAGCCTATCAAATACATGCAGATTCGTACATCAAGCCCCAAAATATCTCCATCCAATGGCTACATCGTGGCCTTTTGAAATGTGGGGGATGGACATTATTGGATCAATTTCCCCACCATCGACAAGGGATCATCGATTCATATACAGATTACTTCTCAAAGTGGACCGAAGTTGTTCCCTTAACTGAAGTAAAGTTATTTGATGTAATTAAATTCATCAAGCATCATGTTATATACCACTTTGAAGTACCTAAGAGAATTATTCATGGCAATGGATCTCAGTTTTTGAGTCAGTCATTCTTTAGATTTTGCAACAATTATAGGATTGAAAGTGTCGCTTCGTCTCCATACTATCCTACAGCAATAGTTTAGCAGAAGCTTTCAATAAAACTATTGTGAAGCTCCTTAAAAGTTTCGTTTCATCCAACCAACGTGATTGGGACGAGAAACTTGGAGAATGTCTTTGGGCCTATCGAATTACTGTCAGGACTCCTACAAAGGCTAAGCCATTTTCTTTGGTGTATGGGTCCGTAGCAGTGCTTCCTTTGGGGATTCAAATTCCATCTTTACAAGTTGCATTAGCAATCAAGATGATACAAGAAGAAAGACACCAACAAAGACTTTTAGAACTAGAAGCTCTTGATGACAAACGTCTTGAAACTCAACAAAGAATTAAGTTTTATCAAGCGCGAATCTTCAATACTTTTAAAAAAATGTTAATCAGAGAACTTTTAAGAAAGGTGATCTGGTCCTTTCGGTAAGAAGACTTATCATAACTAATCAAAAATTCAAAGAAAAGTTCCAGCCAAAATGGAAGAGACCTTTCGTCATTAACGTCGTTTATTTAAATGGCACATACTGGTTGGCAAAACTGAATGGCGTCAAGATAATGATGCCGATCAATGAAAAGTTTCTAAAAAAATATTATTGCTAATGTAATGTTCAAGAAATCCTTGATGACCGAGCTAATTATCTGGTTTTACAATAAATATTGACGAGGAAGGAATCCGGACCTTTTTTAAAGGTAAAATAGCTTATGTAATAGTAAGAAGCAATCAGGTCAAAGATTGAGTGGTTTGAGATACATATCTTTTTCTATAACACTCAATTATATCTCCGACTGGTATCGCGAAAAAAGAGAATATAGAAATATCAAATCATGTAATACACATATTTGAATTTTCCCGCTAGCAAAAGAAAAATTCAACACTATGACTTGATTATCGATCCATTCAAATGCCAAGCATTCAAAGGCTACAAAGAGACTAATGAATGTGTCAAATTCTTGATACTATTATATCCAAAACAAGACCAATTTATCCATCAAGCACATAAAGCTCATCTGTAAGGAGGAGGTCATTTTTACCAAGTTTCAGCATGGTGCAGTAAATATTTGGAGGTCGGCTACTTCATCAACTTTCCCAATGGAGTATAATGGATGAAGATATACTAGTATGTCACTCTCTGCAACAACAGAAGTGTTGAATGAATCCTATGTCTCTATGACTAAGAATAAGAGAAAATTTGGCACTTAAAGTCCAAATAAAATCCTTGACAACACTACTGTGCTAGGGGTAAAAAGCATGAAGAGTTTGACCTATTAAGGTTTAGAGAAGAGGAGAGCTTGACATTTAAAGTCTAAACAAAATCCTCGACAACTCATCATGTTAAAAGGAATATCATGGCTAGCCCAATGCAAACGTCAATTGGTAAAGGCTATCAAATCTGTTTATAACTGGGGTTTTGCTAAAAATCCCATGAACCAGTCATGTTAAGTTTCTACCTTTGACAGGTCCGAAATCCATGTTCTAGAGTCAAAGTTGTTTAAAACACGAATTTTATAAAGTCGCATTTTTGTCAATAAAAGAAGTTAAAAAATGCAGCTTCAAATTTCAAAGGAGCGAATTTTCACAAAGTCACATTCTGTCTCTAAAGGTTTTTCATCTAAATTTGCTAAGTTAAAAATTATCTTTGGCAAACAAAATTTTCCATCCTCTAAATTTGCTAAGTTAAAAATTATCTCTGGCAAACAAAATTTTTCTTCTTCCAAATTTGCTAAATTAAAAATTACCTCTAGTAATTCAAAAGTTGTTATACTACAAGTCACTGAATAGCAGAGATTATAATTTGTTCAGGAAAGTTAATAGTTACTTCTATCCTGGTTCAAGAAAATTATTCATTTGCGGCAAAATCTATTTGAGCATTTGAATAATGACTATATATTGTCAAGTTAATGATTACTTTTGAACAATATTTTGAAGAGTCAATGATCATCAAGTTAATAATTAGCTCTAATTATCAATACTAAAATTATTCATCAAGTTAACAGTTAGCTCTAATTATCAATACTAAAATTATTCATCAAGTTAACAGTTATCTCTAAATGAATGACAACAAAATTTTTGATTTCCATAAACAACATATTTCCATCTTAAAAATGAATAAAAAAAACTTTATTCATTATCAATTCAATATTATAAAGAGTTCCTTGACATCATACAATGAATGGAAATTACTACAAATCATTGAGTCAAAAGAACATTGAAATTTTTTGTCAGCATCTATTATCTCTAATGGGGTGGTTTCATAAGCTTGGAGAAAAAGCTTATTTTTGCAATTTCTTCTCACTGGTGTTAAGAACTTCCAAGTTTGCTCGCTCAGCCATGATCAATGTCGCCAGTAACTTGATTAGTTCAAACCTGGGTGTACCAAATGCATGTTCCCAAATATACAATATATGGAATTGCTGAAATTTGGAGCTGCCTACAACCATTTATAATCCTTGCTTTAAGGATGAAAGGCGAAAAGATAACAATGCCATAGACTCGAAATCTTTTATCTCATGAAAAGTACATGAGATCTTCTAGTTCTCCAAAGATATTGGAAAAAATTGAGAACTAGATGGGTGTGGGTCATTGTTAAGGAAGATGACTATGGTTATATCCTGCAATAGATCAAAAGTTTTGTCAACAGACATAAAAGAAAACAGATGATCTCTGATTTTGACAAGAAAACTTACCATAGTTAAGGAAGATAATTACGGTTATAAGGATCTTTTCAATGAAATATTCCTTCTTTAACGAACCTGACAGCAGACCAGTCATAGATTTGTCAACATCTGGAGGTCTTATTACATGCCAACCCTAGTTCATTACATCAAACAAAGAAAAGATGAAGAATGAAATTTGGGCAGAGTCATGACAGAATGGGATGGAAGAACCTGAACGCTAACGAGTTGGCTAAGGGATGAAGACTTCTTCATAATAAAAGCCCTAAGAAGAGTTCAAATTAGAACAACCTAAGAAGAACTCATAAAAAATTCTTAAGACAGAATAGCTTTTTGAAGAAAGGCTTGATGCTTTATATAGAGAGTTTCATGATCAAGATTTTCGGCTAGGAGATTTTACAGGCAAAATCTTTAGTTGAGATCTTTGACCCAAACCTCATTGATATTTTATTAATAAATGACGCATGGGATGCTTAGACCTTTGTGTCAAAAGAGATGAGATCCTCGGTTGAGATCTTTGATTAGAATCATGTCATTAATGAATGCATGCAGCGCTTAGATATTAGCACCAAAAAGACAATTAAATTGGTGACAATTCATTTTTAATATGCAAACCCGCAGATTTGAACACAGGGTTGCACTTATATGCAAACCCACAGATTTGAACGCAGGATTGCACTTATATGCAAACCGACGGATCTAAGCGTAAGAGTGAACACATGAAGCTGGTACAAAGATGAATTCAAAAGTATCAATTTTATGACAAATAGAAATTGTTCTAAGTTTTTATCATCAAATTCAAAATTACCAAAGCTTCTTGGACAACATGAGAAAAACCATTACATCCATGAGATTAACCCAAGTTTTCATTTTTCAAAATTAAAAGATTACAAGAGCTCCTTGAACAATATTAAGAAATCATTACAACTTAATGGGTCAAGGGAGCCTTAATCTTTTCTTCTACATCACTCATTTCCAACTAAATGGTTTCATAAGCCTGAACAACAGCCTGTCTGTGCAGTTCTTCCTCACTGACAGTTGTATTGTTTATTGGGTCAGACTTTAGGGCTTCCAATTCTGCTTGATTAGTCAAGAAGGCTTTGTTCACACTATCATGCTGCCTAGATAAGTCAGCAAGGTTCCTCACTGTCTCCTCACGCTCCTTGGAAATATTGTAAATTAAAGTCTGAGCCTTGACAATAATCTCCTGAGTTCTTGTAATGGCTTGATCATGGCCTTTGACAGTTGTAGCAGCATTCTCTGTCTGAGAACATAAATATTGGCTAATTGATTGATTTTTGTCAACACGGGCCTGACAAGCATCGACTTTTTCATTGATTTCTTTCTGGAGCTTGAGTTGTTCCTCCATTAATCTCTGGAAAGTGACTTCAACCATTTTTGACTTATCTGTACTGTGGATCTTTAACAAAGTGTCAGCTTGATCCTAAAGTTTAGCTATTATAAGTTTGTAAGGAGTTGCCCTTTCTTCCCCACCAATACTTGCTATACCAGTCGCATAAAGATTAAGGACAGTGACAATTGAAGCAAAAGAACCCCCTTCCAAAATTTTGTCAATACAGTGGTCCAAAAAATAAAAAAAGACTTTAATTGTAAACTGGAGCAAATCATCAACAAGTGCATCAACTTCTGCAAAGTTTGTTGGTGGCAATGAAGAAGAGGCAAGTGCAACAAAAACAACAATAGAAGTAGAGGCAACCAGTGTTGTACTTTGAGTTGAAATAATAACTTCAGAGAAGCAGCCTTAGTAGCTCCAACAAGGGCAACAACAGCAGCAGTTTCAATAGGAGCAGCAACCTTAGTAGCTTCAATAGGGGCAACAGTAGCAGTAGCTTCAACAGGGGCAACATCTGTAGCAATTTCAGCAGGAACAGTAGCCTTAGTAGTAACTTCAACAGGGTTAGCAGCTGCAACAACTTCAGTCGGAATAACAGCGTTAGAAGTTTCAGTAGTAGAGACAAGTTTAGCTGCAACTGTTTCAATAGAAGAAGCAACTACTTTAGATGTACCAGCAACAGGAGCAACTCTAGATACAACTTCAGTTTGGACTTCAACTTCAGTGGAAAAAGCTACAACTTCAAGCACGTACTCCGAAGTTAGAGTAGAAGAGAGCATTTCTAAAAGAAGAAGAGATGATAAAAAAATGATGAATCAATAAAAGTGATTAAAGTTTTTGCTAAAGTTTTAGAGAAACCTTGAAGCTGGGCACTTGATTCTCCAGGTCCTTACACCTCAGCTCTCTCTTCTGTCATCAGAAAAGTTTATTTACTATAGTTCGATGGAGGAGTAGAAGAGTGAATATCATTGCTATCAATATCATCATCAGCATTATCATCATCGTCGTCGTCATCATCATCATCACCATCATCATCTGGATCATCAAAATCTCCTGAAGGAGGTACTGCCACTGCGGAAGAGCATGATACGCAGACCTCCCCAACAACTTGCATTTCATCATCGTCAGTAGTTTGGATTACTGAAGGGGCAGGAGTTGTAGAATCCTCTGGGGCAAGTTGAACTGCTTCTTTTGAAGAAGGCGTGTAGCAGTTGAAGGCTCAGCCACTGATGCAGTAGAGGGAGCCTCTGTGGTTGGGTCACTGGGAAAAACAGGCTCTTGACTATGGTGCTTCTTAGATGGGTAAGGAAGCAAACTCGAGTGAACTTCTTCTTCTTGTTCCTCTCCAGCAGCTTTGAAAGTCGAATTAAGAATTGCCATTCCAGCTTCAGCTAATACAACTTCTGGGATGATTGGCAAGTCGCGGAGGCGCTTCAGCCTTTTCTGCTTAGAAGTAGTCTTCTGAGAAGGAGATCCTAACTTAGAAGACGATCCTTTTGCCACAGGAGGAGGAGAAACTGAATAGTAGAGGATACAAGCGATCCATTGGAATTATAGCATTGTCTCTTTCATCCTTTGAATCAAATTCGTCAAAGTCATATTCTTGACCAAATTCATCTATTCCAGCAACTCTAGTGCTGCCAGCTTCTTTCTTTTGAGCATATCATGCTAGAATGAGCAATAGAATACCATTTACAAAAACTAAAAGTCATGTACGAATTTGGAGTGCTAAGAGGAAGATTAAAACTGGCCTTTGTACCACTAGAAAAAAATGGAACCAAGCTCGAGCTCCCTCAAATAAATTCCCCACAAAATTGATATCTGTATTTGGATTCCCAATATATAATTGATCATATCCAAATTGTCGAGAGAAACGATTGGGGTAATAAGGCTCAATATAACAATGATTCCCTAAATGAAGTACCAAGTGCCCTGGACGAATACTTATTAACCACCAAAACCATCCAGAAGATAAAGTGGTGAAGTTATCAGTGCCAATTGAATCCGTGAATTCATCACCATAATCGACATTTGGAAAATAAGGGAAACACTTGTATGTTGTGGTAATAGAGAAAAGATGGCAAATAGCTCGCAGAACGCAAGCTAGCGGAGCTAACTCCATAGCTCCGCATCAGGCCAAAGCTTAACTTCGCGTTGATGAGTAAAACGTGAAGTTAAAGTCTTAGTTCCGAGTCCAGAAGCTTAACTCTGCGTGAGCAGATTCTCAGAATTCTTAATTGATTGTGATTGAGATTTGGGCTTATCCAATACCCGAATTGAGTCCAATCAAAATTTAAATTCAAGATATTTAAATCAAAATCAAATATTTGATTAGAATCCTTGATGAATACAAACACCTTCTATTCCTATCTCTATGGAAACTCTTATATCCAATAAAACTCTATAAATATCCTCTTCGAGGAGACATTAAGGGATATCTTTTTGGTTTTTGGAGTTTAAGTTACGTGCGAGAGGCTTGAATTCATTGAGATCAGTAGAGAGAGAGAAGCTAGGGCCGGCCATCATCTTCATCGAGTAGAAGATTTTCACATCAGATCGTCAATATGTTCTACTAGTTAGATCCCGTCGCCACCCTAGAACCCATATTTTTATTGTAAAAGAGAGCGATGATATATAAATTCTCTCGTTTGTTTTTCTATTGTTCCTCTTTCGTTGTAATCATTGTGATCAATAAATGAAAGTAAGAATTTTGCGGAGAACAAACTGACAACCATAGTCGGAGACGTCACTTTTACTGAATAAGAGATCATGGTGCAATCCGATGTGAACAAAACTGTATAGATCATGGACGTGCTCGTCGTTGAGATCGACCATCAAAGGTTTGAAGAATATCTCTCCTCTGGATTGGATGATCTGACTGAAATGCGACGCTATCATCATGTGATCTCTAAAACCCGTAAATCTAGTAATAAGGAATTCTCTGTTAATCGGTGGTCTTTTGAGTCCGCAGCTATAGAGCCATCGTTTGAACGAAGAATCCTAAAGGGGGATGTTGTTCCTACTATTGAACAGGGTCAAGAGACTGGCCTTACCAGATCTCAACTCTGAAATCAGAATCGTCGAGCAAGAGAAGAGCCCTCAAACCTCGCATAAAATGTGAGGCTGAAGCGTAGACAGAACGCAAGGCTATGACTTTACCTTGCGAACTGTTTTGCCTTAAATGCAAAATTAGTGAAAATTACATAAAACGCAAAGCTGACTTCAAGCCAGCTTATGAAGAAATCTCTCCATGTGAGGCTACATATCCTAGACATCAAACCAGAAAAATTAACAACACTCACACAAAATGTGAGGCTAAATTTAGATACAAGCCAGCGTGTGATGAAATTTCTCCACGCGAGGCTAATGAACTTGGCTATGAAACTAGCAAAAGTGCCAAAACTCGCGTAAAATGCGAAGTTAATTATAAAGATAAGCCAGCATGTAAAGAAATTTCTCCACACGAGGTTACTAAATGAAACTGGCAAGAATGCCAATGTTCGCGTAAATCGTGAAGGAATTAAAAATAAGTCAGCGTGTGATAAAAATTCTCCACGCGAGGCAGTAAAATAACTTGAGCTAATCGTTAAAAGTGAAGCCAAGAATCTTTGCGTAAATCGCGAGGTTATGTCTGCATGTGAGGATACTCCCCTATGCGAGGCTCAACATTCATTAGAAAATAAACTTCTTCAAAAATGCCAAATTAGCATAAAACGTGAGGCTAGCATATGTGAAGTTATGGTTCAGCCTCACATGAAAGCTTTGAAACGTGAAACTAATACACAGCTCTGCGTAAAAAGGTCAGTATACAAAATTAAAACTGATAGGCAATCTGTCGAGTAGCAATATGATGCCACTGGCCTGGGAACGTCTCAACAGGTACCTGTGTTTCTCCGACAACCGAGTGGGCCCCATGCCCAAAACATAACTGAAAATTCTCTACCTTCTAAAATCCTTGACCTCAGAGATTATTTGCCAAATAAAAAGAAAACGACTCAAACTCAGTCACATTCGATGTGTTATTGTGAACAAATAATATCAGCTGTACTGAATAATTGCTGTTATATTAAGAAAAGAGTGTTTGTATTTGACAGAATAACTGAGTCTGAACAAAATACTCCAAAGAGATGATAAAGTAGTTTAAAGTACAAAATCAACAAAAAATAATTGAAGGCAGTGACCTTAAATATGGTCGGTAAAGGTAAGAAAGCCATAGAAAAAGAAAATGAGTTGTATGCAGATGACGAAAAACCTCACCATCTTACCCGACTCAAGTCAGGTGTTGTCGCTCCTCGAAATTATAAGAAACTTGCAAAATGTTACTACAATGATGATAGCAACAACTCAGCTATAGCTTTCCCACAGTCATATACTTCTTTCCAACCAAGAAAATCGGCGTCGCACACAGTAGACAGGTCCTGACATCGATCAGAGATTTGAAACCCAAGAATAAATGATTCAAGATCAGCAAAAGGCCAGGTTGACCTCAAACTAATGCTTCTAAAAGTGGTTGAAAATACCCATAAGATAGTCGACGATAAAGCTAAAACTTTCTCGGAACCACTACCCAAGACAAATAAGGAACCACAACCCAAGATAAATGAAGAAGATAAAGAAGAAAAAGCTTATTCAATTCATGAAGAAGACGATAGGTTTTCTTTCCATGATCATCATGAAGAGAAGATGGAAAAACTACAAAAGCAGCTTGATGCATTGATATAGAAAAGGAGCTGAAAGAATCAGGGATTTCAAGGCCATACCCACTTGAATGGGATTTCCCCTTTTTCTTGAAAAGTAAAAATCTCCTAAGTTGGAATCATATGATGGAAAAGAGTCCCCAAGCCAACACATGTACTACTTCTTGTCACAAGCCGGTCATCTGATGGGAAATGGTCTCCATAATGACCAAGATATTTGCGAGCACCCTGCGAGGGCCTGCTTTTACATGGTTTATGTTTTTACACGTTTCTTTGAGGATGATACCGAAATATCGGTTCATTCCCTTCTTGTGACGAAACAAGGAGAAGAAGTGGTCAAAAGCTTTATTGAATGCTTCAGGGAAAATTCCGTACATTGTCGACATAGTATGACCCAAGAAACCTTGGTAGAAACCTGTAAATATAATTTCAGGACCAGCATGCTCATAAAAATGGGAGCCGTGGAGTCCAAAACTTGGAAGTACTTGCTAAACTAAGGAGAGCAGGCGGAAAATATAATTCGCCGGATTGAGAAATCTCGTGGCATGAGAAACTCTACAAATGTCCACAGAATCCTAAGAACAAAGGAAAAGTTGTGATGGCATCATATGCTACTCCAAAACCGACAAGTTTGGCAAAGTCAAGACCTCAAAATCCGAGAGGTGCAGGTCAGAACAGGCCCCGACAAGATAGAACTTATACATTTAAGTTGGAGCAGACAGGTACTCTATTCCATCTCCTCCTCAGAAAGGACATGCTGAAGCTTCCGGAGAATCAAAAATAGAAAGACACTGGAAAACCAATGACCCTAACTATTTCCTATACCATCAAAATATTGGGTATCCAACCAAGGATTTCTATCCTCTCAAAAATCGGATCCAAGCATTAATAGAAACTAGAGTTCTCACACTTAAAGAGGAACAAAACAAAGTCTTCACAAATATGCCAACCTTGATGGTAGGAACCAATGAGTTCCCCGCAGGGGTAACGTCAGTGTCGGTGGGCAAACTGATAGTAATAAATTCATGATCCTCATAAAAGGGTACAAAAAAGACTAACTCCAGTAACCACAAAAAAGGGGGAAGTTATGTAAGTTCACCCGGATCTTTTGCAAGATGAGCAGTGGATGTTGTCCAGCATGCAAAGAAGGAGGCGGACTAGTAATACTATCTCCACAAATCTTAAAGAAGAACAAATAATTGCCAATGCACTAATGGATTCAGAAGAGGAGGCCATAGTTATGGCCACTGACCAGGACGAGGCAGGTCCATCTGGTAAGGCTTATCAGAAAGATTATTCAAGGGAAGGCCCTAGCAAGGAAGTATACAGGGAGCCTACAAAACATAAGAGACTTCGTTTTCAGAAAAGTGCAAAGAAAAATGATGAAGCAAAAGATGCTCCATTCCAATTTGATATCATAGCTCAGTTGGCTAACGTCTTGGCTCGTGTCACACTTTTTGAGCTATTGCGATTGTCCAAGTCAATTCGAGAAGCACTTTGAGAGGCATTAGCATACTCCAAATCTTTTCTGGTACAAATCATCGAACCGTCCAATGAAGAAAGGGATTCTTGCCCTCACTGTCACCATGTGAGGAGGCAAATTCCGCAGATAATCTTTTTGCCAGAAGACATGCAAGTAAGGAACGCAAAGCATAATAGACCATTATATTATACTGGATATGTTGGATCCTCCAAAGTAGACCGCATACAAATTGATCCTGGGTCTGCACTTAGTGTCATCCCAAGAAGGCTAATACAATTATTGGAAATTTTGACGCATTGTCTTACACCGATGAACACTACAATATTCTGATTCAATGCTAATGACAATTGTCCTCTTGGCAAGATTACACTTCGCAGCCAGATCAGAGATCTGAAAGCAGAGATCATGTGTTACATCATTGACGCAGACACGTCATATAATATCCTATTGGGATGACCATGAATCCATGCCTACATGATAGTCCCGTCGACTCTCCATCAATGCATGAAATATCGCAATGAGGAAGAAGAAGTCCGTACTCTGATTGCAGATAAACAACCTTTTAAAGGGTTGGAAAACTATTTTACTGACGCCATACTGTACAAGGCTGCCCATGAGATTCCCCGAGAGTATGAAGAACTCTACGACAACGACAATGAAAAAGATACTGTGCGCAAGTCTTAAGAAGAAGACAGTGGAGATTAAAATAAATCCCAATATAGATATCAACAAAATTAATGTAACCAATACTGCTAGTGACGAAAGCGAATGGCTTATTAATGAAGACATAAAGTTAGTTTATGAGCATGTTGTTGCTACTAATTCGGAACCCTCTAGCACTATCACAGAGGCAGATGGCTTGTCTGGACTTGAAATTTTGGTCGTATATCATATGCCGATCAGATTATCCCTCCTCTCTTGGTCCAAAATAATTAGCAGGGAAAATAAGGCATTCGAAGTACCTTCTCGACAAACGCATCAGAAGCTTATTATGTTCAGCAAAGTGATGACACCACCTACTAAAAACAAAGTAGTGAGAGTGATGAGCAAACATCACCTCAATTCCACCATTATGAACAAAAATCCCAACAAATGATGTAAAAGATGGGTTATAATTTAGCCCAATTAAATTTTGGAAAGGGACGGCGAAATCTCCTACCCTCCTTTAGGCCAAAGGGTAAAAGCCCTGATTATTATCATAAGACCCGAAGAGGGTTAGGATACGTATCCACTCCTTCCACATCGTCGAACGAACTCGAAGGGACGACTCAGAACGACAGTGAAGATAGTCCACCGGACCAAGATTTCGATCAGAGTATCGATGCTCTCTTCCAATCTTTAGCAGCAAATATGGTTTCGGCCGCATCCAAAAGCGATGAAGAACCAATTGATATTCAAGATGAATCCTGGGATAAACATATGGATACCCTCTGGGACGTCCGTTTTGAACAACGTGACCTACCCACAGAAGATAAAATAACACAGGTTAACATGGGGACTGAGGAGCATCCAAAATTCATTTTTATAAGCGAAGCACTAACTCCCGCAGAAAAAGAAGAGCTTATAGCTCTCATTAGGGAATACATAGACGTGTTCGCATGGAGCTATGAAGATATGCCCGGGTTAGACCCCAAGGTCGCTATGCATCGCTTGAATATCAAAGAAGACGCCTAGCCGGTCAAACAACAGCAAAGGCGCTTCCGACTGGAGTTAATGGAAGTCATAGAAGCTGAAGTTAACAAATTTATAACTTCGGGATTTGTTAGAGAAGAACAACATACTGATTGGGTGGGGAATATAGTTCCAACTCGCAAAAATAACGGCAAAATCCAGATATGCATTGACTTTCGAGATTTAAACACCACAGGTCTCAAAGATGAGTTCCCTTCGCCGGTCACTGACGTGATGATCGATAATACATGCGGCAATGAGAGGATATCCTTTATGGATGGCTTCTCTAGTTACAACCAGATTAAGATGCACCTAGACAATGAGAAGCACACGGCTTTCAAAATACTGTTGGGGTGTACTGTTATACGGTAATGCCCTTCGGAGTTAAGAATGTCAGAGCCACTTACAGCGCGCAATGAGCGTCATATTTAAAGAAAACCTACGCAAAACCATAGAGTGTTATGTGGATGATCTTGCTGTCAAAAGCAAGAATAAAGAGGACAATCTTCATGACTTAAGAATGGTCTTCAATCTATGCGAAGATATCACCTAAAGATAAACCCTGCTAAATCTTTTTTGGGGGTATAGTGGCAAGTTTCTTGGATTCGTGGTTATCTCAAAAGGGATTTTCCTTGATCCTGACAAAGTGAAAGCGAGCAAAGAAATGCCGCCACCTCAAAATCTCATAGAACTAAGGGGATTATAAGGTAAATTGGCCTATATCCGTTGCTTTATCTCTAACTTAACAGAGTGATGTCAGCTGTTCTCTAGGCTCATGAAGAAGGGGGTTTCTTTTGTATGGGACAAGGCATGCTAGCAAGCATTTGATGACCTCACTCCTACTAAGGGTACGCCTTTCTCCCTGGTATACAGAAGTGAGGTTGCTTTGCTCTTGGAAATCCAGAAACCCTTGTTGAGAGTGTCTTTAGCTACAAGAATGACAACCAAGGAATGGCACCGACAGATATTGCAAGAACTTGAAGTGCTTGATGAGAAGCATCTCCAAGCTCAATAACAAATTGAGTTGTACCAAGCACGAGTGTCATGGACGTTCAACAAAGAAGGTCAAACAAAGGACCTTCAAAAAAGGGGATTTGGTTCTGGCAGTCAAGAGGCCAATGATCATGACCCATAAAACCAAGGGCAAGTTCGAACCTAAATGGGAAGGACTATTTGTGGTGGAAACGATATATTCAAGTGGAGCTTACAGCCTAATGAATCAAGATGACGATAGGATGATGATGCCTATTAATGGCAAATTTCTAAAGAAATACTATATGTAAAAAAGAACATGTCATATTAAAGCTCTTATCTCTGACAGTAAGATTTTGATTACCCTCTTATAAATTCTGCCATGTTAAGTTCTTACCTTTGACAGTAAGATTTGGATTATTACTGTCTGACAGTAAGTTCAAGATACGCGTGGGGAGCACTTGAACATCACAGGCATGTGCAATTGGGCACCACTGCTGAAGAGCGATGATCCTGACCCGATCATTTTGGCGTGTGCAATTAAGCACCTCTGCCAAACTACATGCATGTGCAATTATGCGCCTCTACCAAAACCAATGATTATGACCCGATCATCTTGGCGTGTGCAGTTTAAGTTATGCGATAGAGCACTTGAATTGCCTTCGCCAAAATTCCGGACCGAGCACATCATCGCTTGTTGCTCAAAATAATATTGGAATTAAAGGACAAAAGAATCAATGAATTTTCTTTATTCATAATTGTAAAGAATGAAGACAAAGCAGCAAAAAAGCTAAAAGAGTAAAAACAAATTGAACCTCTCCATTTATTACAACAAAAAGTAAAGAAAAAAGAGACAAGGAGGTCAAAATTATCCCAAGAGTTTCATCTTATTCTTCGTCTGGTCAATAACTTGCGTCGAGTCTCTTCCATAGAGTGTAAAGCCCTGTAAAGCCCGGTGATGCAAATCATTGTCATTAAAGCAAACTGATGGGTCAACCGTTGACGGGCTTCTCCAATTGCCCTGCTCCTCACTATGCCTTCTTGTTCGAGTTGTTCTTGTTGTAGGAGCAACTCCTCCCTTCTCTTCGACGACTCCTCCAGTCTGGACTGGTTGGCCTCTAAGATGGCCTGAACTTTGGTAATAGTCTCCTGAGCTCTGAAAATCGCTGCCTGGCTCTCTTTGATCTCAAAATTAGCGTTCTCCAACCCCCTCAAAACTGTGTCTTGATTGGTTCGAAGTTCGATTAACTCCCGAGACCAGTTCTCTTCTTGGCGCCATAGTTCTTCTTGGTGAGCCATTAAATCCACTCGAAACCACACCACCTCGATTATAGCAATCACTTTCATATCCGCTTGGCAGAGAGTGTCTAACATCTATACTTGCTCTTCCAAGCCTTCTAGACAGGCTCGGTAAGGGGCTGCTCGTTCACGACCTCCAATCCTCTCGATGTTGTCCAAATAACTTACCAACATCGGGTGACTGAGTTTGAGGAAGTCTCTCTCATCTAAGATCATGCCAATGCATTTCCTCAGCAGCCGCATGAAATTATTGACACTGTAATTGAAAAATTGTTCAAGTGGATCAACAATATCCAAGTCAAGAGCAGGCAGTACTGAGTAAGAAGTTGTAGCTGGGGGTGTAGCTTCCACAGGAGTTGAGGATGAAGGAGCTCGTCCTTGCACCAAGGTCATTATATGCGGGGCTAGTAATGCTAGCAATGAACTTGTTGAACTTGGAACCCATATAGAGGTCTTACCAACACTGATCGTTTGCGCAATAGCACCAACAGAAGAAGATTCTGAAGGAGCAACATCAGCTAAAGCTTCCCCAGCTATGGAGGTGGCCTCAAATGAAAATTTCAAAGAGTCTTCTTCACCAACTGGTGAACTGGCCAGTACAGGTGGGAAGCATTAACAGCCACAATCACTGAGGGCGTTGCTATTGCAAGCCGGGAGGTTAATGGCACACCAACAACGACTGGAAAGCTATCTTCAGAGAAAACGACTAGAGTAGGAGATGACAAGCTTGGCTCAAGAGAGTTGGGAGCTTCTCGGGCTTCAGAGACAGCAAGTTGTGTCCTATCATCACTCCCCAGTTCATCGATTGGAGGAGTTGAAGATGGGCAGAATAGGGGATAGGCATGAAGTAGTCTTCGTCAAAATCCTCCATAGAGCTACCCAATCTGCCCATTGACCCAGTGATACCAGAATAGTCCAATTGCTCCTCCGATTCTATTCTGGTAGTTGAATACATCAGCGAGTGGAGATGACTCCCTGAATCTCAAAAACAAATAAGGATGTCAAATATACATATAAGAAAAATAAAACATAAAGTAAAATTACCAAAATCATATCAGTAGAAACAAGCCCTGTAGTTGGACTGGATGGAGGAGCTGTAGAAGTCTCCAAAAGCGCACTTGTATCACTACCTAGGGGTTACGTTGTAGTACGCTCCGGAGACCAGGGAGCAAGTAGATCTTAAACACTACCGGCACTTGGGGGTTATGCTAGAACATCTTCCTCCGTCGGTGTTGTTGGTAGGGTTGAGGCCAAAAGGTCAGCTGCGAATCAGAGCACCGTCTCTTCAGGAATCACCATTGTAGGCAATGTCCGTTCAGCTGACCTCGTCCTTTTCCAGGTTGGCTCACCTTTTGAAGTTCGACGACACTTGGGAGATGGACTTCGGATGCGAATATCATCATCTCTGGTGCATCTCCGGTGCCAGTTTCATCATCACCACCATTGTCATCATTATCATAATCGCCACCAATAGAGGGCTCGGCCTCCACATCTAGGAATTCGTCCATTCCTTTTACCCTAACTCTCTTGACTCTCTTTTGCTGAGAGTAAAAGGCTTTTATCTCTTTGCAGCAACTGTGATTAATAGAGAAATTAGGCACGGCTGCATTGGCGATGCTGTACCAAGTGCAGAAGTAGAGAGCCATACTGAGGACGGGGGACTTTTGTGGTAAAGTAAACTCAGCTCCAGTTCTCTAGCGACGAAATGGAACCAGCCTTGAGCTTCTTCATACAGATTTTCCTCATACGCCTGTTCGCTATGAAAGTTGCACGCTCTCTATATCGAAGTATTTTCAATAAAAGGGTTACAATCAGACGGTTTTTCGTTTACAAAAGATGAGGAAGATAGCTTTTCCTCTTTGTTTAAGGCTGGGTTTTTAGGTCGCTATGGAGGACAATCCGGCTCTCCGTTGACACTCCGTACAATTTCTCTCAGTTGGCTAAAAGGAAAAGAAAAAAAGGGGCTCTTTACTGTTGATCACAAGGGGTAACTTTTGGGAGAAGACATCCGTCTCTGTCTGTGTGTAATATTTTGCTCGACCATTAGCTCCCACTACTTAAGAAGTGCCGCCATATTCGTTGGGTGGTTATTCCCATGATCGAAGTAACGCCGCTGCATTCGTTTGGCAGTTATTCCCATGATCTGAGGTGGCAATTCTTCTATTCGGGTCGCGTGACTTTGTATTAAACCCCACCCGAAAGTTATGGATAGTGTCGTGATCTCAGCTTTAGATTCGTGAACCTGTTCCGTCGTCTGGATCGCGAACCTTAGTTTCTTAGATTCGCGGACCTAAGTGTCTTAGATTCGCGGACCTCAGTTTCTTAGATTCGCTGATCCGATGAGTTGCGGGCTTCTGTCTCTGAATTCGTGGATTTGCTTTATTTTTTCAGAATTTTTCGCCGACAAAACCCCCTCCAAAGTTTCCAAAACTCACGTGATTCTTTGAGGAGTTTCGGAATACTTTGGATATAATCTTCTGTATTGGAATTTCCATTGCATTTGTTTGAAGTTTGTCACTCTGTTTTAGTGCCACTACTGCTTCTTGCTCTTGAAGGGACACGTCTCTGTATTAGGGGCGCGACTCTTCATCTTTGAGTAGGAGACGACTCTGTATTAGGGTCGCGAACTCTTGTTTTGGAAGGAACACGTCTCTGTATTAGGGGCGCGAGCCTTCATTTTTTTTTTGAATAGAAAACAACTCTGTATTAGAGTCGCAAATTGTCTTCAGAAGGAACACGACTCTGTATTAGGGTCGCAAACTGTCTTTGGAAGGAACACGACTCTGTATTAGGGTCGCAAACTGTCTTTGAAAGGGGCGCGACTCTGTATTAGAGGCGCAAACTATCTTCGAAAGGGACACATCTCTGTATTAGGGGCGCGAGCCTTCATTTTTTTTTTAATAGAAAATGACTCTGTATTAGGTCGCAAATTGTCTTCGGAAGGAACACGACTCTGTATTAGGGTCGCATACTTTCTTTGGATGGAACACGACTCTGTATTAGGGTCGCAAACTATCTTTGAAAGGGGCGCGACTCTGTATTAGGGGCGCGAACTATCTTCATAAGGGACACGTCTCTGTATTGGGGGCGCGAGCCTTCATCTTGGAGTAGAAAATGACTCTGTATTAGGGTCGCAGATTCTTGCTTTGGAAGGAACATGTCTCTGTATTAGGGACATGACTCTCCATCTTTGAGTAGAAGACGACTCTGTATAAGGGTTGCGAACTCTTGCTTCGGAAGGGGCGCGATTCTGCATTAAGGTTGCGAGCCTTCACTTTTTGAGAAGAAAGCGACTCTGTATTAGGGTCGCAACCTTCGCTTTTTGAGAAAAAACCGACTTTGTATTAGGGTCGCGGACTTTTGCGGGAAGGCTGGCAGGCGGTTGCTTTTCCATGGTGTGAGGCGTTTTTCTGAGCCGCATTAAATGAAAAGGTATCCACCCGATTCAAGCCGGATATCACGTCATCACCGGCTATATAACCTCCACTTTACGAGAGGTTGCCCTTATCTCGAAAATTTTGAAATCTGAGTTCTTCGTTTGGACTCCTTAGACTTCTCGTCTTCAATCTCTTATAGCTTTCGATTTTCTGTGCGAAGGATCTTCTCCATCTGTAAAGGATGCCGAAGAAAGCTTCTTCCTCTGATGCTGCTGCCAGTGGTCGTCAAGATTCTCGAGCAACTTCTAGTTCAATAGTGGTTCGGCAGGAACCCTTGATCGGAGGTAAAAAAATTCAGAAGGCAGTCCCTTTTCTCATTTTTCTTCTTATCTCTGAATCTGAATGTCTTTTGCAGTTGATTACGCCTTGAATCCTTGGCTAAAGAATCATTATTTCGGATATTCTGACGGCTATGATGGGAAGAAAGAGTTCAGATTTGGTCATATCTTTCCCCATTTTACAGCCTGAGATAACCAAGAGAGAGCAGACAAGATTCTCCACCCTTCTCGCTCAACATTGCGAGAGCTGATGACCAATGTATCTTTCGAAGGAGATAATCGGTCTCCGTTACTCAAACCTGTCTTTTTGTTTGGGGACCGTATTTCAATGCCCGATAGTGGTTTGGAAGATGGCGATTACAAGTGGCTTCGCCAAGTTGAAGGTCGCCACTTGTTTCTCCCCAATATGGAGAGATCTTATCCATTCTTATTCTTTCAGTCTCTTTCTGTGCCCAGGCGAATGGACTGGCACATAAACAGGCCACAAGACGGTATCTTGTTGGGGGGCTTCAATGCTCAAGGTGCTTTTCCTTGTGGTACTGGGAAGAGCTTTCGCGGATTGCTGCCGGGATTGCTTAAACACGATCTCCCCAGAGGTGAGGTTCCTATAATCGCGCAGACTTTCCTGCACCATTTTACCAATGCACAAGGAGAGTTTCCTATTCAGGATTTTCGTCCCCCTGGATGGGTTCACTGTTCTTAAAAAGGAGAGTGGGCGGTCTTGATTGACTTCTTTCTGCGATCATTTAGAGATCAGCTTCATCATGCCGGGATGTATCGAGCCATCAAGGCTGTTTAGCATGGCATTCCCGCCAGCAGATTCCATTTTTTTGCTTTATTGGAATTGTACAATCCTGCTTGTACAATCTTTTGCTCTCGAGGCGAGTTGGGTTTCGCCCTCCACGAGATGCATGAGGTCTCGGGCTTGCCTATGGGAGACATCCCGTATGAAGAGTACGTCCCCATTGGAGAAGAACTCCATCTGCTGAAGACTTAGGATCCTTTGGCCTATAACACTTACTGGGAATTGCTTTGCCATTATCATATATGCACCCACACATCGGGCACCCGTAGTTTGAAGCCAAAGAAGTGCTGCAATATCTCCTGCCTAATTTTTCTAGGAGTAATCCGAACTTCATTCGCCTTCCTCCAGTTTCTGAAAAAGAGGTTGAGAGAAGAATTGCAAGCTTCGGGACAGATGCTTATGTTGCCAAAACTGACGAGGATGTTTTCAAAGCTGGGACGTCTTTCGAGAGTTTTCATTATCAGGCCCTTCAACCCTTATCTGACCCTGCCTTCTTGGCGGGTTATTTGCTGGTTTGGCTGAAAAAAGTGTGTTATTCCTTCGGAGGAAAACATACCCATTAGGGCCGTATACCCAGCCGTTCTACTGGCATTGGGTAGGCGACTCAGTTTGTTGCCCGCTATGGTATGCAGTATCCAAAGCGGATTGAGAATAATATCTGATAAATTCTGCAATGTGAAGAAGGAGCAGAGGAAGAAAGGAGATCCTGTCATCAAGACTCCTAATCCGCGTGCAGAACTTCCTTATACTTATTTAATGGCTTGGGTGGTTCTACATTGCCCTACTTTGATGAGTCCTGCAGACTTGCAGATTGACTTAAGTGCTCCCAAAGTGCAGCACTATGAGAGGTCGCAGTGGAAGGGAGGCTACATGGCTGCGATCCGCAAAACCCTTCGTCATTTCTCAACTTTTGAGTTGTTCAGATATTTCCCATACTTTCCGAATGCTGGATACGGGGAAGAATTTGCGGACACTGCTGTTCGCAGCGGAAGTTTTGCTTCCTTCCATTGAATACAACTTAGATTACAATAGAAGTGAACAAGATAAAAAGAACAAACGAGAGGATTTCATATATCAATCTCTCTCTTTTACAATATTTTTGTGGGATCAGTGGCGATGGGATCTATAGTAGTTCCTTTGGACGATCGAACGTCGAACTCTTCTCTCTTGAAGGTGGCGGCCGACTGTAGACGATCTTCTCCGATCTTTCACGAACTCAAGGCTCTGTGCTTAACTTGAATTCTCTAAGAACCGAAAGGAAGAAGAAGAATACCTCTGACTTCAAGGCTCTCTCGCGTACTTGAATTGCCAAAGGATTCAAAAAGAAGACCCATAGGGTTTCACCAGGAAGGTATTTATATCCCCAGATTAATTTGAGAGTTTCTATCTAAATAGAATTCCCTCTCATCAAGGATTCCAATCAAATCTTTAATATTGATTTAAATCTCTTGATTTAGAGTTCTGATTGGACTTGATTTAGGTATTTAGATAAGCTCAATCACTTTGAGATTCTGGTTATCTGCTCACGCGGAACTTTAATCACATCAAAATGTGGAGCTAAATAACCAAAACGCGGAGCTAACGCGGAGCTATTGATCATCTCCGCGTTTCACTCAAACGCGAGGCTAATACTAGCTGGACTGCGGAATCAACGCGGAGCTATTAAACATCTCCGCGTTTTGTTCAAACGCAAGGCTAATATAGCCAAACGCGGGGCTACAGAATTAGCTCCGCGTTCTGTTGTGAAAAATCATTTTAACTTAGAAATTTTTACTGGCAACAGAACCCCCTCCAAAGTTTTCAAAATGGCTTAGAACTTAGCAGATTTTGAAATAAACTGAAATGCGGGGTTAGAATACCATGTCTATCTCGCGTTTTGCTCGCTTACGTAGAGCTAATCAGCTTCACTTTTTCAGGGAAATGAGTAATTGCTTCATTGATTACTCTGAATTTCTGCGCCGAATACCAAGCGATGGAAATCTTGTTTAAATAGAGGTTTTGACTCATCTTCTTCTTCATTTCATCCGAAGAATTCGAGAGCTTATGGCTCAAGCGACTCAAGAAAATTAGTTTGAAAGAATGATCTTCAACCGAAATTCTTTCATCTTTCCATAGATCTTCATTACTAGGATGTTATCTAAGAAGAGTACGGCATCGCGCGCCTCCTCACCATCGGCGGCCGGCACTAGCAACAGAGGCAGCGGCTGAGGCAATGGCCACAATGGCGAGCCAATCCATGCTGCACCAATTAGAGGTATAAATTTTGAATTTTTGGACTCCTTAAATCAATTTTGGAGTGTTTTGGCTTGGTTTTAACCGACCAGTCAATTTTGAACCGGCGAGATCACCGTTCTCCGGCCGTATGGCTTGCAGGAGAAGGAGAAGACGGAGAGAAACTCTGATCTTCCTCTACGCGAAGTTATTGCGTCATCCTCGTGTTTAAAACACGGGGCTACTTTAACTAGCAGTCGCGTTTCATTCGCGAGGCTATTTTGATTAGCAGTCGCGTTTCAATCGCGAGGCTATTTCCTCAACTGAGAGCGGAGTTTATCCTTAGCTCCGCGTTTTCATACTTAGAAGATTTTTCGAGTTTTCTCTAACTCTTGATTCCTCTTTGGCAGTGAAGTATTTGGACCAGATCCTTCTTGAAGAGGAGTGCATGTGGTTTTACCAGTCTTCGTCAGTAAAAGTAACTCTAAGGAAGCCAGAAGTATATGCTTTACAACATAGTTGCAGGTTTCAAGCTCCAGCTCCAAAGGATAAACTTTTGAAGGAGTTACAAGAACTCTGCTGCAGCTCATTAAGTTTTCTTGAGGATCATTTCTGTTAGATGACAATCTCTGTTACTTTCCAAGGCGATAGGGATGATCATCTAAGGGCTTGTAGCATATCGAATCCAACTTGTGCATCTTCATTAGGATTGTTGTAGAAGTATCTTCAGATAATCTAATAAGAACTTTAAACAGATCATAGTTGTCATTTGCAGAGGAGATCTCTTGTATGTGAACTCTGGAATTAAACTTCAACACCCCACGGAGGAATCTCGCCGTTAGGTTATTGATGAGTCGATAAATATGTAGAAGATTTTGGGAGAGCTATAACTCCCTCTTTGTAATCTCTTCTTTTATGAATAAAGAGCAAATTATTTTCCTCTCTATCTGTCAGCTTCAAGAACCTTGCTTGCTCAACAAATAGATGGTTTATAATTTTGGTAAAATAATCTAAGGCTCATTTGCGTAACTTAGACTACTAATACCCAAATAATCGGATAAGGATCATCGTAACTTAGATGGAAGCGCCTAATTGCACTCGCCAAAAATCCAAGTTCTTCATAGGAACGCGAAGCTAAGGCACCGGGTTATCCTCGCGTTTTGCATAGTTGCACGAAGTTAATAACTTCGCGTTTTCCATCATCACGCGAAGCTAATAACTTCACGTTTTGGAGAGTAACCGATCAGTCATTTTCTCCGAAATTCGCACCGAACTCCAAGAGGCAGTTTCTTTCATTTAAATGAAATCTCTATTCCTTATCTTTCTCACTTTACTCGAGAATTTTCCAGAGACTTAGAGATTCAGGCGATCATAGTTCTGGCGACCCGAGCTTTTTCCGACCGAGTTTCTACAGATTTCCCGTCGATTTTCCTCAGGTTTTTTTTTTCTTTTAAGCAATGGCACCCAAGACTCGTGCTTCTTCTCGCACAGCTCCGTCGTCGGCGATTGGCGCAAGCAGTGGTGGCAGCGGCCATGGCGGCGACACGCCAGCCCACATTTCGCCTATTAGAGGTAAGAATCTCTCTATCAAGACTCTTTAAAACATTTCTAGAGTGATTTGGCTTAATTTTAACCGATCGATCAACTCTTTTACCGGCGAGATTGTCGTACTCTTGCTGTAAGGCTTGGAGAAGAAGAAAAGTCTCAGACTTTTCTTCTTACGCGAAGTTATCGCGTCATCCTCGCGTTTTGAAGCGCGGGGCTATTTGATTTAGCAGTCGCATTGAAACGCGAGGCTATTTTGAGTAGCAGTCGCGTTGAAACTCGAGGCTATTTTGAGTAGCAGTCGCGTTGAGACACGAGGCTCTTTTGAGTAGCAGTCGCATTTGAAACGCGAGGCTATCTTGAGTATCAGTCGCGTTGAAATGCGAGGCTATTTTGAGTAGCAGTCGCGTTGAAACGCGAGGCTATTTTGAGTAGCAGTCACGTTGAAACGTGAGGCTATCTTGAGTATCAGTCGCGTTGAAACGCGAGGCTATCTTTTTGACTTCTGCGCGGTCTAATTTTTAGCTTCGCGCGGAGCTACTTTTAGCTTCGCGCAGTCTAATTTTTAGCTTCGCGCTTCCATACTTTAGAAAAAAATTTTATTTTGTGGAAACTTTTGTGGAAACTTCTCTAACTTTGATTTTCCCTTTTGCAGTAGGGTATTCGGCGGAAGCTCTTCCCCATAAGCACTACTTTGGCTTTGCTGGTGGTTCTGATTCATCAGCTCAATTTCATTTCACCACCATCCTGGCCGCATACAAACCTAACTCGAGAGGGCGCAGGGAAAAGTTAATCAACTATCATCCCACTACTGCACGTGAGCTCATCACTGATGCAGCCTTCGAAGATGTGAACAGAGAAGCGTTAGAAAAACCAGCATTTCTCTTTGGGGACCAGATGGAGCAATCAGACGAGATCCTCTCTGAACAGGATTGCATGTGGCTCTATAACTCTGGCGAAGCTTTAATGTTTCTTCCTGAAATGGATCGTGGTTACCCTCTGATCTACCTTCAGAGGTTGGCGATGCCCCGTGAGTTAAAGTGGGGACTATCTCAAGAAAAGGATGGCGTCCCAACAGGCAAATTGGGTGCACAGGGGGCTTATCAAGATGGCCCCACTAGATGCATTACTGGTTTGCTTCCAGGTCGTTTTGGCAAGGAGCTCCCAGTAGGAGAGGTTTCGATCCGCACAAGAACTTTCCTAAGTGAGTTCCTGGCGAAAGAAGGTCAATACCCGGCTAGCGACTTTAGGATGCCTGGCTGGGTTTACTCTTCTGGCAACATGTGGTGGGCCCGCCTTGTCCAGTATATGTTGGATTCCCATGAACCCATTTTGAAGGAGATTGGCCTGTACAAGGCCATCAGGAATATTCAATTCGGGTTCCCTCAGAGTGCTTATCATTTCTTCTGCTTTCTTGAGATGTACAACTCCGAGACCTGCACTCTTTTTACGCCAGTGGGTGAGCTAGGGTTTGCTCTCCACAAGATGTTTGAGGTATCTGGGCTCTCAATGGGCGGAGTCCCTTACGAGGAGTATATCCCCACTACCGAGGAATTGAACATGCTACTGGCGAAGGACGAGCGCATTTATGCTACATATTGGGAGATGATGTGCCACTACCACATCTGTGCTGACTTAGTAGGTGTGCGTAATCAAGGTATCAGCCACAAGAAATGGGCCGATTACCTCTTTGCCAACTTGAACTCTAAGGACAGTTAAACAACTGTTCATGGCCATGCTCATGTCTATATCACAGAGATTGATCGCCGTATTGCCAAGACCCGGCTAATGTTTTATACCACTGATTCCAATGAAGGTGGATTCGGTCCTGGTATTTCTTTCAAGAGCTACCACTATCAGGCTCAGTCCCCAGTATTTAACAGAGGCCTTATTGCTGGGTTCCTGATGTTGTGGCTGAAGAGATGTGTGGTGCCATCATTGCCAAAAGAGGCAATTGCAATGACTGTGGTCTATCCAGTAGTCCTCCTCGCCTACGGCCGACCTTTCGGACTTCTTCCCGCCATGGTGTGCAATCTACAACATGGATTGCGAATACTCTGTAATGACTTCATCCCTGCTGATAAAGGCAAGGGGAAAGGGAAAGGAAAGTCGAAAGAGATTGTCTCGGTGAAGACTCCGAACCCTAGGGTAGAGCTTCCTTATACTTATCTGATGGCATGGCTTGTTATGCACTGCCCGTCTCTGATGAGTGCTGCTTCACGCCGCTCTGGTGACAAGTGTTGCTTTGTGGAGCTATACGAGCGCTCTTCATGGAAGCACTACTATATGTCCCAAATCCGGAAGACTCTCCGGCACCATCAAAATTGTGAGATCTTTCGGTGCTTCCCCGATTTTCCTGGTGGAGGATACGGGCTGAAGTTGAGGGATATTGCAGGAGCAGATAATTTTACTGCCTTATCCTCAGGAGCGTTCTGGTGGTTTCTCAATATCCGGCCCGGGCATCTGGTGTACCGTCAAGACAGTAAATGCTTTATCGGACCGTACATCCCGAGTCACTTTGCTCGCCAATTTGGATATTCCCAACTTTATGTGGGCAATCCAAACAAGAGTTTAGCCTATGAGGGAAATCTGTACGATGGTGCCCGGGGCTGGTTTCATTTTGTAGCTGGTGGAACCAGAGCTGAATTCGCCCTGCCCCAGAAGTTGCCAGAATTGGCCATGACTCTCATTTTTGCACGTGGTATAGCGTTGCTAATGTTGACGTGCCTCATTTCTTGATCAACCAAACCTGTTGCAAGGAGATTGAGGCTTTCTACATTAGCCGCCAAGGTGCTTCCAGAGTTAGAGTAAAAGAAATGGATGAATTCCTTGGCGCCGCGGCCGAACCATCAGATGTCAGTGAGTCTGGCGATGATGATGATAATAACGACGATGACAATCCTGATGCTAGAGGTGCTCCCCAACCTGTCGTCATTCGTCCCTGGAGCCCGACCCTCAAACGTCGCGGTACCCTAAAGAAAGGACCTGCCAAAAAGAAGCAGAAGTTGGCTCCGGGAACTCTAATAGCCCCCCAAGAAGTGGCTATCAAGTTTGCTTCGGATCTGCTGGCTTCAACTCTATCTCCAGCGCCAGCAGGGGAGAGCGGACCTGTAGGGGCTCCAAGTGCTCCTAGGTTTCGGCTCCTCCAACCGCAGAACCCGTTGAGCTTCCTGCTGCGCAACCACTTGGTAATGAGACGGGTACACTTGTGGAGATGACGGTGGCTCCCCCTTCAAGTCCAACAACTGGACTTGTATCTCCAGGTATGGCTCTTTGTGTTCTGTCTTTTGTTCGTTATTTTACTGTAACACCATTTTTCTTGTTTCTAGAAATACAGGTGGTCAGCTTCTCTCGCCAATGCATTCAACTACCCAGATGGAGTCTGACGATAGGGTGGATTATTCGGGCACCACTGGCTCAGTGGGTGGTCTGGGTAGCTCTGCAAGCGATTTTGGTGCAGACTACTTTACGACAACTCCTCCCTTTGTTCCTTCTTCGGTTCCCCCAATTGATGAACTTGGGAGTGATGATAGGACAGAGGTGATTGTCGTAGCCGCGGCAAAAGAAGCCACTCCATCTCCAAGTTTGCCATCTCCAACACCAAATATTTGTTCCGACGAGACTTTCCCAATAGTTGTCGGTGTGCCTACTGCTCCTTAGCCAGCAATATTAACGCCTTCTACCATAATGGCTGTTGAGACACCTGCAACTCCTCCAGCTCCCAGTCTTCCAGTAGGGGATGAGAAAAACCTGAGGTTCTCATTTGAAGCTACTTCTGTCACCGGAGGAGCTTCTGGTGGAAACACTCCCTCATCATCTCCTGTTGGTGGCGCTGCCCGAGTGATTTGTACTAGCGATGCTTCTCCTCGGGTTCTCAGTTCAACCAGGTCTGCATTGGCTTTACTTGCCCCGCATATTATGGACCTAGTACAGGGACGGGCTTCTTCCTCTCCAATTCCCGTAAATACCTCTCCTTCTTCAATGATGCCTTCTTTAGCACTGCCTGCCGTAAATACAGACACCGAAGAAATCTTCAACTACAGTGTTAATGATTTTATGCGGTTGCTAAGAAGATGCATCGAGATGACCCTTGCTGGAAGAGAATTCCTCAGTCTCGGACGTCCGATGCTTTTCAGCTATTTGGATAATATTAAAAGGGTCGGGGGACAAGACCGAGCAGCTCCTTACCGGGCCCGCCTTGCAGACTTGGAAGAGCAAGTGCATACGCTGAACACAGTCCGCCAAGTAGACGTGGAAGCGATTACCGCAATAGAATTAGCGCGGCTTCGGGTGGAGCTGACGGCAAGTCGAGAGGAGTTAATGCGTCAAGAAGAAGGATGGTCTCGGGAACTGGCCAAGCTCCGAGCTAGTCGGGAGTCCATCACTAGAGGTTTGGAGGCGGTAGACTCCGAGATTGGGAGGAGCCAGGCCGCCATCCTTAGTGCCCAAGAAACAATTGCTAAAGCTCGGGCGGTCTTAGTAACCAACGAGCTTCAATTGGGGGAAGCCGTTAAGAAGCGGGAAGCGCTGACCCTTCAACGGGAACAGGTTGAACAGGAGGAGACAATAAGAATCCATGCTATGGAAGAGTCTCGTCAGCATCTAACCCAGCAACTTGCAATGAATGATGATGACTTATTCCGGCAGGCTCAACATTCCGTGGAAGCAACTCGCCGTCGAGTGGTTGACGAGGCGACGAATAAATTGAAGCTCATAGGAGATTCATAGTTTTCTTCTATCCTTTTATTCTTCATTCTTTTTTGTAATAAAAGAGAGAACTTTACTGATTCTCTGGCTTCTTTTGTAAATCCATTCCTTTTGAATGATGAATAAAGATAACTGCTTTTTGATTCTTTTATTTGTTGGCTAGGAAATTTGCTTGCACAACAAAAAACTTGTCATCAAAAGTAGTTTCATCTGTTTTTAGGCGAAGTGCTCCAAGTCATACTGTCAGAGGTAAGAGTTTAACATGACAGGGTTTATGGAGTTTTTAGCAAATCCCCAGCTATCAACTGGTTTGATTAGCCTTTACCAACTACCGTTTGAGTTGGGCTAGCCATGTTATTCCCCTCAACATGGTGAGTTGTCGAGGAATTAATTTCCTCTCCCATTTGCTTTTAACAGCATTGGGTAGTTAATTTCATACTTTTTACCCCCAGTATGATAGGGTTGGCGAGGAGTTTTGATCTCCTCTTCCCGCTGCTATAACAGCATTGGGCAAGTGGTTTCATACTTTTACCGCCAGTATGATAGGGTTGGAGAGGAGTTTGATCTCCTCTTCCCACCGCTATAATAGCATTGGGCAAGTGGAGGCGGTCCACGAGTCAATGGTGAAACTTTGAACTGGGCACACCACGATGATCTGGTCAGGATTCATCAAATTTAGGTCAGAGGCGCCCATTTGCGCATGCCTAAGAAGGGGATTGGAGGCAGTTCAAGGCTCTCTCGCGTAACTTGAACTGGGCACACCAAAGATGATCGGGTTAGGATTCATCAAAGAAAAGTCCAAGTGCTCATCTGCATAACTTGAACAAGTTGAGGCGGTCCAAGGCTCTCTCGCGTAACTTAGACTGGGCACACCACGATGGTCAGGTCAGGATCCATCAAATTTTAGGTCAGAGGAGCCTATTTGCGCATGCCTAATAAAAAGACTGGAGGCGGTTCGTAATTTGAACTGGGCATACCAGGTTTAGGTCAGAGGCGCCCATTTGCGCATGCCTAATAAAAAGACTAGAGGTGGTTCGTAATTTGAACTGGGCACACCAGGTTTAGGTCAGAGGCGTTCAATTGCGCATGCCTAAGAAAAAGACTGGAGGCGGTTCAAATTTGAGAACCGGGCACACCAAGTTTAGGTCAGAGGAGCTCAATGCGTATGCCTGAGAAAAAGACTGGAGGCGGTTTCAAACTTGAGAACTGGGCACACCAAGTTTTAGGTCAGAGGCGCTCAATTGCGCATGCCTAAGAAGAAGATTGGAGGCGGTTCATAACTTGAACTGGGCACACCAAGTTTTAGGTCAGAGGCGCTCAATTGCGCATGCCTAAGAAAAAGACTGGAGGCGGTTCAAACTTGAGAACTGGGCACACCAGGTTTTAGGTCAGAGGTGCTTAATTGCGCATGCCTAAGAAAAAGACTGGAGGCGGTTCATAACTTGAGAACTGGGCACACCAGGTTTTAGGTCAGAGGCGCTCAATTGCGCATGCCTAAGAAGAAGATTGGAGGCGGTTCATAACTTGAACTGGACACACCAAGTTTTAGGTCAGAGGCGCTCAATTGCGCATGCCTAAGAAAAAGACTGGAGGCAGTTCAAACTTGAGAACTGGGCACACCAGGTTTTAGGTCAGAGGCGCTCAATTGCGCATGCTTAAGAAAAAGACTAGAGGCGGTTCATAACTTGAATTGGGCACACCAAGTTTTAGGTCTGAGGCGCTCAATTGCGATGCCTAAGAAAAAGACTGGAGGCGGTTCAAACTTGAGAACTGGGCACACCAGGTTTTAGGTCAGAGGCACTCAATTGCGCATGCCTAAGAAAAAGACTGGAGGCTGTTCAAACTTGAGAACTAGGCACACCAGGTTTTAGGTCAGAGGTGCTCAATCGCGCATGCCTAAGAAGAAGTCCAAGCGCTCAATTGCGTAACTTGAACAAGTGGAGTCGCGTACTTCCAGGGATATTAAGCATTGTATTTCTTCAGAAACTTGCCATTGATCGGCATCATCATCCTATCGCCATTCTGATTCATTAAGCGGTAGGCTCCACTGGAGTATACAGTCTCCACGACAAACGGTCCTTCCCACTTGGGTTCAAATTTACCCTTAGTCTTGTGGGTTAGAACCATTGGCCTTTTAACAGCCAGAACCAAGTCTCCTTGTTTAAAGGTCCTTGGTTTAACGTTCTTATTGAATGTTCGTGAGATTCGAGCGTGATACAACTCAATCCGTTGTTGGGCCCTGAGACGCTTTTCATTCAATGCCTCTAGTTCTCGCAGTCTTTGTTGATGGCGCTCTTCTGTCGTCATCTTTGTGGCTAAGGCCACTCTTAGTGATGGAATCTGGATTTCGAGAAGCAAGACGGCCTCGCTTCCAAAGACCAAAGAGAATGGAGTAGCTTTTGTAGGGGTGCGAACGATGGTGCGATAAGCCCATAGGCACTCTCCTAGCTTTTCATCCCAATCTCGTTTATTGGAAGAGACGAACTTCCGAAGGAGCTTAATAATCGTCTTGTTGAAAGCTTCAGCTAACCCATTAGCCGCGGGGTTATATGGTGTCGAAGCTATATCTTTGATTCTGAATTTATCACAGAATTTTGAAAACCTCTCGCTGACGAATTGCGGACCATTATCATGGATGATCCTCCGAGGGATGCCAAAATGGTAAATGACATGATGCTTGATGAACTTAATCACATCTGTCGTTTTCACCTCTCTCATGGGCACGGCTTCGGCCCACCTTGAAAAATAATCAGTTATCGCAAGGATAAACCGATGTCCTCTGGATGACGGGGGAGTTATAGGCCCCACGATATCCATTCCCCATGCCTCAAACGGCTAACTAGCAACAGTGTTGTGCAAGTATTCTGGGGGTTGATGAATAAAGTTTGCATGTACCTGGCATGCATGACATCGCTTAGCATATGCCATTGCTTCCGTAATCATGTTCGGCCAGTAATATCCCAGCCTTCTTATGCGGTCTCTGAGTTTTGGGTCGGGCTGATGAGCTCCACATACTCCATCATGTGTTTCCCTCAGCACTTGTTTTGCTTCTGCTTTTGATATGCAGCGTAGTAGCAGACCATCTCTTGACTTTCTATACAAAGTCTGAAGCTTATGGTCATAATAAAATCTCTGGGCCTTCCTCTTTATCGAGATGGCTTCCTTTGAATCTTCTGGTAATATCCCATGCAAAGCATAATCCACAAACGGAAATCGCCAATCACGGGGTTCCAACATTAAGCCTGTCTGGCATACCTCTTCGGCTTGGATACCGCGTCTAGGTGGAGGAGTTCTCTGCTACCAATGGTGATGCTTTTAGCTTCTCCTGGCGGGATTGCCAATGTTGCGGCTAATGCGGCAAGAGCATCTGCATATACGTTCTCATTCCGAGATATATGGTAGATGTAAAATTGCTCAAAGTAGCATGCTAGTTCACTGGCTAGCTGGTGATAGGGGATGAGGGCTTCATGTCTGACTTCATACTCACCTGTCATCTGATTGACGAAGAGCTTAGAGTCTCCATATGCCTCTAGATGGTTCACCCCCAGTTGCAGAGCTATTTTTAAGCCGATAATGAGCGCGTTATATTCCTCCACATTATTCGTGCACGGTTCTGTTAATGAGTAACCGTTAGGCAATATATGTTTATGTGAGGATATAAGCACAATCCCCACTCCAATAGCAGATCGTCTGGCAGCACCATCAAAGAACATCTGCCATGGTTGTTCTTTGCTAACTGTGTTGACCTCTGACATCTGTTTGGACCAGATTGGATGGTCTGCAAGGTAATCGGCGATTGCCTGTCCCTTCATGGCTTTTTGAGGGACGAAGTGTATGTCATAAGGTGACAGTAACAGGGCCCATTTTGCTAATCGGCCATTTAAGGATCCTGGTTTCGTCATCAAGATCTTCAAGGGGTTAACCCGTGATATAACATGAGTTGTTTGCCCCGAAAGATAGTGTCGCATTTTCTGAACAGCAAACACTAGGGCTAAACATTCCTTTTCAATCAGGGTATACCATTGTTCGGCCCCAATCATTGTTCTGCTTAAATAGTAGAGGGCATGTTCATGTCCATGCTCATTATATTGAGCAAGTAACGCTCCTAAAGCATTATCCATGGCCCTTACATATATAAGGAAGGGCTGTCCAGGGACTGGTGCCATGAGTACAGGAGGTTCAGTAAGGTACTCCTTGAGGTCATCAAATGCCTGCTGACATGCCTCATCCCATACAAAAGACACCCCCTTTTTCATAAGTTTGGAAAATGGCTGGCATCGTCCAGATAGGTTGGAAATGAAACGTCGAATATAGGCGAGCTTTCCTTGTAATCCCCTTAATTCTTTAAGATTGCGGGGAGGTGGCATCTCGCTAATTGCTTTTACCTTTTCAGGGTCGAGGAAAATTTCTTTTGCAGTTATTATGAACCCAAGAAATTTCCCGCTGGATACCCCCATAAATGACCTAGTGGGATTCATCTTCAAGTGATGCTTTCACATAAGATCGAAGACCACTCTTAAATCATGAAGATGATCTTCTTTGTCTTTGCTTTTGACTGCTAAGTCATCCACATAGCACTCCACTGTTTTGCGCAGGTTCTCTTTGAATATGACACTCATTGCGCGTTGGTAGGTGGCACTTGCATTCTTCAATCCGAACGGCATCACCGTATAACAGTATACCCCCAGCAGCATTCTGAAAGCTGTATGCTTTTCATCATCTGTGTGCATCTTAATCTGGTTATAACCTGAGAAGCCATCCATAAAGGACATCCTCCCATAACCACAGGTATTATCAATCATCACGTCGGTGATGGGAAGTGGAAACTCATTCTTAGGACATGCAGCGTTCAGATCTCGAAAATCGATGCATATCCGGATTTTGCCGTTCTTCTTACGAACCGGCACTATGTTAGCCACCCAATCAGGATGTTGTTCTTCACAGATAAATCCCGACTTTATAAGTTTATTGACCTCAGCACCTATTGCCTCCATCAATTCCGGTCAAAAAAGCCTCTATTGTTGTTTAACAGGTTTGGCGTCCTCTTTGATATTTAACCGCTGTGTGGCAATCTAAGGATCAAGACCGGGCATGTCTTCGTAACTCCATGCGAACACGTCTATATACTCTTTAATAAGAGATATAAGTCCCTCCTTTTCCAATGGGGTTAGTGTGTCACTTATGAAGATGGGTTTCGGGTTTTCTTCCGTTCCCATGTTAACTTGAACTATTTTGTCTTCGGTGGGCGGGTCACGCTGTTCAAAGCGGACGTCCCAGAGAGTGTCCATATGTTTAGCCCAGGTATCATCCTGAACATCAATTGGTTCCTTGCGCTTTCCAGTGCGGCTGAAACCATATTGGCCATCAAGGATTGAAACCAAGCAACGGTACTTATATCTGAATCATGATTGGGTGAAGATGTATCTTCCTTGGCCGAAGAACTCTCTTCTTGTCCGGATGGTGACGGGGGAGGAGTAGATACATAGCCCAACCCCTTGCGAGTCTTCTGATAATAATCAGGGCTCTTTCCTCTCGGTCTGAACTAGGGTATAAGATTCAGTCGCCCTTTCCCAAAGTTTAATCCCGATTTCTGGGTAAAATTATAACACATATTCTCCATCATTTGCAGGGATTTTTGTTCATACAGGTAAAATTGCGGTGATATTTGTTCATCACTTTCACTGCTTTGTCTTCGCCGAGGTGACGTGATTACCTTGCCGAACATAATCGGTCTTTGAGACTTCTGTCGAGGAGGCACTTCGAAGTAGTGACCTTTTCCCTTAACTATTTCAGACCTAGAGAGGAGGGATGACCTAAGTGGCTAATGATATGCCGCCAGAATTTCAAGTTCGGTCAGGTCATCCACTTCAGTAGAAGTACAAGAGGGTTCAGAGCTAGTTGCTACAGCATGCTCGTAGACTAACTTTATATTTTCATTAATAACCCATTCACTCTCTATTACATCAACTATATTATCAAGACTCAAACTGAAATCTAAGTGAGGGTTAATTTCATAATCACCCCCATCGTCTTCTCCAAGAAGCTCGTACTTAGTGTCTGCTTCGTTGCCACTGTCATCGGACACTTGAAGCTTGTTGTGATCATCATCGGAGACTTCATGGGCTGGTTTATAAAATGCAGCATCTGTGAAGTAATTCTCCATCCTTTTGAATGGTTGTTTATCTGCATTTAGCGTCCAGACTTCTCATTCCTCATCGCAATATTTCATGCATTGGTGAAGAGTCGACGGGACTATCATGTAAGCGTGAATCCAAGGTCGTCCCAACAAAATGTTGTAGGAAGTATCTGCATCAATAACGTAGCATGTAGCCTCCGTCCTCAAATCCCCGATTTGACACCGGAGTTGGATTTTTCCGAGAGGTCGGCTATTATTGGCATTAAATCCGTATATTGTTGTATTGGTTAGTGTCAGACGATGGAGGGAAATCCCTAACAACTGCATCAACCTTCTGGGTACGACACTTAGTGCAGAACCCGGATCAATCTGAATTCGGTCCACCTTTGTGGATCCGACATATCCGGTAAAATATAAAGGCCTGTTATGCTTTATATTCCTCACCTGCATGTCTTCTGGAGAGAAGATAATTTGTGGGACCTGCCTCATCACTTGGTGACAACGGGGGCAAGAGTCCTGTTCTTCATCGGCCGGCTTGACTATCTGAGCTAAGAATGACTCAGAGTCTGTCAGGGCCTCTCTTAACGCTTCATGTGTTGATTTTGATAATCTCAACAATTCATAAAGCGTTACTCGTACTAGATGTTAGCTAGCTGAGCAATTATGTCAAACTTGAAGGTAGACTCCTTGGCTCCTTCATCTCTAATAGGATTCTTCTGAAAACGAAGTCCTTTCTGCTTCGCGGGTTTCGCAAGTTCTGCATATATATCTTTCGGATCTACTCTAGTGTAGTCCTTGAGATATGTCTTCCCAGACTGAGTACCGAAAGGGCCTGCCCCATCCTGATGAGTGGCCATAGTTTCAGGCTCTTCTTCAGAATCTGTGAAGGCTCCCGAAACTATATATTCTTCCCTTATCTCTGCATAAATGGCATTAACAGTCCGCTTTTTCCCTTGACATGTGGTAGTCCACTGCTCATCTTCTAGTAAGTCAGGGTGAACCCACATAACTTCCCCCTTCTGGGTTGTTACGGGGACGAGTCCTTCTCGGGGTTTGTTGTGAGGGTCAAGGTTCTTTGTAACCATCTTACCTTTGGGATTGGGGTCACTCCTGCGGGGAACTCATGGGTTCCCACCACTATGGTTGTCATATTGGCAGTGACCTTCTTCTGCTCTTCCTTAAGCGTCAGAACTCCAGCTTCTATTAATGCTTGGATTCTGTTCTTAAGAGGGTAACAATCCCTAGTCGGGTGCCCAACATTTCGGTGATAAAGATAATAATTGGGGTCGTTGGTCTTACCTCCTCCGGTTTTCTATTCTCCGGAAATTTCAGCATTCCCTTCCTCTGGAGGAGGTGAAAGAGGATAGGCGTCTGTTCCGCCTTGAAAGTATAATTTCTCTCCTGCTGAGGTCTATTTTGCCTCGTGCCCTGCTGATTTTGGGGCTTCGGCTTTGGTGGAGGGTTTGTCTTCTGAGGAGCAGCTTCTGATGCCATCACCGCTTTCCCTTTATTCTTATTGCTACTATTTTGGGTATATGGCTTATTACCCCCAGTACTTCTTGATCCACGAGATTCTTCAACTCGCCGAATCAAGTCCTCAGCTTGCTCTCCCTGTTTGAGTAAATCCCTCCATGTCTTAGACTCTACGACCCCCATTTTTAGGAGCACATTGGTCTTAAGATTGTGTCGACAAGTCTCGACTAGAGTTTCCTGGACCATTCCGTGTTTGCAATGCACAGACTTCTCCCGGAACCTTTCTATGAAATCTTTTACCGTTTCTTATTCCCCTTGTGTAGTCACAAGGAGGGAATGAACCGTAATTTCGGTATCATCCTCAAAGAAACGCGAGTGAAATAATTTCTCAACATCGAACCAGGTATTAATAGAATCTCGGGGCAACTGCATGAACCAAGTAAAAGCAGGCCCTCGCAAAGTACTTGCGAATACTTTGGTCATAATCGGGTCATTGCCCATCAGATGTCCTGCTTGGGAGAAGAAATAATAAATGTACTGACTGAGCGATCCTTTCCCGTCATAAGGCTCTAACTTGAGCGGTTTGTACTTCTGAGGGTATGGTATCACATCCCATTCAGGCGGATATGGCCTTGAGACCCCTGAATCTTTCAACTCCTTTTTGTGCATCAAAGCTTCGAGTTGACTTTGTAATTTTTCTATCTTTTCTCCATGCGGATCATGGAAAGAAAATCTATCGTCGTTCTCGTGCATTGAGTGGGCTTTCTCCTCCTGTTCTTCTTCATTCAGAGTGTCTTTGCCCTTTTTGGCATTATTCTCAACGAACTCTGAGAGCATCCCCTTAAGGTCTTCAATCGTCTTTTTTGAGCTTCAAATCTCTGATTGATATCATTAGACCTATCTGCCATATGCGATGCTGACTTCTGTAGCCGAGATGACGTAGAGGATGGTGGCGAGGCTATAGCTGAATTATCACTATCCTCGTCGTAAGAATCCCTTGCAAGCCTCTTATAATTTCTAGGCGGGACGGCTCCTGATTTAAGTCGAGTGACGTGAGGAGGTTCTTCATCGCTCGACTCTAAATTATCATCCGTCTCTACAATCTTTTTTCCTTTTCCCACCATATTGGAGGTCACAGCTCTCCATTCTTTTGGGGAAGCAGTTTTTGTCCTCTTAATAGGGTTCTTGTCCGACTCTGTTAATCGGTCGAACACAGATACCCTGCTCTTGCTGCAGCCGCAGTTGTCCATTACAGCGGACACCGCTGTCATAAGCTGCTGGCAGTGACAAACAGGTTCAGCTTGCAGTTGTTCTATGCCCCTTTTCTTGGACAGATATTCCCTGAGATCAATGTCTTCAGCTATGGAATCATGGGACCTATTCAACTTTTGAGAGGGTCTAGGAACCCACTGAAACTTCTTAGGATTACTGGAGTCCAGTTCTGGTCCGCTGACGCGAGGATCTGCCCTGATTCTACAGTTGGGTTGATCCACGCGGAGCTTAGAAGTAGCTTCGCGTCTTATTGCACGGGGCTGAGGAATAGCTCCGCATCTTGCCATGTTAGCCTCGCGTTCTTCGCTGGCTTGGCTTGTCTTCAGAAGTTTAGCTTCTGGAAAAATAGCCTCGCGTGAAGGGAAGTTCTTACACGCTGGCTTATCTTTGCGATTAACGCAAATCATAGCTTCACGCCTAACACTATTTTTACGACTGACAACTATTTGCCAGTCATCCTCGTGTTCCGCGCGGAGAATCTTGATTTTCTCGCAAGTATTACTGGCCTCGCGTTTATCGCTTGGCTCAGTATCAGCCTCGCGTGGAAAATCACACGCTGGCTTTATTGAATTTTTATACTCGCGTTTCTCGCGAGTGTCAGGAATCTTGCGTTTATTGCAAGTACTAGCAGCCTCGCGTCTCTCGATTGGCTTAGTATCAGCCCGGCGTGGAAAATCACACGCTGGCTTCAAAGAATTTTTATACTCGCGTTTCTCGCGAGTGTCAGATATTTTGCGACTAGCGCAAATCCTGCTGGCTTCGCGTTTCTAGCTGGGCTCAGCAATAGCCTCGCATGGAAAATCACACGCTGGCTTTTCCTTGCTTTCAAGGCAAGTTGTAACTTCGCATTTAACGCGATAATAACCGGTCTCGCAATTAGCGCGAGCCAGTTTGCGAGGGACCATAGCCTCGCGTCCGTTAGCCTTGCGTCTAAGGCAGGCTTTGAGGGCTTTCCGCCTTAGTCTCCGATTCCTATTTCGGAGTTGGGTTCTGGTCAATCCAGTTTCCAGGTCTTCTTCGGCAGTAGGAAGCTCTTCCTCTGCTAGGATTTCTTGTTCGAGCATCGGCCCTATAGCCGCAGTCTCCAAGGATCCCCGTATCTCGGTGGATACCTCTTTACCCGTTGCTCGGGTATTGGAGTACATGCGACGATAGTGTCGTGTCTGACCCAAGTCACCTGATTCAGAGGAGAGGAACTCCTCATACTTCTGCTGGTCGATTTCAACGACCAGCGTGTCTACTTCGGATTCGATCATGTCAACGTTCGATTGCGCCACAATCTCTTCATCAGTGAAAGAGATGTCTCCCACTGTGGTCGCCATTTTGTTCGCAGCGGAAGTTTTGCTTCCTTCCGTTGAATACAACTTAGATTACAATAGAAGTGAACAAGATAAAAAAAACAAACGAGAGGATTTTATATATAAATCTCTCTCTTTTACAATATTATTGTGGGATCAGTGGCGATGGGATCTATAGTAGTACCTTTGGACGATTGAATGTCAAACTCTTCTCTCTTGAAGGTGGCGGTCGACTGTAGACGATCTTCTCCGGTCTTTCACGAACTCAAGGCTCTGTGCGTAACTTGAATTCTCTAAGAACCTAAAGGAAGAAGAGGAATACCTCTAACTTCAAGGCTCTCTCGCATACTTGAATTGCCAAAGGATCCAAAAAGAAGACCCTTAGGGTTTCACTAGGAAGGTATTTATATCCCCGGGTTAATTTGAGAGTTTCTATCTAAATAGAATTCCCTCTCATCAAGGATTCCAATCAAATCTTTAATATTGATTTAAATCTCTTGATTTAGAGTTCTGATTGGACTTGATTTAGGTATTTGGATAAGCCCGAATCATAATCTCAATCACTTTGAGATTCTGGTTATCTGCTCACGCGAAGCTTTAATCGCATCAAAACGCAGCGCTAAATAACCAAAACGCAGAGCTAACGCGGAGCTATTGATCATCTCCGCGTTTCACTCAAACGCGAGGCTAATACTAGCTAGACTGCGGAATCAACGCGGAGCTATTAAACATCTCCGCGTTTTGTTCAAACGCAAGGCTAATATAGCCAAACGCGGGGCTATGGAATTAGCTCCGCATTCTGTTGTGGAAAATCCTTTTAACTTAGAAATTTTCACTGCCAACAACTGCTGGCGCTGATAAATTTATCATGCTATCCTCGGGATGTTTCTGGTGGTTGATAAACATCCGCCAAGGACATTTGGTCCTTCGTTTGGGAAACCTCTGCTATATATAACCTTACTACCCGAGTCGTTTTGCCCGACAGTTTGGGTATGATCAGCTTTTTGTTGGCAATCCCAATAGAGAGTTAAGCTTTGTTGGGAATGTTCTTGAGAGAGCTCGAGCTTGGTTTCACTTCATCGTAGGTGGAACTCACGCCAAATTTTATCTTCCGCTCAAGACCCCGAACTCAAGTATGAGCTTCTGCTTCTGTAAATGGTTTGCGAATGCTAACTCTGCTCCTTAGAATTTCAACATACATCATACCAGTCTGCGGGAGATCAGATCCTGGTATGCCCAGAAAAAGAGGACTGGCAGCACAAAGGTGGCAGGGATGGAGGACTTCAGGGGGGACAACACATCCAATGAATCGGATCAAAGGGAAGAGGACACTGATGCACCGGTTCAGGCTGCCTCCCTTGATGCTTCTCCTGATCCGACGTCGAGGAAGACTTCTCCTCCACCGTAGTCTTCTCCCAAGAAGTCTTTACATAAGCGAAAGAGGCTAAGGCGTCTTAGCGAGTTGCCTACCATTCCGCAGGGAACTGATTCGCAGAGCACCCCGTCTGGGACAGGAACTGCAACACCCACTCCAGTTGCTAAGTCCCCCACTGAAGAATCCAAGGAGGATAAAGATGACTCCTCCTTAACTCTCTGCTCCCTCAAGAGGCGTCGGAACCAAGGACCTGTTCTTTAAAATGATCCGGCTCCCACTACTCAAAGGGATTCTATTCCTCCTATTGGCCAGGCCGATGTTGAAGTTAGTGCTCTTTCGGCTTTACAAGAGGACTCTGTGGTTCCTGTTGCTCAAGGCACTACAGATGATGAAATGCAAATCATTGGGGAGACTCGCGCATCAGATCTCCCAAAAGCAGCACCTCTTTCTGAAGATCAAAATGAATGGGGTGATGATGATGACGCCAGTAGTGACAGTTTTCGCTCTTCTACTCCTCCTTCAGATCATGGTAAATATGTCTTTTTGAGTGAGGAGGTTCGAGCCGAAGTATACGGGCCTGCAGAAGCAAACTTTTTGATCTGAACCATGCCGAAAGAGACGGTTACAGAAGCAAGTTTCCTCTTTTTTTTTAGTGATTTGTATTTACTCTTATTGGTTGTATAGCTCTTAGAGAATTCTCTGTAATTTTGTTCTGATGATGAATAAAGAAGTTCTTTTCTTTCTACGTAACTGAGAGTATCTGAAAGATGATTCTGATGTTAATTACCAGAGGTAACTGTTAACTTGATAATTTCGAAATGAATCAAAATTTTCTAAGTACCCAAAACTACTATGAATGAAAAAACTTCTTGTTGATAAATCTGATTTACCAGAGGTAATTTTTAACTTGGCAAATTTTGATATGAAGGAAATCTGGTTCGCCAGAGGTAATTTTTAACTTGGCAATTTTGATATGAAGAAAAATCTGATTCGCCAGAGGTAATTTTTTAACTTGGCAATTTTGATAAAAAGAAATCTGGTTCGCCAGAGGTAATATTTTACTTGGCAAATTTGATATGAAGAAAAATTTGATTCGCGAACTAAAGGCTTTTTAGTCCAGAACCAAGAACTTTCATTGACGAGGTCCTGATTACAGAGAAACTATTTGCTCATGGCTAGCATAGAACTGCCCAGGCCGTATTATAACTGGTGTTCTGCAATTTTGCTAAGGATAATACTTCTTCAAGAACTTGCCGTTGATTGGCATTAGGACCTTGTCACCATTAGGTTTTGTCAACCGATACGCCCTGTTGGAGTAGACCGTATCAATGACAAAGGGTCCCTCCCACTTTGGCTGGAACTTTCTCCTAGGCTTCTGGCTTGTTATGATTGGTCTTCTGACTGACGGGACCAGATCACCTTTCTTAAAAGTCCTTCGTTTAGCCTTCTTGTTAAAGGTTCTGGAGATCCGCGCCTGGTATAGCTCGATACTCTGTTGAGCTTCTAAGCGTTTGACATCCAAGGCTTCAAACTCTTGGAGCCTTTGCTGATGCTTTTCTTCTTCTGTCATCCTTGTTGTCAACGCGACTCGTAATGAAGGGATTTGGATCTCCAAAGGCAAGACCGCTTCTGATCCATATACCAAGGAGAACGGCGTGGCATTGGTGGGAGTTCGGACTGTGGTTCGGTACGCCTATAGACATTCTCCGAGCTTTTCGTCCCAATCCCGTTGATTGGATGACACAAACTTCTTAAGAAGTTTTACAATGGTCTTATTGAAGGCTTCTGCTAGACCATTGGCTGCAGGGTAGTATGGCGATGAAGCCGCATCCTCGATCCTGTATTTGTTGCAGAAGCTAGAATACACTTGGCTTATGAACTGAGGTCCGTTGTCGTGAATTATTCTTCTAGACACCCCGAAGCGATAAAGCACACGGTGCTTGATGAATTTGATAACATCTGATGATTTAACTTCAGTCAGGGAGATGGCCTCAGTCCACTTTGAAAAATAATCAGTTGTGGCCAAAATGAACCGCTGTCCTCTCGTTGATGGCGGAGAAATTGGCCCTATGATATCCATACCCCATTGCTCAAACGGCCATGATGTAGCCGTTGGGTGGAGATATTCTGGAGCTTGATGTATAAAGTCTGCATGTATTTGGCAGGCCCTACACTTCTTGGCGTAGTTGACTGCTTCCATCATCATCTTAGGCCAATAATAACCCATCCTTCGGATTCTATTCCAGAGTTTCGGTCCTGGCTGATGTGCTCCGCAGATGCCAGCGTGAGCCTCTTCGAGTACTTTTTCAGCTTCGCGATTGGAAAGACAGCGAAGTAAAACTCCGTCATAGGATTTTCTGTACAACGTCTGGAGTTCCGCGTTGTAGTAAAACCTGATGGCCCTTCTTTTAATGGCTTTGGCTTCTTTTGAACTTTCGGGTAATATCCCGTAAAGGACATAGTCTATATAAGGAAAACGCCAATCCCTTGGCTCTAGGCTAGATGCGCAAGCGTCAGCTTCGTTTTCTTGTGGCTTTTTCGCTTCTTCTTTGAGCTCATCCTTTGAGCAGAACAACTCCTTGCTGCTTACCATAATTTGCCTTTTAGCATGCTTGGGCAAGGCTAATGTAACAACCAAGGAAGCTAGCGAATCTGCATAACTATTGAGGTGGCGCTTTATGTGGCTGATAGAGAAACCAGTGAAACCATTAGCGACCTTGATCACCCCATGGTAATACGGTAGGAGGTCTTCATGTTTGACTTCGTACTCCCCTTTTATTTGGTTTACAATGAGTTGAGAGTCCCCATACACCTCCAAATATTTGACCTCCAGTTGTTTGGCTATTCTTAAGCTGATTAGGAGGGCGTTGTATTCCGCGACGTTGTTGGAGCACGAGCTTGTCAATGAGTAAGCTTGAGGAATGATGTGGTTGCCAGGAGAGACGAGAACAACTCCCACCCCCGCTGTCGTCTTTCCTTTGGATCCCATTCGGGAGGCGCCATCAAAGAAAAATTGCCATACACCTTTCGAAACCGTATTTGATTCGGAAGATCTTCTCGAACCATCCTTTTCTGGAATTAAATCCCGTTCCTCCAACTCTCCTGGAATCTGTTCATATAACCTCGAGGATGCCGGGACTGGATGTTCGGCCAAGAAGTCGGCCACGGCCTGTCCTTTGTCAGACTTCTATGGGACGAAGTGCATATCATATTGTGATAGCAAAATAGCCTAATTGGATAGTCTTGAATTTAATAACCCGGGCTTAGTCATTAATATTCTCAGAGGGTTAACTCTCGATACAACGTGGATAGTTTGTCCAACTAAATAGTGTCGCATTTTCTGTATTGCGAACACCAACGCTAGACATTCTTTTTCCATGGGATTGTACCGGTGTTCTGCCCCAATCATCATTCTGCTGAGGTAGTAAATGGCTTGCTCATGGCCTGACTCAATCTTTTGCACTAGCAAAGCGCCCAATAAATGGTCCATAGCCCTTACATATAACTGGAAGGGTTTTTCCGAAACTGGGGACACGGGCACTGGTGGCTTCGTGAGATATTGTTTGATCTCTTCAAAAGCCTTTTGGCATGCGTTATCCCAGATGAACGACACTCCTTTCCTCATCAATCTGGTGAAAGGTTGACATTTACCAGATAAATTTGCTATAAATCTGCGAATGTACGCTAGCCTGCCTTGCAACCCTCTTAACTCTTTGAGGTTACGGGGAGGTGGCATGTCTTGGATAGCTTTGACTTTATCTAGATCAAGATGTATTCCTTTCGAAGTTACGACAAAGCCGAGGAACTTCCCACTAGAGACCTCCAGGAAAGATTTAGCTGGATTCATCTTGAGCTTGTGCTTCCTCATGAGATCAAACACTGTCTTCAAATCTTTCAAGTGATCTTCGTTGTTTCTGCTCTTAATTGCTAGGTCATCCACGTAGCACTCCACTGTTTTCCGGAGGTGCTCTTGGAAAATTGCATTCATGGCGCGTTGATACGTAGCACCTGCATTCTTTAGGCCAAAGGGCATGACTGTATAGCAGTATACTCCGAGTGGTGTCCTGAAGGACGTATGCTTATCATCGTCGGGATACATCTTTATTTGATTATATCCCGAGAATCCATCCATGAACGTCATGCGCTCATACCCACAAGTATTATCTATCATAATATCAGTGATGGGTAATGGAAATTCGTCTTTGGGGCAAGCCTCATTCAAATCCCTAAAGTCTTTATAGACTCGGATTTTTCCATTTTTCTTGGTCACGGGAACTATATTTGCGACCCAATCAGGGTGCTGTTCCTCGCGAATAAAGCCTGACGCGATCAACTTTTTTATTTCAGCTTCTATAGCTTCCATGATCTCTGGGCGGAATCTTCGTTATTGCTGCGTTACTGGCTTAGCTTCCGGTCAAATCTTCAATTTGTGAACCGCCACGCTTGGATCCAACCCAGGCATCTCCTCATAACTCCAAGCGAAAATATCAATGTATTCGTGGACGAGGGATATCAATTCCTTGCTTTCTTCCGAGGATAGGTTCTCACTTATAAATATGGGTTTAGGATCACTTTATCTTCAGTTGGGGGCTCCCGTTGTTCAAACTGAATCTCCCACACCATATTAAGATTCTTGTCCCAAGGGTCGTCTCTTACTGGTGAGGTTTCCTTTAAATCTTCGTCTTCTTGGATCGCGGAAGTCATGTTCGCGGATACCTCGTGGAAAATCACACCTGTGCTGACATCTGAATCCCAGCATGATGATTCTGATGAGTGATCGTACTGTCTTTCCTCAGCTTTGTCACTTGAGGAGGCCTCAGAAGTGGTGACGCATCCCAACCCCCTGCCGGTTTTCTGATAATAGTCGGGCGTCTTCCCTTCGGAGACAAAAGGTTGAAGGATTGTCTTCCTTCCTTTTTCGAAATTCAACCCCCTTCCTTCGGCCAGATTGTATCCCATTTTCTTTATTATTCTACAGAAATTTTCATCATAATGGAAGAACTCGGGTTTTTCCTGTTCATCCTCAGAATCTGAACATTTCTCTTTATTCATGTGACTTGCTCTTCCAAATATTATGGCCTTTTGGGTTCCGTTTTTTGGGAGGGACCTCAAAAATAACTTGGTCAGCACTTTCAACGTCATCACTTAATTCATATAAGGATGATCGGATAGGTGCTTGGAAGGAAGTCAGAGAATATATCTCATTTACACAGTCGCTAAATGCATCTGTGCTAGTACTTGAGGGCTCAGAATCAACACCAGAAGAATAAACAAATTCCAGATTTTCATTTATCACCCATTCACCATCAGAGTGAACGGTGTTATTTACATCAAGGCCTTCGAGGCTTATCACAATGGGCTCACCATCCCAAATTACATCCTCGGATCCTGATTCTATATCAGCCTCTTCGCCACTATCAGAGTCATCTTGAACGGACCGATCTGCGACACCAAACGCATCTTGATACAGCAACGCATCAGTAAAGTAGTTTTCAACTCCTTTGAAGGGTTGTTTTTCCGCAATGAGCGTCTTCACGTTCGCGTCTTTGTCGTACTTCATGCATTGGTGTAATGTGGAGGGCACGATTAGATTGCTATGGATCCAGGGTCTCCCCAATAGCAGATTGTATGATGTGTCCGCATCTATCACGTAACACGTGACTTCCGTTTTCAAGTCGCCGATTTGACACTTGAGCTTTATTTTACCCAGGGGTCTACTACCGTTATCATTGAACCCGAAGATAGAACTGTTGGTTGCGGCTAATCTGTTCATCGGTACTCCAAGATATCGTAGCATCCTCCGCGGCATGATACTCAAGGCTGAGCCTGGATCAACTTGAATACGATCAATCTCCGTAGATCCTATGTATCCCTTGTAATACAATGGGCGATGATGCTTATTGCTTCTGACTTGCATATCTTCCGGAGAGAAGGTGACGCAAGGGATGTTTTTATCAGAGATCTGGTGACATGTCGCACAAAAAGACTCTCCTTCTTCGGTCATCTCTGGTATTTGCGCCAAGAACACTTCTGAATCTTACAGAGCTTCTCTTAAAGCTTCCTTAGTAGATTTGGAGAGCTTCAGGAGCTCGTACAAGGTTATCCTTGCAGCAATATTGGCTGACTGCGTTAAGATGTCGAACTGGAATGACTTTCGCGAGTCTTCCGCAAGTTTTTTTCCCTTTTTCCTTAGAGCATTGTCAAACTTCAGCTCCTTTTGCTTGACTTTCTCTGGAGATGGTTGAGAACTCGTTGTTTGGCCGTAATTCTTTAAGTAATCTTTTCCAGAGCGGGTCCCCGCGGAGGGAGGGTCTGCATCGGCGACCAAGAAATTTCCGATTTCTTTTTCCGAATCGGTCAGAGCAGGAATGACCTCATCGTCTTCGGAAATTACGGAAACAACATTGGAGGTAAAGACCCTCTCTCTTCGCTTCTTCCGAGATGAACTGGAACTCCATTATTCATCATTTAGGAGATCAGGATGTACCCATAGTATCTCCCCCCTATCAGTTTCAAAGGGGAATAGTCCTTTCTTTTGCTATTGGTGTGGATCAAAATTTACGACTTGCATCGTGTCTTCATGGATGGGCTGCACTCCATCTTGAACTGTTGACTCTATCCAGTGGGGCGCTTTACCGAACTTGACGGTCACCATATTCACACTCACCTTCTTCTGGTGCTCTTGAAGCTTGATGACATTAGCGTCCACTAAAGCTTGAATTTTATCTTTATGGATGTAGCAGTTTTGGGTGGGGTGGTTAATGATCCTATGGTAGACACAGTAGTTAGGATCATTAACTTTCCCAGCTTCCTCTGGGCATTTAGACTCTGGAAACTTTAGCATCTTCTTACTCATGAGGAGGTTGAAGATAGTCTTCGTGTGCTCATCCTTAAAGGAGTATTGCTTTTGTAGCACTCGTGTCTGAGGATGAAGTTTCAGGGGAGTCTTCGTGGGTTGTGGCGCATCAGTGACCATTGTTTCCTTTCCCTTATACCCTCGGGGTCGGGACTTATAGCTGTTATCACCACTTCGCTTAGGTTTCTCCTCGCCTCCTTCTTCTTTAAGCCTTTGCGCAATTTCTTCAGCTTGTAGGGCGAGATCCTTCCAAGTTGAGGACTTCACTGCCCCCATCCTGGCCAAAACCTTGGTCGATAAATTATGTCGACAGGTTTCTACCAAGGTCTTTTCTGGCATCCCATGCGGACATCTGAGAGAATCGTTCCGGAACCTTTTGATGAAGTCCCAAGCTGACTCTCCTTTCTTTTGTTTAGCGGCTAGAAGTGCCGGCATTGATACCTCCATATCATCTTCATCGAATCTAGTGAGAAAGGCTTTCTCAATGTCGCTCCAGGAATTGATGGTTCCGGATTCTAATCTCCGGAACCATTCAAAAGCTAGTCCGGTTATGGTACTAACAAATATTCTTGTAATAATAGGGTCATTTCCGGATAAATGCCCTATCTGCGACTTAAAATAGTAAAGGTGTTGGTTTGGCGATCCTCTACCATCAAAAGATTTGAGCTTCAACGGTTTGTAGCTTTCTGGGAACGGCACCGTTTCCCACTCTGTGGGATATGGCCTTACTACACCCAGTTCTTGTAGGTCGCCCTTATGCATGAGGGCGTTCAGTTGGTTCTGGAAGCTCTCCATCCAGACAGCATTTGTGTTTCCCTCCTGGTGCATGGAGCGGTTGTCATCATCTTTATGATGTTCTTCTTCTTCTCGATTGTTATGAGGACCATGACCTTCTTCTTCGGTCTTCTTTCCTGTATTCTTCAGTTTAGCTTTTTCTAACTCCATCAAAATGTGTAGCATATCTTTAAGCTCGCTGATGGCATTCTGCTGTTACTGGATATGCCTATCTTGCTCCTCCATTCTCTGCATGAACTCTTCCGGGATGTTGTTCTGCGTCATATATGCAGAGGCGGAGTCTTCTAAAAATGAATCAGACGTCTGTGATTCAGCCATAACAGACTTGGCTATGTCTTCTTCATCAGATGAGATCCCCGCCATCTGTCTATAATTCATAGGGATCGTCACCCCAATTTTGAGTCGAGTGTGCCGAAAAACTCCTCGCTCTTCGTTGGATGGGTCTTTCGAACTTGAAGAGAGCTCTGGGTCAGAAGCTTCTTCTTCGGAGACTTTCTTCGCCTTCTTTTTCATCTTCTTTTCTCCAACGCTTATCATGTTGGAGGTCATTGTGGGATATTCCGGCTCAGAAAACTCGAGCCCGCGTGTCTCCTTTTTGCCGATTGGGATGACGATGTTGATGGAGACGACAATCGACAAAACACCGAGGATCGGGCATGAGTTGAACAGTGACAATGAGACAGTACTGCATTGATCAGTCGTTCACAGTGGCATTGAGATACATGCGATTCTTTTCTTCTTCTATTTAGAAGTTTCCTAAGATCTCTAGCACTGGAGTCTCTTGTGATGGGCTCATTTGTGAGGGACGGTGGAGTTTCAATCTCGCGGATAGGTATGCACCTTCTGCGAATTTGAGGTTCGCGAGCTTCTTCAGATTTTCCCCTTGGGACGCGAATGTATGCACCGCGTTGATTATGGACAACTTTGACTAGTTCACTCCGCTTCCTGTAGGAAATGTGAGTGAATCCTTCTGCATCTTGACCAACCTCGCCCTTAGGCTTCCATATTTGGATCGTAGGTTTCTGCCAAGATGAGTTGGCAGTTTCCTTTTGTTGTGCGTTCCTGTGAAGGGAACGAGCTTTGCTTCTCCTCAGATTTCTTTTCGTCGTACGAGTGGGAGGAACCTCTTTCTCTACATGACAACTTTGCGGAGCGGGTGGTGGTCGCTTCCCCTTGTTGAAGCGGGGACTTTGGTCCTCTTTGCTTGAGAGATCAAGAGTCTTTGTTGGAACTGGCAGAGAGCCCGTTGTTAAGGAGGGTTTCGAACTAACTTTGTCTGTTGATTCCCTTAACTGGGCTATTGTCATCTCCTTGGGGATTGACCCCTTGGAGATTTTATGGCATCGCTTTAGGGAAGTAGGGCTCTTGGAACCTGAAGAAAGAAATTCTTCATACCTTTCCTGGTCAACTGAAATGGTGAGCGAGTCGACCATACTGCCAACTGGAATGTTGTCGGATTGAGCCACCACCAAGTCACCGGAGGTGGTGGTGGTCCCCAGCAGAGTCGCCAATCTTCAGTTCGCCATGAAAGTTGCACGCTCTTTATATCGAAGTATTTTCAATAAAAGGGTTACAATCGGACGGTTTTCCTTTTACAGAAGATGAGGAAGATAGCTTTTCCTCTTTGTTTATGGCTGGGTTTTTAGGTAGCTATGGAGGACGATCCTGCTTTCCGTTGACACTCCGTACAATTTCTCTCAGTTGGCTAAAGGAAAAGTAACATCCCGCTTAGAGTAACGTCCTGCCATATTTTGCTCGACCGTTAGCTCCCACTACTCGAGAAGTGCCGCCATATTCGTTGGGTGGTTATTCCCACGATCGAAGTAACGCTGCTGCATTCTTTTGGTAATTATTCCCATGATCCGAGGTGGCAATTCTTCTGTTCGGGTCGGGTGACTTTGTATTAAACCCCCACCCAAAAGTTATGGGTAGTGTCACGAATCTCAGCTTTAGATTCGCGAACCTATTCCGTCGTCTGGATCGCGGACTTCAGTTTCTTAGATTCGCAGACCTCATTGTCTTAGATTCGCGGACCTCAGTTTCTTAGATTCGGGAATCCGATGAGTTGCGGGCTTCTGTCTCTGAATTCGTGGATCTGCTTTGCTTTTTCAGAATTTTTCGCCGACAACGCCAGCTGCTTGTTTGGGTTCCCCACGTATAGTTGCGCATAGACAAACTAGCAAGCGATGCGGCTCAGGGTGTATGACTCAATATAGCACATGTTATCTTGCTGATACACCAGATGCCCAGGACGGATGCTAAATAACCACCAGAATGCCCCAGAAGATAGAGTTGAATAATTATCCGATCATAGAACATCCTTGAACTTCGACCCGTACTCTCCACTTGGAAAATCTGGGAAGCAATTGTCGATCTCATAGTTCTAATGATACTGGAGCATCTTACGTATCACTAACATATAGTGGCTCTTCCAAGTGGAGTGCTTGTATATCTCCATGAATAATGGCTTGTCACTTGGACAGTAATCTGCAGCACTTATCAATGAGGGGCATTGCATGACAAGCCAGGCCATCAGATAAGTATAGGGCATCTCCACCCTAGAATTCAGTGTCTTCACCATAGGAGGTTCTTCTACTACTTTCCCTCTAGCAGCTTTCCCCTTTGCAGCCTTACTTTTGTCCTCAAGGATGAAACCATTACAGAATGCCCGGAGCCCAAAAGTACTTCTGGATAAACTACATTTATCGCAATGGCGTCCTTCAAAAGCAACAGAACGACACATCTCTTCAACTATAGCATCAAAAATCCAGCAACCAGGCCCCTGTCAGACACTGGGAATTGAGCTTGGTAATGAAAGATCTTAAAAATTTTGCCAGGGTTGAATCCTACCTCATTTGATTCAGTTGTATAAAATACTACCCCTATCTTTGCAACGCGTCGATCGATCCCCTCGATGTTGATAGGCTTATGTCCGCAGATACACGACAGATTCTCCTTCAAATTTAGAAAAAGGTAATCGGCCCATTTCTTGTGGTCGATGCCTTGATTTCAGACTCCTACCAGATCAGTTCAGATGCGGTAGTGGCACATCATTTCCCAATATGTCTCGTAGATGCACTCATCCTTTGCCTTTAGGATACTCAGCTCCTTGGCGGTAGGGATGTACTCTTCATAGGAAACTTTGCCCATTGACAAGTCCAATACTTCATACATTTCATGAAGAGCAAGTTCAAGCTCACCCACCGGAGTAAAGAAAGTGTCAGTCTCAGGGTTGTACATCTCGAGGAGGCTAAACAGATAATAGGAGCTCTGGGGAAAACTATACTGGACATTACGGATAGCTTGGTACTAGCCAATCTCCTTCAAAATTTGTTCATGAGAATCTATCATGTACTTGATGAGGTGGGCCCACCACATGTTGCCTGAAGAGTGAATCCAGCCAGGCATCCTAAAATCAGGGGCTAGGTATTGTCCACCCTTTGCCATAAACTCACTAAGGAAGGTCCTTGAACGGCTCGAGATCTCCCCCACTGGATGCTCCTTGGTGATTCTACCCGGAAGGAGTCCAGTGACACATCTGGTAGAACCATCTTGATAGGCTCCATGTGTTCCAAAGTTTCTCGTTGCAACTCCGTCATACTCTTGGGTTAGATCCCACTCCAACTCGCGACGGGCTAATAACCTTTGAAGCTATACTAGAGGGTAGCTTCACTCCATGTCTGGCAAAAACTTCAGCAAGTCTCCAATCAGGTGAAGCCACTTGCTTTCTTTTTCAAAAACAATTTCGTCTAAATTCTTGACTGCATCACAAAATAGAAAGACTGGCTTCTCTAGAGCTTCCCAATTCATGGCTTCGAAGGGAGCATCGGTGATAAGTTCTCCTGTGGTGGTGGGGCTGTATCTTAACATCTTCTCACGACGTTCCCGAACATCTGACTTGTATGTGGGAATCTCGGTTATGAATCGAAATTGAGTTACTTGGTCTGTACCTCCAGCAAATCCAAAGTGATGCCTGCAGGAAAGAAGATCCACTAAACAGCCAACTGCAAAAGAAAGAATCAAAATTAGAAAACAGATGAAACAGTTGGAAAATGCTAAGTACTGAAATGCGGAGTTAATGATAATTTCGTGAAAGTTAATTAACAACTTCGCATGGAATCATATGCAAAGCTAAAAGAATAACTCTGCGTCTGAAGAAAAAATGCGAAGCTAATAAATATATCCGCATCAGAAGCTAAAATGAGAAGCTAATCCATAACTTCGCATAGGAACACAACAGTTAGAGATAACCTAGCGTAATATGCATTTGGCGTGAAGCTAACGAAGTAGTTTCACATAGAAGAAGACCAAAAATCTCTTCTTCTCCAAGTCATCACTGACCGGAGTACGGTTTTGGTTTCGCCGGTGATGGTGTTCTTTTTGGGTGCCATTGTGCAAGAAATCACAAAGGATTGGTGAGAAAAATCGCTAGAGAAACAGGAAATGGAGATTCTGGAGTTCTTGAAAATTTGGAAATTTCTTACAAGAGTAAAGAAGATGAAGAAGAAGAGACTCCATTTAAATGAGAAAATCCACCCCTTGGTATTTGGCACGGAGATCGGAGCCGTTATGGCAATGTGATGTGAAGCTACTAGCTTCATGTAAACGCGAAGATAAGATGTGGGCTAACTTCGCGTTCAGATGTCAAAATCATCAAACTGGAAATCCAAAGTATTTCAAAATTTGCTAAGTTATAAACCATTTGAAAACTTTGGAGGGGGTCCTGTTGGTAAAAATTTCCAAATAAAGAAAAGATGGCAAATAGTTTGCAGAACGCAGAGCTAACTTCGTAGCTCCACGTCAAGCAAAAAGCTTGACTTCGCGTTGATGAGTAAAACGAGAAGTTAAAGCCTTAGCTCCCCATCCATAAGCTTAACTCCGCGTGAGCAGATTCTTAGAGTCCTTAATTTATTGTGATTGAGGTTTGGACTTATCCAATATCCGAATTGTGTCCAATCAAAATTCAAATTCAAGATATTTAAATAAAAATCATATATTTGATTAGAATACTTGATGAATACAAATACTTTCTATTCCTATCCCTATGGGAACTCTCATATCTAACAAAAGTCTATAAATATCTTCTTTGAGGAGATTTTAAGGAATCTCTTTTTGGTTTTTGGAGTTCAAGTTACGCGCAAGAGGCTTGAATTCATTGATATCAGCAGAGAGAGAGAAGCTAGGGCCAGCCATCATCTTCATTTAGTAGAAAATCTTCACATCGGATCATCAACAGGTTCTACTAGTTAGATCCCATTGCCACACTAGAACCCATTTTTTATTGTAAAAGAGAACGATAATATATAAATACTCTCATTTATTTTTCTATTGTTCCTCTTTCATTGCAATCATTGTGATCAATGGAAGAAAGTAAAAATTTTGCCGAGAACATTGTACATCTCATAATTAGAATGAAGTTGAAGCAGTCTCCAAATTGCAGCCACATAACCCCCTTTCTATTGTAATCTCTCATAACGTTGAACTCTAGGGGAATTTAAGTCCATTTGAGAGTGAATAGGACTCATCATTGAAGGGCAGTGCAAAACCAACCAAGCCATCAAATAAGTGTATGGAAGCTCTATCCACGGGTTTGGAGTCTTAATCCTTGAGTTTCCACCATCATCAAAGACTTATTTGATGTTACAGAACTTGTTAGTCAGTCTTCTTAATCCACTTTAAATGTTGCAAACCATCGTCGGCAATAAAATAAGTGAATGACCGAATGCTAGCAATACTGTCGAGTATACCACTTTAACTGATAAAGTTTCTTGTGGTGTGATGTGATAATTTAACTGCAAGCGCACAGTATCGGTGTAGCACTTTACAGGTCGTCCCATAGAGATCTCAGGTGTTTTTGCATTCTTACTATTCCTATTATTCTAACGGACTAACCAAAGATTTTAATTTGAAGTTGAGTTGATCTAATTAGTCTAGGATATAAAATCCATTAGTTTCCAACCATGAATTACTTCTATTATCATCTTCCTATCATAAAAATTTGATCTTTTAGTTTTAATCTTTACTTAAAATATTCTAAGCATGAGAAATCAAGTAGTGTGCAAGTATAACTCATCAAAAAAACTACTTTTCATAAAAGCAAACCAAATTATTAGATAATTCGATGAAGAAGTTAAAAATCAACAACCCCAAACCCTAAATAAGTATAGGCTATCAAAATACTTAACTCAAGTATAACATATAAAATTATTAATTTACGAGTTCTTGTATTTTAATTTTTCATAGAAAAATCATGTCTTTATTATTTTAATTAGGAAGAAAACACTAGAGAGCAACTACATGGTGGATTCTAATTTCATCTACATCCTAAAACTAAGCTAAATTAGCTACTCATAGTTCTATTTAACAAAATCCTATTTTTATTTATGAAAGCAATTAAATCTAATATAAAAAGCAATATAAATCTAAAATAGAAAGCAATTAGAAGAGATTAGCTAAGAAAAGTTGATGAACAATAAAGATTACCTCTGGAGTCGATATTGTAGCCATCATCCCTTCAGCAAACCCTAATTTTATCAATAAAATCCAAGTACAAATTATCTCCTATTTCCTCTATGATTAATCTCTGTATTATAAGGATACGACCAATATATAGGCTTCGAAAAATCAAACACTAATTTTGATACAACTGAAAAACTACAAAATTACGTCGAATCCCTCATAGAAAAATTACCCAGTAGGGCCCACTTTTTTGCCGCTAATTGGCTGCTAATGCCGTTGAATAGCGACAAAACTTTGGAGAAAATTTCTAGTTTTTCTCCTGCACGAGTCTCTTGTCTTAACCATTTGATTCTCCTAACTATATTGGACTTTGACTCTCTACAGCATCACTGTCTTGTACTTTGCTCACTTTTAACCCTTTTTCTGGACATGATTTCCTAATCTGGCTATGATTTTATGTCATCTCCTTGTATGAATAGGAATACTTGAAAACAAACTAAAAATACCCGAGTAGTATTATTTAAATACAATAATAGATAATATGGAGGCAATAAATATGTAATATATGGCACTAATCACACCCCCCACACCTATCTTTTGCTAGTTCTTGAGCAAAACCTAAATCTAACATAAAAAGGAAAAGAAAAATTCTAACTCACTTTTGCAGGAATCGAGATTGCATTTAGCACGTGCAACAAACCTTTAAACTCTTAAGTTACCCTAGTGGACGAGTATTGTCTCATGAAAGTTTGTAGTGAATATACCCATGAAATTCTAGAAGAAAATCGATTAGGGGATAAAGAAAAGAAAAATAAGGATAACCGAAATCAAGAAAAATAAAAATTTTATACAACTAAAAGAAAAATCTTTTTTTTATTATTATATTTTCTTCAATTAATCTCACTATTTTACAACTAAAAGTAAAATCTTTTTAGATTATCAATTTTTAAATAGAGCGTCATATCAGATAAACTTATCATTTTAATCAAAAATTTAAATCCTATCTTTCAATCCCACTAACAGATAATCCATTGGTTTCTATATATTTACATGCACGTGTGATAGTCTACTTCGGCCTTGAACTCCAACTCTAACTTATGATTCATCTTCTCTCTCATAACAATTTTTTTCTTTTTTTCTTTATTTCTTTTTTAAAAGAATATTTCACCTTTAATGTGAATATTCATGCTTGCTTAGGTGCAAGTACCCAATTACTCGGATCATACTCTTTTCTCTTTTTTTTCACTCTTGAGGCCATTGCCTTAATACCAGATGCACCCCATTTTTTTTTGTCACTATCGAGGCTATTGCCTTAATACCAGGCTCACCTGCTTTTTTTCTTCTCACTTTCTTTTTCTTTTTTTTTCTTGTTTAGAGAGAGAAGATTTACTCAATTGTTATTATCATTGTCCTTAACCTAATAAACTATTGTGAAGTGAAAAATAGATGTATACTTACCTCAAAATTATTGTTAGCGGTATTTATTTTTTGGATTTTAATCTTTTTTATAAAATTCTGAGTGCATCATCCAATCTACTCTCCTATAAAATTTCAAATCTAAATTTATTTCTTTATCTGTAATTAGGTTGATCTATTGATGAAAATATATAATTTTTATTATTTTTTTATTTTTTTATTTTTTTATTAGTTACCCTAAAAACTACCCAAAGTGTAAAATAAAAACCGTAAAAATTAAAAATCCTAAAAATAAAATAAAAATGCTAGAAAAATATGAAGAAAAATCTTCTAACCCACTGCCCCACACCTAAACTCATGTATGTCCTCATACACAAATGAAGGGTGGCAAAATAAATAAAAAACTATTATATAAATATTATACATTTACTAGAAAATTCAAACCGGTTACGACCTCTTGATCGCTTCCCACTCTCATAGTGTATCCTTTTATGTTTTGATATGGATGAACTTAGCCATTTTGTCAATTTTTTATTTAATCTCTCCATCTTATTTTTGGTTTTTATTAATTTATATCTGCCATTCTTTCTTTTATTCATTAGTAAAATTTTGAAGTTGGAAATCGTACCTTTATCGTCGATATTTGACCCACGAGCACCTTTTATGACAGTAAGTATTTTGGTTTTATCAACATGTGAAATAATATACTCATCTTGATATTGTGGAATTATGAGCTCGATTTTGGAGGGTTCTTTCAAATTATTAGGTACCATAACCTCTTTCTTTTGCAATTCCTTCCAATTTTCTAGTGTTTTGAGCTCGTCATGCAAATTTTCTTCAAACCTATCATCAAAATTCTCAAAAGAAAATGCTATACTAGTAGACTTATCATTAGTCAATTTATTATAAAGGGATAAAACTTCTTTTTTACAAATTTCTTCATAATGTTTATCACAAGAATCAAATGATAGTATATCACTAGCAAGCTCATTATGAGGCAAATCACCAAGCAAAATTTTTTCTTTATCACAAGTTTTTTATAATTATTTTTACAATGGTCTAAAATAAGTTGATCATAATGTTGAAGTATAATCATATCATGCACAAAATTATTTAACTCATTTTGAATCATATTTACATCAAAAGATGACTGAAGTGGTTGCTCGTTAGAATAAGATATGTTCAAATAATTAGATAGTTGATCTTCAAAAATTTTAGTATGAGAAATCATTTTGAGAAAATCTTCCATACAAGATGCAGTTTGAGAGGTTGATTTTAATTGAGATGATGATTTTAGCAAAACTTCTATACCTTGCTCTATTATACATGCTGGCTCCTCAGTCTCATGATTATAACCTTCCTTATTATCTTCGAATGATTTCAACTCGAGTTCACGAGTGAATTTTGAAGGTGGATATGATAGGTCTATATACAAATTTGATGATGGATATAAAGTGGTTGTAGGTAAATTCTTATGACATACATACCTCGTTTCTAATCTTTTTAATTTTTCATCTAACATGTTCAATTGAATAGCTTGTTCATGAATTAATTTAAAATATGAAGATGAATAGCTTATAAAGAAACGATTAGATGGAGGACTTTCTTGATACGGCTCTTGATTATATGCAAAATTTGAATGATTCATCCATTCACAATTGTAATTTTGTATATAGGAAGCACTCGTAGGTTCATTATATGTGGTGCAAATTTGATTATGACCTAGTCATAATGAACTTCCTATCGATGGACACTAATAATAATTATGATATGGATCACGACAATGATGACAACATATTTTTTTAAATTCTTTTTAGAAAAAGGTGGAGAGGGAAAGTGATGGAAAAGAAAAAAAAATTAATTTTTTTTTTTGTATTTTTTTTATAGAACCAGAGACCCAAAATACAGAATCAAAGAGAAAATGGGGTAGTTTTGTACCTAAACTGCTGCCAAATGGCGGTAATTGTAGCTATTTTATGACAAAATCAGGGAATCTAGGTCCCTGCTTTTTGAAATGTACTCCATAAGCTTCTCTCGTCCCTTTTTGCTTCATGTATTTGAACTTCTAGGTCCCTGCGCACTCAACATAAATTGTTAACCCGTAAAACTTTAGAAAAAGTAAGAAAAACACCATCGATCCCCGGCAACGGCGCCAAAAACTTGATGTGATAATTTAACTGCAAGCGCACAGTATCGGTGTAGCACTTTACAGGTCGTCCCAAAGAGATCTCAGGTATTTTTGTATTCTCGCTATTCATATTATTCTAACGGACTAACCAAATATTCTAATTTGAAGTGGAGTTGATCTAATTAGCCTAGCATATAGAATCCACTAGTTTCCAACCATGAATTACTTCTTTTATCTTCTTTCTATCATAAAAATTTGATCTTTTAGTTTTAATCTTTACTTAAAATATTCTAAGCATAAGATATCAAATAGTGTGCAAGTATAACTCATCAAATAAACTATTTTTCATAAAAGCAAACTAAATCATTAGATAATTCGATGAAGAAGATAAAAATTAACAACTCCAAACCCTAATTAAGTATAGGCTATGAAGAAATTTAACTCAAGTATAACCTATCAAAGTATTAATCTACTAGTTCTTATATTTTAATCTTTTCATTAAAAATCATGTCTTTATTATTTTAATTAGGAAGAAAATACTAGAGAGCAAATACATGGTAGATTCTAGTTTCATCTATATCTTAGAGCTAAGCTCAATTAGCTACTCATAGTTCTAGTTAACAAAATCATATTTTTATTCATGAAAACAATTAAATCTAATCTAAAAAGCAATAAAAATCTAAACTAGAAAGCAATTAGAAGAGATTAGCTAAGAAAAATTGATGAACAACAAAGGTTACCTTTGGAGTCGGTATTATGGTAATCACTCTTTCAGCAAACTCTAATTTTTATCAATAAAATATGAGTACAAATTATCTCATACTTTCTCTATGATTAATCTCTACATTATAAGGATACGGCCAATATAGAGGCTTCAAAAAATCAAATCCTAATTTTGATATAACTGAAAAACTACAAAATTATGTCAAAACCCTCATAGAAAAATCACCCAGTGAGGCCCACTTTTTTTCTGCTAATTCACGGCTAATGCCGCCAAATAGCGGCAAAACCTTGGAGAAAATTTCTGATTTTTCTCCTGCATGAGTCTTTTATCTTAATCTTTTGATTCTTCTGACTGTATTGGACTATGACTCTCTGCAGAATTACTGTCTTGTAGTTTGCTCACTTTTAACCCTATTTCTAGACTTGATTTCCTAATTTGACTCTGATTTTATGCAATCTCCTTGTATGAATAGGATTACTTGAAAAAAAACTAAAAATACCCGAGTAGCATTATTTAAATATAAAAATAGATAATATGGAGGCTATAAATATGCAATATATGGCACTCATCATTGTGCTGATGGAACCACGCATCGCTTTAGCTATAGCATCAATAAGTCTGCCAATAAAGTAGGATCTGATAAAGGTTGTTGGGCCTGATAATAAACACTTTCAAAGGATGTCCCAGCCTTGAAGACATCCTCATCTGATTCAGTAATAAAGGCATCCATTCCAAAACGAGCAATCTTTCTTCAATCTCCTACTCAAAAAGTATAGGGAGACGAGTAAAATCAGGATTATTTGCTGTGAAGTTTGGGAAAAGATATTTTATCCACTTCTTTTACTTTACATTATGGACATCAGATATGTGAGCGCAAATGTGGTAATGATAAAGCAATTTCCAGTAGGTATCATAAATTGCAGGATATTGAACTCATAGCAAATGAAATTCTTCTCCTATGGGAATATATTTTTCATAAGGAATGTCTCCTGTGGGCAACCTTGAAATCTCATACAATTCATAAAGGGCGAGCCCTACTTCACCACAAGGTGTGAAGAAGGTACAGGTATCAGGGTTATACATCTCTAGTATGCAAAAGAAATGGAATCAATTAGGAGGAATTCCATATTGAACTGCCCTTATAGCACGATATAGATCTTTGCTCTTAAAATGATCTGCAAAGGTCTCCAAGAAGTAACCAATTAATGCCACCCATGCACCCTTCGAAGAAGAATGAACCCACCCAACGGGATGAAAATCCTGAACTGGGAACTTTCCTTGACATCAACAAATCGGTGTAAAAAGGTTTGAGTAATCACCGGGGTCTCGCCTAAAGGGCAATCTTTCTTTAGGGATCCTGGAGATAATCCTGAAACATATTTCCCGATGGAACAAGAAAATGCACCATGTGCACTAAATCCACCCAACAAAATGCCATCTTGTGCTTTGTTTAAATATCAATCCATGATTCTTGGGATAGAAAGGGATTGAAGATACAAGAAATGATAGGATCTCTCCATTTTAGGAAGAAACAAATTGCAACCATTGATTTGACGGAGCCACTTGTAGTCCCCATCATCCAAGCAATCATCAGGAACTGGTATATTATCACCAGACAGAAAAGAAGGCTTATTCAGCAAATTCCAATTTTCCCCCTCAAAAGGAGCCGTTGTTATAATTTCCCTCAAGGTGGAACGAAGAGGATTCAAAAGTTTACTCTTCCTCTCTTGACCATTAGATGTTGCGCAAGCTGAAAAAACTCTATGAAACCTAAATCGCTTTTCACCATCATATCCCCCTACATGACCAAAGTAGTGATTCTTCGAAAGAGGGTTTAAAGCATAATTCACTGCATAAGGAAAAAGAGGGGAAAGAGTTAAAAAAAAGTTATGAGAAAAAATTATCTCTTAAAACCAAAATATGGATTGCAGATCTGCTATGAAGATTAAAACGAGAAACTCACCCCCAACCAAAGGTTCCTGCCGGTCTACTATAGAGCCAGAAGCGACCTGAAGATTTCAAGAACCACTGCTGGATTGTCCAGAAGTTGAAGCTTTTGTCATCATCTTCTTTAAGATTTTTAAGAAAACTTGATACAGAAGAAATCCGGAGAAACCTGAAGATTGAAAGGAGCTTGAAGACAAAGGATCTTAGAAGCTTGGAAGCAAAGAAATTCAGGAGTTTAAACTTCTCAAGAAGGGTTAAAAATTCTTTTATTATATGATTGAGATCTTAGCGCAGATGATTTGACGGACGAGATCTATAGCCCAAATCTCATAAGGATTTTCTCATTAATGTGCGCAGAATATGCTTCAATCTCTATGCCAAAAAAGGCAGTAACATTCTAATATTCTGCATAAAACACAAAATCCGCGATTCTAGTACAGAGTCGCATATTTCTTCTCAAAGCAAAAATCCACGATTCTAATACAGAGTCGTGTTTTTCACAAGTCTTCTACTCTAATACAGAGTCACAGGATCAAAGTTTTGATGCAAGATTGCGATTTTCAAGTACAAATCCACATTGTTAAGGTTGTGTTTTTGTCAAGTTATTCAAAGTGTTTCAAACCACCTCTAAAACCATAGAGTTTTGAAAATTTTGGAGAAGAGAAAAGAAAAAAAGTAAAAGAGAAAATTTAATAGCTAAATATGTGGATCATTTTTCATAAGAGAGATCCGTGAATAAAAGTTAAAAGAGAGCTAAAACACGACCCTTACAGAGTTGCATTTCATTTCTCAAAGAAGCCAAAAAGTGGATCTTTGATTCACGAATGAGGTCAAGGTGCGAATCTCTGTCTATAGAGATCCGCATATGGCCCCCACAGGGTCGCGTTATAAACTCGAGCGCAAGACCGCATTAGGACCAATATAGAAAAGCCATAAAATTCAAGGGTACAGTAAAGAGATTCAAACGCAGATCACCTACCATAAAGAGATTCGCGTCTGAGTCATTCTTTTCTAAACACAATCAATACGTGAATCCCGGAGGGTTGCGTTTTTAGTTCGAGATTTCAAGGAGCGAAAACCATCTCCAACAGTACTCAAATATTAGTCCAAGCAAACCATGCAAGCCACTAAACACCAAAACGTGAATCTAAAGGTTGAGATCCGTATTTCGGTTATAATTCAAAGAAATAAGATGTCAGTTATAAATTTTAGAGATTTAATACAAATCCTTCAGATCAAAAGATAAAAAATTAATTCTCAAGTCATGGAGGCCATCAGTTGGATAGTTACACAACTCAAAAACCTCCAAACCTTTATTAATAGTAAGAGTTTGGGCTAAAAAAGCATCTGGAGATCACTATTATAGAGAGAACTATTTTATATCTAAGTGCTAGTACTGTCAAGAGCTCTAAACCTTTGCCAACTAAAATTTTTTTACGGAGTGTCAACGGAAAGGAAGATCGTCCTCTACGGATACCACAAAACCCAGTTTTAAATAAAGAGAAAATTAGACTTTCATCATTTTCTGTAAACGGGCAATTATTCTTATTGTAATTTTTCATTGAACAATCTTCAATAAAGAAATTTATAATTTTTTATGGCAAACAACCAGGTCATCTGCTCACATAAGATGACATCTAAAGCAGTTATTATTAAGTATCACCCGCACCTTGCTATCCGGTTTATCCACTACGTCGAATGCCATCGGAGTGATAAATTTTGGTCTTCCCTCCAACCATCTGTTCTCTCAGAAGTTTGTACTCTTTCCATTCCCAATCTTAATTCTCAGCCTCGCCTTAAAAATTTTCTTTGTGGAAAGTATCTCTTTCCAGAAGTAGGAAGCATTGAGTGTATTCTTGCTCCTTCCCCCCACGTCCCTCCCCTAAATTGGTATTTCTCTTGTATTACCTTTGCTACCAGAGATTTAGTTCTAGTTAGTAGCTTCCACCACCACTTGGTTAGAAGTGCCAAGTTCATTTAATCTAATTGTTTAATCCCCAGTGTTCCCTTTTTCTTGCACATGCATACCTTCTCCCAACCAATAATGTTGTAACCTCGTCCCTCTTTTGTCGGTCCTCTCCATAGGAATTTCTTCCTTATCTGATCAATTTTAGTTCTCACCCATACTGGCGCCCCGTACACGAATAGGATGTACAATGGAATGGTTGAAAGACTGCATTCAGAAGTATAACTCTTCCTCCCAAAGACAAATTGTTCTTTTGCCACCCCTCCAGTCTCTTGATCACTCTATCTATTACCACCCTTCAATCCTCCTTCTTTATAGCCGTAATTCTCAATGGGATTCCTAGATATAATACTGGAAATTGACCCCTTGTATGTCTCATAATTCTCTCTATGATCATCATATTAATATCCCTATCACCCGGAATTAAGATCTGGCTCTTCTTGCAATTAATTTTCAGTTCCGACCATATTTCAAATGTCTATAGAATCCACTCGGTGATTATTACCTATTGCATGTCAAGTTGGCCAAATATGGTAGTGTCATCCGCATATTGGAGATTTGTGATTTTAATATTTCTAGAAGTATCCAGGCCTTCTATCAATTTCCCTTGTCTCATTCTATTTAGCAATCTATTCAAACCATCTGCGACTAATGTGAATAGCAGTGGAGAAAATGGGTCCCCCTGCCTCGTCCCCTCTTACATTTTATTTCTTTACCATTGTCTCCGTTCAAGGTAATTTATGTTTTAGCTGAGTGGAGCCAGGCTCTAATCCAACCTCTCCATAGTTCAATTAAATACTGCCAATTCACCATGTCAAAGGTTTTTTCAATTAAATACATACTTTTGACCTCTATTTCTTTTTATTTGATGTATTGTTTCCATTGTCAAAACCACCCCAGCCAATATGTTTCTACCATTATAAAACCTGTCTGATATTTCCCAATTATCTCCTATAATCTGGGCACCTATCTGTTTTCTAAAGTCTTCAATATTATCTTCATAAAGAAATTGACCACAATATTGGTCTAACATCCGCTATTGCTTCTAATGTCTCCTGCTTTGGAATCAGCACCACTTTTGCATAGGTGAGGCGGTCTAATTTTGTGAATCCATTATAAACCTCTTCCATTAAATTTATTACAGCACCCTTGACTAACGGTCGAAACCTCCTAAAAAACAAGATGGAGAATCCATCTGGGCCTCGTATTTTTTCAGGCGGTAAGTCTCATATTACCCTCTTTACTTCTTTCTCTATGATGCAGATTCTAACTGTAAGTGGTCCGAATTTATATCCCACATGGTGTTCCCTAAGCGTATTGGACGATCTCCTTTATTTCCAAATAACTTTCCAAAATGGTCATCAATATGGTTCCGTGTTTTCCTCTCCCCTATTGACTTTCTCCCCTCGATTACTAACCTCTTAATGGTGTTCCTTCGCATGTTTGCATTTGCCACCTTGTGAAAATAAGTTGTATTCCTATCCCCCTTCTTTAACCATCATGTTCCAAATCTCTGACGCAACATAATTTCTTCTCTAGTATAAATCTCTTCCATTTTTTTCCTTCACATCTCCAGTTCTCGGATTTGTTGCTACTCAATTGTGTCATCTTTCTCTAGCAGTTCTAACCATGATGTTTCATCTATTATATCTTTTTTCCTCTGTGTGATATTCCCAAAAACTCTCTTTTCTCATCTTTTCAAGGTCTTCCTAAGCTCCCTAATTTTTTAACAATGATTCCTACAGTATCGAAATTCCCAACCGACAAACTCCAAGTTTGTTTGACCACCTCCTCTAATTCCTCCGATTCTAACCACATCTTTTCGAACCGAAATACCCTCTTTTTTTCCTTTCTTCCTCTCCAGTCATAAGACATAAAGGTATGTGGTCAGAAGTTATCTTGTAATATGTGTACACTCTACTCAGGGAGTATTTTGCCTCCCATGACGATGATATCAGTATTATATCTAATCTAGCCAAACTCAGATTTTCTCTCGTACTCGACCATGTAAATTTTCCATCTTGGAATTCCATATCTAGTAGGTCTGTATTTTGGATAAAATTATTAAAACCCTCTCTATCACGAGTGTTTGAATCCCCTGCTTTTCGTTCTTCTATGTACCTGACTACATTGAAGTCAACCCCATAACCCATGGTTCATCCCATTCCTTTCTTATCTCCATCAACTACATCCATAATTTCCTTCTTTGTGATCTCGCATTGGATCCATATACTGCCATTATGATCTCCACCCTATTATCTGATTTACTTAATATTTTTAATGTGATTGAATATGTTTTGACTTTAATTTATTGTATTTGAAAAGAGTCTGTGTTAATCCCTTTCAAGATTCCTTCCAAAATCCCAGATCCTCTTTTAATTACCCATTGCATATTTTTACCACCTTGGAGTTGATTCGTATGACTTCTCTTTATTTCTTTAATTTTTGTTTCAAGTAAGAAGATTACTTGTAGTTTTTTATTTCTAAACATTTCAGAAACTATTTTTCTCTTAACTCCGGACCCCAAACCCCTTATACTCCAAAATATGTATTCCATGATAATCCTATTAAGGTATGAATCCCCTTCCCTTCTCCTTAATAAGTGTTCCATCCTTAAGTTAGGAAGAATACAACATAAGAATGCAAGATGTAAAATAATTGAATCAGGCATACTACTGAATAAATCAAATTCATATATACCTTATGTCGGCAACACGAGGGACTCCTTCCTCAATTTTGCTAATATCGTTGCGGTCCCTGCTCCATATCCTTGCCTCCCTCTTGCTAAGAAGTCCGATACTTTTTCTTGACGGGGTCTCTCTCTTTATAGTCCGGCTGATGAACCACCATTTGTAGTCTATTTTCACGTGCAGGAGAAATCGCTTCAATCCCCTCCCCATCCACTGGTTCTCCCTACTTGCTATTCTCAATATTTTCTTTCTTAATCTTTTGTGCTGAGACGAGAAATTTGATCATTGAAGTTTCTAAATAAAATTATCACCACGCTGTGCTGGCGTAAAATGCGGTAATAGTGGTGCAGGGAATGGTACATTTGGTATCAGAGCCTTATCTGGATTGCAAGTCTTTATTTTCAAAATTACTTTAAATATGTGTAATTAGAAAGTTGAACATGTTGTTGTTATAGACTTGGGTTTTGTTACTTTCTATCTTGTCATTTCTCTGCATGCATGGAGTAGGAAGAGAACCATTGCTGTGCTCTACTTCTCTAAAGCAATAGCATAGGCACGTGGTGGACAGACCAGGAGGGTCAAGGTCTTTGAAGTTTAACTCTACCAGAAAGCCATGATTAGAGATGTCATGTAGCCAGAGTTGATAGGGTCAAAAAAGAGAAAGGAGAAGATGAAAGTAAAACTATAAATTTATAACAACAACATGTTCTAACTAAAGCACATCCACACATGGATCATACATAAGTAGTCCATTCGGACAACACACACATTGTCTTACCAGACGAAAAATACACGCCCTTATAGTTTATCAAACTATGAGCACATAGTGCATCTGCCTTCCACAAAAATAGATGTGAGAACTGGTTGGGATAAATAATTATCTTTGTGATCAAATTAAAAAACTTTCTATAGAAGTAAAGAAATTAAAAAAATATTTAATTCCACCAAAAAATATAAAACCAAAAAACACTAGACTATCTTCGATATTCATGGTCAGATATTCATCTAACAAAAAAAATTAAATCTCTACTGATGAAATTGACCATAAAATATATGAAACTTTTCTCCTTTTACAAAAAAGGAATTATCTGGAGAAATTGAAAGTATGGATGTATATAAATTTTATGAGCAGCACACTGCTTCTATAAATTATTTTAGATCCCAAAAGGATTTTTCTTCCGGATCGGAAGATAATAATTCAGACACATCTGAAACTTCTGAAGAATATTTCCATATAAATATGGAACAAGGTTCCACGAGTGGATCAGCATTATTGCCTCCGCCAGGAACAGATACAGAAATGATTAGTCCTGGAGTTGAACGGGAAAATATTACACATGATAACCATATTAATTGGTTAATAGAACATACGTCTCAATTGAGACAAAGATCCAAGAAAGGCGGTTTGACAAGCCATATTGGATTAATTTTTAATATTGGATATTCCATATCATGAAATACGACAATACATAGAAAATTGGACCCAACATATATATGGGACCATATTTATGTTACCAAAAACAATTTCAAACCTAGAATTTTTACAGTATTGTTCAAGTTACTGGGAAGGTATAGCCTTAGCTTAACTTACCCAATACGAGGTAGTACACCCGGAAGCTAATCAAGGATTGGATATAGATTTTAAAGATCCAAAAAAAGCTCTTGCGAGCATATTGAAATACTTTGTCGCTGATCTATTAGGAGAATCCCTAATAAGTGACGAAGATTTCGAAACAAAATTACTCAAGCTAAATCTATGTGATATATGTATGCTGGATGATTTTGTAAACCAATACATAGGATATATATTTAGCTTGAAAACTTTAGATCGAAAGATGTTTTGGATAAAGGGATTTTTTTTCCAAAATATCTTATCCATGGAACGATCTAATACAAAAGAAATACGATCTTTTACAACTAAAGGATTATAATGGAAATAATCCTGAGTCTACACATGCAACTGGTTTTCTAAAGAAAGCTTGCATGGATACATTAAAAGAAGTTTTCCAACAAACAAAAGTAAACAAACATAGGCGAAAGCATATTCTTCGATCTAAATTGGGTCAAGCCTATTACCCAAAATATGACGAAGATATAAATATAAAGTTTGGATGTCTGCCACAATATCCCCAGTGGAAATCATCCAAAAAATAGTTTTATAAGAAGAAACCAAAATTCAGGATAACAAAGAAAAAATGTAAACCTGAATAAAAGAAAAAAATACACAAAACATAAATCTTTTGCTAAGCAAAGTTTATCAAAAGAAAATATAAAAAAGGTTGCAAATACTTTAAATGCAACCAGAAGGACATTATGCAAATGAATATCCATTAAACATTAAGACAATGATCATAGACGATCCTAATGAGTTCGGCATTAATGTCGGAACAATACAATATTTATCCAGTAATAATTCAACAATATATGAGATAGAAAACATATATTCAGCTTCAGAAGAATCAGACTATGAAACTTTGTCTGACTTCGAGAATCTGAATATTAATATGCTAACCATCAATAAAATATATAATCAAATAAGAATTACACTGTGAACGATATATGCTATTCTTCCAATGAAAGAGTGTATAAATTCTGTACGATATTTACTATATTCTGGCAGAAGTTTGAAACTAAAATGATATAGAACTACGAAAGTATTCCTAGATCTAATTATACAAATACCATTTGGATATTTTGGAAGCATCCATAATATTCCAAGACATGCTAAAAACAATGTCTTTATAACATATGGTTTTATTGAACCTATGTCAAAGACTAATGTCAATATTTTACTCAAAAGCACAAGCCTCGAAGATCGAGACTATGTTATTGAGCAAGGAGACCCAATAGGTCTGTTAGTATTACAAAAATATGAAGATTTATCTTTGATAAAAGAAGATATAAGTGAGCCTCCTATGTTTTCACCCTTATCTCAATCTTCTTCAAACCCGACAACGGGAAAAGAAACGTACTATGAATATCGCATGTATATGAATGCGATTTCAGAAAATCCTGAAATACAAAATGATACTGTTCAGGACAGTATAGAAGAGCAATTCATCATAACAAACGTAGATCTGAAAAGATTAAAAGATGCAATCCCACATACAGACAGAAAGGATATATACAAATCTACAACATTTAAATCAATATTTCTCAACAAGAGAACCTATGTATTTGAAAGGATGCAAGAAAATATTGAATTAAAAGGATATGAGGACTTTACATCTGTAAAGCTCATCAGCTAACAACAAATAGAAAAATTACGAAAAAATATACAAAGATGAAATATCATCATATTGGATTAATATAAATAAAAATCACCAGGTTATTTAGTTCCGGAATTGACACACCAATAATGATAGCATGCTTAGACGAACGCATCATTAATTATCTATTAAATAGTTTAATGGGTGGTGCAAAATCTAATCTTGCAAACAGAATATTCGGAATAAATATACATCCGGATTTCTGTATAAGTCTAAATGATAAAAATATAGATAAAGTATGTTTTTTATCTATAAGTCTTAAAGGAATAGAACTATTACCTAGTTCTAAAGTATTACGTATACAATGGAAACATTGTATGGCCTTAAATGATACCTCTACATTCAAATCAATTACTCCCAACCAATTCGTAAGATTGTTCGAAGTTGGCAATGGAAAAGTAATTCAACCTAGGCTGGTTGATATAAAACATCTAAAATATGATAATGATATGCAAATCTTTATCAAATCCTTGAAGCCAAAGATTGCTTTACCCGTTGAGCAATTTGTTGCCTCAGGAAACACTATTTCAACAACAATCATAAATCCTATAGCTACTTCAGCTTCTCCTTCAATATCTAGAAGTAGAAGTATAGACTATAGAACGATATCCGCTCCTACAGAGCTAGAAATATCTCGACATAGTATGTCTGAGAATAAACAAAATGAAGAAAATGATCCTCTTGAAGGAAGAACACAACGTATATTAGACTTACAAAATAGAAATTTTGTAAGATTATCTAATGAATAAAATGAATAAAGGAGAAATGAACAATACAATTGATCTAAAATGAAAATCTCAACTTCATATATATACCTTTAACAATACGTATTCCTACGTATCCTGAATTTACAATACATGTATTATTGGATTCTAGAGCTGAAGCTAATCTTATCCAGAATACCTTTATTCCACAACAATTTTGGATTTGTTTAGATAAGAAAGGAATACTAAATGATTTCATGGGAAGACAAATCTCTATCACCCATAAAACATAAATACCTGTTACTATACCAGATATTTATGGTATAGAAAAGGAATACATATTTGAATTCGCCTTACTACCAAAGGAATTCGAAAATGATTGTATTCTTGGTATGAATAATCTGCATCATTATTCACTATTTAATAAATATTATTTTGAGCTTGATAATGCTCTAGTACCACGTGTACCATTCCCTGCACCACTATTAGCGCATTTTACGCCAACACAACGTGGTGATAATAGTGTTCAGTTAGTTGATACTATCCAAAAAGATATCCCAAAAGATACTGTATTTACATACAATGTTCCAATACAAACGGAGTTCGAAAGAACAATACACAATATGTTAGAACCATTATACAGTAACAATCCTTTGAAACTTTTGATAAAGCTCCTAGGTATTGTACACTTGAATTACTGGATCAATTAAAGGATACAAAAATAAGAGTAAATAGTATCATGATATCTACAACAGACAAAGAGAAATTTGCTATATAGATACAAGAACTGTTGAAATTAGATTTAATACAAAGAAGCTCTAGGCCCCATTCTTTTTCGGCATTCTTCGTAAGAAATCATGCAGAAATAAAAAAGGAAAAAGGCTAGAATGGTTATAAATTATAGAAAACTTAATAGTTGTACAAAATTTGATTGATATTTTATACCGTCAGCCAAACAACTGATTAAGCAAATACAAGGAGCAAAGTATTACAGCAAATTTGATGCTAAATCAGGATTTTGGCAAATCAAACTAAAGGATAAAAACTCCATTTAGTTAACAGCGTTCAGCTATCCTTAAGGACATTACGAATGGAAAGTAATACCTTTTGGACTTAAGAATTCTCCTCAAATATTTCAGAAATGTATGAATTTTATATTTGGACACCAACAATATGTAGTGGTCTACATAGATGATATTTTAGTATTTTTCAATTCCTTGGAAGAACACAAAAAAATATTTGTTAATAGTAATAAATTTGTTGTTAGACAATGGAATAATTATTAGCCCAAAGAAAATTTAGCTATGCAAAAAAAAAAAATCGAATTTCTTGGGAAATATATAGAAAATGGCCAGATTAGGCTACAACAACACATCTACACAAAAATCAAGGAATTCCCATCTAATTTTAGGACTCTTAAAGAACTGCAGAGTTTTTAGAACATCTTAATTATAGTAGAAAGTTTATTCCTCATTTGTCTTCAGCTTCTCCTTCAATATCTAGAAGTAGAAGTATAGACTATAGAACGATATCTGCTCCTACAGAGCTAGAAATACCTCGACATAGTATGTCTGAGAATAAACAAAATGAAGAAAATGATCGTTTTAAAGGAAGAACACAATGCATATTAGACTTACAAAATAGAAATTTTGTAAGATTATATAATGAATAAAATGAATAAAGGATAAATGATCAATACAATTGATCTAAAATGAAAATCTCAACTTCATATATATATATATATATACCTTTAACAATACGTATTCCTACGTATCCTGAATTTACAATACATGTATTATTGGATTCTGGAGCTGAAACTAATCTTATCCAGAATACCTTTATTCCACAACAATTTTGGATTTTTTTAGATAAGAAAGGAATATTAAATGATTTCATGGGAAGACAAGTCCCTATCACCCATAAAAAAGAAATACTTGTTACTATACCTGCTATTTATGTTATAGAAACAAATACATATTTGAATTCACCTCTACCAAAGGAATTCAAAAATTATTGTATTCCTGGTATGAATAATCTGCGTCATTATTCACCATTTAATAAATATTATTTTGAGCTTGATAATGCACTGGTACCACATGTACCATTCCCTGCACCACTATTACTGCATTTTACGCTAGCACGGTGTGGTGATAATAGTGTTCAGTTAATTGATACTATCCAAAAAGATATCCCAAAAGATACTGTATTTACATACAATATTCCAATACAAAAAGTGTTCGAAAGAGCAATACACAATATGTTCGAAAGAGCAATCCTTTGAAACTTTTTGATAAAGCTCCTAGGTATTGTACACTTGAATTACTGGATAAATTTAAGGATACAAAAATAAAAGTAAACAGTATCATGGCATCTTCAACCGACAAAGAGGAATTTGCTGTACAGATACAAGAACTGTTGAAATTAGATTTAATACAAAGAAGCTCTAGCCCCCATTCTTTTCCAGCATTCTTAGTAAGAAATCATACAGAAATAAAAAGGGGAAAGGCTAGAATGGTTATAAATTACAGAAAAATTAATAGTTGTACAAAGTTTGATTGATATTTTATACCGTTCGCAGAACAACTGATTAAGAAAATACAAGGAGCAAAGTATTGCAACAAATTTGATGCTAAATCAGGATTTTGGCAAATCAAACTAAAGTATCAAAACTCCATTGAGTTAACAGTGTTCAGCTATCCTTAAGGACATTACGAATGGAATGTAATACCTTTTGGACTTAAGAATGCTCCTCAAATATTTCAGAAGTGGATGAATTCTATATTTGGACACCTACAATATGTAGTGGTCTACATAGATAACATTTTAGTATTTTTCAATTCCTTGGAAGAACATAAAAAACATTTGTTAATAGTAATAAATTTGCTGTTAGACAATGGAATAATTATTAGCCCAAATAAAATTGAGCTATGCAAAAAAGAAATCGAATTTCTCGGGAAATAGATAGAAAATGGCCAGATTAGGCTATAACAACACATCTACACAAAAATCAAGGAATTCCCATCTACTTTTAAAACTCTTAAAGAACTGCAGAGTTTTTAGAACTTCTTAATTATGGTAGAAAGTTTACTCCTCATTTGTCTAAAAAGATAAAACATCTTCAGGTAAAACTTACACAAGAACAATCAAAATATAAACAACAAACTGGTGAACAACCAGGAAAATAGAATACAGATAAAATTTCAATCATCCTAACTCCTAAGGAAGAAATGGAGATTGAAAAAAATCAAAGCATCAGTGAAAGATCAAAAAATACTATACTTTCCAACTGATGAAGAGCTGATAACTCTCCAAACTGATGCATCTGATCAATACTGAGCAAGAGTGTTAATCGCTCGGCAAAAAAAATAATAGCCTGTACTTCAGGCAAATTTACTAAACCAAAAATCAAATATTCCACTTATGACAAGGAATTATTAACTATTAAGTTAGCTTTTAAATCCTTACGAATATATTTACTGCACAGAAATTTTGTCATTGAAACAGACAATAAATCTGTGGCACAATTTCTAAAGAAAAAAACAATGAGCAATCCAGAAGAAAATCTTAGAAGAATTCGGATTGCAATATATTTGGAAATATTTAATTATGATGTTAAACATATTCCAGGATATACTAACATTATTGCTGATCTTTTGACTAGTCATGATAAGAATGAAGATATCGATGAACAGATAAAAAGGCTTGCTGCTCAAATGAAGAGGCAGCAAGAATGGTAGATAGCCCCTACCAAAAAAGGAATAAAGGTGGCTAACACATTAGCCCAGACCTCCACAGAGGAAAAGGTATCCATGGCGGAAAAATTATTTCCACAAAAGGATATTAGCTAATAGGCTACTCCATCAACGTCCACTGACGGAGAGAAAAAATTTGTTGAAATAAAAAAGAACTCCATTGGGTAGAATAAACAAAATACCAAGCAATTTGCTACTGCAGTAGTTAAAGATTGGTACAACAAAGACCTGAAAAGGATTGATGAAGAGATGTACGACCGTATAAATGGTTGTTTCAGGGCTCTTCAATCCAATAATTTGAGAGCTTCAAATTACTGGTTTAACTCAAATTGAGGAACTAGTAATGCAGAAGAATTCTCTAGTTGCAGAAATGCAAATACAACACAAGAAGACAAAAGCAATAATAAAGAGCCTCTGTCAATATTCAACAAACACTCGCTCAGAAATTACCTTGTCAAGAAGGGAAAATGAGCTTTTTAAATGTAATGAGCTTTTTAAATGTTCTTCAAAGGACCAAATAACTTTGAGAAACATCTTCTCAAATTTGGAAACTTCAGACATGGTAAGTGTTTGGATTCCAGATTTTCTCGAACTCTTAAAAGTTTTTAAGGTTCGAGATGACAGAACAAAATAGTTGGAAGTAGAGATGACTGTCCAACAAATGGTGACATTAAATTAGCAAAATCTGCTGGAAGACAGCCAGCTAGTGGCATTCTTCAAGAACATAGAATCCACAGATATTCTGGCTCAATTCAAGAAAGAAGATCTTGTGTTAGACACGAAGTACAAAAGACCAAGAATCCTAGCGTGCTTTAGAGAGATTCCCTAATATCTGAAGTAGATCAGATGGGGAATTGTCCATGAAATCTATGTCAACAAGAGCTCCCCAGAAGAATACCAGGGTTATATCCTAGATATATGTACCCAAAGGCTCCAAGAGTATTCTACCCGCTTCAGAAGGACATTCATGTTCGAAATCTGGAGTATTTGGGAGGAAAGGAATTACATCAAACTCTTCCCTTCGTTTCAAATCTGGGAGTTGCATCCCATGGAAGGACCACCAAACTACACTTTCTTCAAGTACTCTGAATGAATAGCGGCGGATATAAATCTGTCACTTGTTGCTAAAGAGTTTTTTGAGGTTGCAATGACTTCAAATCCAAATTCACTCACAGAAGGAAAGACAATCTTATTTTTTGATTATCTTTCTAAATATGAAACTTTTGAATAAAGAAATCCAAAAATAATTCACTTCGTGGAGTCTCTGCACCTTGGCAGGATAGGAGCTAGGCGCAAGATGAATTCTTCGAAGGCCTGGATCAAATGCCATAAGACAAGATGCCCAATGTTCGTGTGGACAATGAGTTGGATGATGAACAGATGGCCAATCTCAATACTGGTGAATAAAATTATGGTGGACACATAACCCCACACAGAGCGGAGAGCTGACAGTTTGTTGAAGATGCTACCAACTCATCCACCACTAAATAACAACCTTTTGAAGATGCCTTCCTATCTTCAACTCATCCACCAAAGATGCCTGCTTATCCTTCCAACTCAGTCAAAGGACAATAATTCATCTTTTAAAAGGAAGAGATTCCCTAAAAAGCAATGACGATGGGGCCCCATGAGTACCCGGTTGCTTTAAGAAAGAACTCTATATTTTAACTAATGAATTTGAAGAAAGGTTTTGAAGTCCAGAGAAGGAAAGGATGCCTATAAAAGCAAGCCATACCCCCCAGAGAGGATCATCGAATTTTGTAATAAAATTTAGATCTTTGTACTATATCAAAGTTTCTTAATAAAATTTTTCTTGTCTCTCCGATTTACAAGTTCAGCACAAATTTGATATCAGAGCATGTTGTTGTTATAGAATTGGGTTTTGTTACTTTCTATCTTGTCATTTCTCTGCACGCAAGAGCTTCTTTCGGATCTTTAAAATCTATATCCAATCTTTGAGTAACTTCTGGGTGTACTACCTCGTATTGTGTAAGCCAAGCTGGATATAAATCTGGAGTTTCTAAATAAAATTTCTCGTCTCTCCGATTTACATGTTCGCCACTATTACAGCAAATTCTCTTGTCTCCGCACGGATGGGGTAGGAAACTCCCAGTTTTGGTTCAAATCTGGGAGTTGCATCCCACGGAAAGACCACCAAACTACACTTTCTTCAAGTACTCTGAAGGAATAGCGGCGAATATAAATCCGTCACTTGCTACTAAAGAGTTTTTTGAGGTTGCAATGACTTCAAATCCAAATTCAGTCACAGAAGGAAAGACAATCTTATTTTTTATTATCTTTCTAAATATGAAACTTTTGAAGAAAGAAATCAAAAAATAATCCATTTCCTGGAGTCTCTGCATCCTGACAGGATAGGAGCTAAGGCGCAAGATGAATTCTTCGAAGGCCTGGATCAAATGCCAAAAGACAAGATGCCCAATGTTCGTGTGGACAACGAGTTGGATGACAAACATATGGCCAATCTCAATATTGGTGAATAAAAGCATGGTGGACCCATAACCCCACAGCGGAGCGTAGAGCCGACAGTTTGTTGAAGATGCTACCAGCTCATCCACCACTAAACAACAACCTTTTGAAGATGCCTTCCTATTTTCAAGTCATCCACCTGAGATGCCTGCTTATCCTTCCAGCTCAGTCAAAGAACAATAATTCATCTTTTAAAAGAAAGAGATTCCCTAAAAAGCAAAGATGTGGGCCCCATGAATACCCGGTTGCTTTAAGAAACAACTCTATCTTTTAACCAACGAATTTGAAGAAAGGTTTTGAACCTATAATACATGCTTGTGTCTCGTTGTTGAGAAAAAAAAAAATTCTGATGTTTCAGTGACGAATCAAACATTTTTCACCAATTACTGCTTTGCAAAATATTTCAATACAATCTAATTGTTATGCCAATTTTTTTATGTTATGTTTAGGCTCATGAGAGAAGAAAATGCAAGTGGCATGGATCAGTTAGGGGAGTTGTTGATGCACCTATAGACCAAATCTGGGACCTGGTCTCTCAAAGCTCCAGGCTCACTGAATGGATGCCAATGGTAGAGAACTGCACCTAATTGGCTGGCGAAGAAGGAAACCCTTGCTACGTTCGACTAGTGTCAGGTTTCATGTTCCCGCAAGGCGATGGGGATCGATCATGGATCAAGGAGAGGCTGGTTCTGATGGATCCAGCTGCATTCAGCTATGTGTATGGGATGGAGGCAAGTAATGTAGGCCTAGATGGGTCTGTGAATTCATTGATACTCATTGATTATGGCGAGGACACAACGCTAGTCGACTGGTCATTCGAAATCAATCCTGTGGAAGGAGAATCCGAGGATGGTATCATCGACTACTTGGGTTTCGTCTACAAGTCTTGCATCAGTAGAATTGAAGGGGCAATCGCCATAAAAGAGCAGCTAGCTTTGAGTGTTCAGTAAGGGCTCTGAAGAACTTTGCATCTCATTGATAACCTACTGGTAAATTTTTTTCATTTTCTTCATCATCAAAAGCGGAAGTGGTAGTCTTTTTTGTCATCGGAAGGGAAGTTTTGGTTCAGTTTTTGATGAGCTGCGAAGCTAATGATTGCTGAGTGATCTGAAGAACTTTGTTAATTTGAAATCTGGGAGACAATATTTGGAGGCAATAAAATTATTAGAGAAGTAGAGCACAACAATGGTTCGTTTCCTATCCCATGCGTGTAGAGAAATGACTAGATAGAAAGTAACAAAACCCAAGTCTATAACAACAAGAAGTTCAACTTTCTAATTACACATATTTAAAGTAATTTTGAAAATAAAAACTTACAATCCGGATAAGGCTGTGGTACCAAATTTGGGTTGAACTTGTAAATCTGATTTAACATCAAATTTGCTGTAATACTTTGCTCCTTGTATTTGCTTAATCAGTTGTTCTGCTGACGGTATAAAATATCTATCAAATTTTGTACAACTATTAAGTTTTCTTTAATTTATAACCATTTTAGCCTTTCCCCTTTTTATTTTTGCATGATTTCCTACTAAGAATACTCACCTATAACCCCATGTAGAGCGGAGTGCCGACAATTTGTTGAAGATGCTTCCAGCTCATCCACCACTAAACAACAACCTTTGAAGATGCTTTCCTATCAAAGATGACAGCTCATGAACTCATCCACCAAAGATGCCTGCTTATCCTTCCAGCTTAGTCAAAGGACAATAATTCATCTTTTAAAAGAAAGAGATTCCCTTAAAAGCAATGACTATGGGGTCCCATGAGTATCCAGTAGCCATGCTAAATGGGCCGTGCCCGGCACGGCACGGGCACGGCCCGTGCTCGGCACTGGCGTGCCATGCCGGGCACAGCACGTCCCAAGCTTGGGACGTGCCATGCCGCCGGCAAGCCCGGGCTCGGCCCCCCGGAACGGCACGGCGGGCCCGTGTTGTGCCCGTGCCGAGCCCGTGCCGGCCCATGTTATTTAAAAAACAAAAAAAAGAGGCTACTTAGGTTCATTTAACTGGATTTAATAAGAAGTAATAATAATAAAAAAATATTATATTATATTTAATCACATTACATTCATATAATTGCTCTATAAATCTCTTTAGAAGTTATACAAAACCCGAAGAGAGGGGAGAGGACCCTAACCGTCACCCTCAACTTGTTCTTAGTATTTTTTCTAAAAGATTTATGAGTTAAAAATTACAAAAAAAAATTTGAAAATACATGAAAATCCGAACAAATATAAATACTTTTAATCATGCTTCATTTTCTTCTTGTAAGTCTAAGGTCTCTAGTACTACTTCATTAGCCAAGTCTTGTTCCCTATCTTCTGCGTCGTACCAATCCTTCAAGCAGACACACATCTCTAATGTGTCCGGCACCATTGAAGTTCTCAACTCTGTGAGCACTCTACCACCTGCGCTAAAAGCAGACTCCGATGCTACAGTAGATGCCGGAGGAGTTAGTAGATCACGGGTCATATTGGAAAGCACGGGATATGTTTTTTCCTGTGACTTCCCCATGCCAAAATATCAAAGGATTCATAATTTTCAGTGGATGTGTTATCTTCATAGTTAGCTCTTTCTAAATAATAATGTAATTCATTAAAATATGTACTAGTTTGTTTTGTCTTTTTCGGTGAAATACAAATGATATTATTGGATTACGAATTTTCCTAGTAGATGATTTTTTTGTAGATTGTGTTGACACACCATACATATCTTTATATGTTTTATACATAATATCTAAACATGTTTTAATATCATTAACTAAATCTCTTACATTATCTTCACAAGACATATTTGTATAAAATAAATCTATTAATATTTCAAGTCCATCTAACTTTCAACGAGGATCCACAACAGTTGCAATATATAATAAGTATGAAAAATCTTTAAAATATTTATTAAATTTAATTTTCATAGGTTGAACAATATTTTCAAGTATTGGGTGATTTCTACATTCATTAAAAACCGAACTAATTTCGGTTAGATAATATAGTGCAATATGTGTAGTTGGGTAATAAGTGCCTGACAGTGCTCTAGTTGCATTTTCAAATTTGCTTAAAAACTTAGAAATGCAATTCAACTAGTGTCATTCATTATTATCTAAACTATACATTGGTGTCTCCATTTCATTAAAAGTATTTATTATATTTTTATACTGAATAGCTATGTTTAACATTTTATATATAGAATTCCATCTTGTTTTAACATCTATAGGTACAATTCTAGGTGATATTTTCAGATTTTTACAGATTTGTTTAAATACTTGTCTTCTTGGCCCACTATCTTTAATAAAAAGTAATGTATACCTAAGTTTCATTAGTGAATCATTTAGTATTTTTAATCCATCTTGAACGCATAAGTTTAGTATGTGACTGTTGGCAGTGAAAATTTCTAAGTAAATAGAGTTTCCACAACAGAACGCAGAGCTAACTCAGTAGCTCCGCGTTTGGCTACTTTAGCCTCACGTTTGAACAAAATGCAGAACTATTCAATAGCTCCGCGTCAGTTCCGCGTTCTGGTTCAATAGCTCCAAGTTTTGATGCGTTTAGCTCCGCGTGAGCAGATAACCAGAATCTCAAATTGATTGAGATTATGATTTTGGCTTATCCAAATATCCAAATTAAGTCCGATCAGAATTCAAAATCATGAGATTTAAATAAAAACTAAGATATTTGATTAGAATCCTTGATAAGAGCAAATTCTATTTAGATAGAAACTCTCAAATCATCCTAAGGCTATAAATACCCTTTTGGGGAAGCCCTGGGGGTCTTTTTTTCGGTCATCTTTTCTTCTTTTTGGCATCTTGGAGAATTCAAGTTACGCATAGAGCCTTGAGTTCGTGAAAGACCAGAGAAGATCGTCTATAGTCGGCCGTCATCTTCAAGAGAGAAGATCTCGACGTCAGATCGTCCAAAGGAGCTGCTTGACAGATCCCATCGCCGCAGATCCCACAAATCATTGTAAAAGAGAGCGATTGAGATATAAAATCCTCTCATTTGTTCTTTTTATCTTGTTCTCATTCATTGTAATTCAAGATTATTCAATAGAAGGACAAACTGGCGACTACAGTGGGAGCCATCTCTTTCACTGATGAAGAGATTGTGGCGCAATCTGACGTCGAGAGGATCGGATCCGACATAGATATGCTAGTCGTTGAAATTGACCAGCAGAAGTATGAGGAGTATCTCTCATCTGAATCAGGTAACCTGAACGAAACGCGACACTATCGTCGTGTGCGCTCCAATACCCGAGGAACGGGTAAAACGGTATCCACCGATGAACGGGGATCCTTGGAGACCGCGGCCATAGAGCCGTTGTTTGGACAGAAAATCCTAGCAGAGGATGGCCTCTCTACTGCCGAAGAAGGCCTGGAAACTGGATTGACCAGAACCCAACTCCGAAATAGAAATCGGAGAGCAAGGCGAAAAGCCCTCAAAGCCTGCCTTGGACGCAAGGCTAACGTCATAGAACGCGAGGCTATGGTCCCTTGCAAACTGGCTCGCGCTAATCACGAGACCAGTCATTATCGCGTTAAATACGAAGTTGCAACTTGCGTTGATCGCAAGGAAAAGCCAGCGTATGATACTCCGCGCGAGGCTATTACTGAGCTTAGCGAGAAACGCGAAGCCAGTAAGATTTGCGCTAGTCGCAAAATTTCTGACACTCGCGAGAAACGCGAGTATAAAATCTCCTTAAAGCCAGCATGTGATTTTCCATGCAAGGCTATTACTGAGCTGAGCGAGAGACGCGAAGCCAGTAAAATTTGCGCTAGTCGCAGAATTTCTGACACACGCGAGAAATGCCAGTATAAAATCTCCTTAAAGCCAGCATGTGATTTTCCATGCGAGCCTATTACTGGGCCTAGAGATAAACGCGAAGCCAGTACAACTTGCGAGAAACGCAAGACTTTTGACACTCGCGATAAACGCGAGGATAAAAATTCATTAAAGCCAGCGTGTGATTCTCCACGCGAGGCTACTACTGGACTTAGCGATAAACGCGAAGACAGTACAACTTATGAGAAATGCAAGATTACTTACACTCGCGATAAACGCGAGGATAAAAATTCCTTAAGGATAAAAATTCCTTAAAGCCAGCGTGTGATTCTCCACGCGAGGCTCATACTGAGCTAAGAAATAAATGCGAAACCAATAGTACTTGCGAGAAACGTAAGATGCCTCACCTACGCATAAATCGCGAAGACGATTGGCAAATTGTCGTTAATCGTAAAAATCACGCTAGACGCGAAGTTGTGACTTGTGTTAATCACAAAAGTAAGCCAGCGTGCAGGAATTTTCTTCCACGCGGGGCTAACATTCCAGAAGGTAAACTTCTGAAGAAACGCCAAGCCAGCGTAAAATGCGAGACTAGCGTAGTAAATCGCGAAGCTAACTTCAGGCCAGCGTGTGATGGATTGTCTCCACGCGAGATTACTGAATTTAGTTATGAAAGTGGCCAAAGTGCCAAAACTGGCGTAAAACGCAAGCATAAGCCAGCATGTAGTAAAAACTCCCCATGTGAGGCTATTGAACTTGAACAAAAACTTGAGCCAAGCGTTAAACGCGAAGCCAAGGATTCTTGCGCTAATCGCAAAATAATGCCAGCGTATGAGGATACTCCTTTACGCGAGGCTAAACAAATAGAAGTTAAACTTCTGCAAAAACGCCCAGTCAGCGTAAAACGCGAGGCTAGCGTAAAATGCGAGGCTATGTCCCAACCCCGCGTAAATCAGCCATTATACAGAATAAAGGTTGATAAGTATAGCACAGATAACGCCACCAGTCATGGGGGGTTACAGCAGGCTCCTGGACTCCTCCATCAGCCAAGTGGGCTCCATGTCCAAAATATAACTAAAATTCTCTATTTTCTAAAATACTTGATCTTAGAGATTATTTGACGAGTAAAAAGAAAACGAGTCAAACTCAGTCACATTCGACATGCCATAGCGAGCAAATAATATTAGTTGTGCTTAATAGTTGTTGCTGTGGTAAGAAAAGAATTTCTTTATTCAATAGAATAACTGAGTCTCATACTCCAAAAAGGAGAAAGAATAATCTGAGATATCAAATCGGGGAAAAAGAGGTAAAGGCGGTGACTTCAAATATGGTCGGTAAAGGTAAGAAGGCCATGGAAAAAAGACATGAGTCAGATTCAGATGATGAACAACCTCGCCATCTTACTCGACTCAAGTCAGGTATCGCTCCTCAAGATTATAGGAGACTGTCGGCGAAAAATTCTGAAAAAGCAAAGCAGATCAACGAATTCAGAGACAGAAGCCTGCAACTCATCTGATCCGCGAACCTAAGAAACTGAGGTCCGCGAATCTAAGAAAATGAGGTCCGCGATCCAGGCGATGGAACAGGTTCGCGAATCTAAAGCTGAGATTCGCGACACTATCCATAACTTTCGGGTAGAGTTTAATACAAAGTCACCCGACCCGAACAGAAGAATTGCCACCTCGGATCGTGGGACTAACTGCCAAATGAATGCAGCGGCGTCACTTCGGTCGTGGGAGCAACTGCCTGACGAATATGGCGGCACTTCTCGAGTAGTGGGAGCTAACGGACGAGCAAATATGGCGGGACGTTACTCCAAATCCCCTATAAATGGCGGGGAGCGAAAGAGAGATAGAGAGGAGGGACAGACAGAGAAAGACAGACGAAAAAAAAAGAGACAGAGACAGAGACGTCTTCTCCCAGAAATTACCCCCTTGTAATCAAGAGTAAAGAGCCCCTTTTTTCTTTTCCTTTAGCCAACTGAGAGAAGTTGTACGGAGTGTCAACGGAGAGCAGGATCGTCCTCCATAGCTACCTAGAAACCCAGCCCTAAACAAAGAGGAAGTCCATCTTCCTCATCTTCTGTAAACGGAAAACCGTCCGATTGTAATCCTTTATTGAAAGATTGTCAGTAAAGAGAAATCTAATTTTCATGGCGAACAGAAGATTGGCGACTCTGCTGGGGAACACCTTCACCTCCGGTGACTTGGTGGTGGCTCAATCCGACAACAGTCCAGTTGGCAGTATGGTCGACTCGCTCACCATTTTCATCGACCAGCAAAGGTATGAAGAATTTCTTTCTTCAGGCTCCAGGAGCCCTACTTCCCTAAGGGGATACCATAAAATCTCCAAGGGATCAATTCCCAAGGAAAAGGCAATAGCCCCGTTAAGGGAGTCAACGGATCAAGTTAGTCCGAAATCATCTTCCCTAACGACGAGCTCTTTGCCAGTTTCGGCAAAAACTCTTGATCTCTCAAGCAAAGTGGACCAAAGTCCCCGCTTCAACAAGGGGAAGCGATCTCCATCCGTTCCGCAAAGCTGTCATGCAGAGAAAGAGGTGTCTCTCACTCGCACAATGAGGAGAAACCTGAGGAGAGGCAAAACTCGTGCCCTTCACGGGAACGCACAACAAAAGGAAACTGCCAACTCGTCTCGGCAGAAACCTACAATCCGAATATGGAAGCCTAAGGGCGAGTATGATCAAGATGTAGAAAGATTCATTCACGTTTCCCACAGGAAGCGGAGTGAACCCGTCAAAGAGGTCTGTGATCGACGCGGAGCATACATTCGCATCCCAAGGGAAAAATTGGAAGAAGATCGCGAACCTCAAATTCGCAAGAGGCGTGTGCCTACCCGCGAAGCTAAAACTCCGTTGTCCCCGAAGTCATCTCTCACAAATGAGCCCATCACAAGGGACTCCAGTGCAAGAGATCTTAGGGAACTTCTGAACAGAAAAAAAGAAGAATTCCATGTATCTCAATGCCGCTATGAACGACTGATCAATGCAGTACTGTCTCACTGCCATTGTTCAACTCATGCCCGATCCTCGGTGTTCTGTCGTTTGTCACCTCTGTCAACATCACCAAAAAGGAGGCGACGCGGACTCGAGTTTCCTGAGCCGGAATATCCCGCGATGACTTCCAACATGATAAGCGTTGGAGAAAAGAAGAAGAAAAAGAAGGCGAAGAAAATCTCCGAAGAAGAAGCCTCTGACCCAGAGCTCTCTTCGAGTTCGAAAGATCCATCCAACGAAGAGTGAGGAGTTTTTCGGCACACTCGACTCAAAAGTGGGGTGGCGATCCCTATGAATTATAGACATATGGCAGGGGTCTCATCTGATGAAGAAGATGTAGCCAAGTCTGTTATGGCTGAATCACAGACGTCTGATTCATTCTTAGAAGACTACGCCTCTGCATATATGACGCAGAACAATGTCCCAGAAGAGTTCATGAGGAGAATGGAGGATCAAGATAGGCATATCCAGCAACAACAGAAAGCCATCAGCGAGCTTAAAGATATGCTACACGTCCTGATAGAGTTGGAAAGAGCTAAACTGAAGAAGACTGAAGAAGAGGGTCATGGTCCTCATAACAACCGAGAAGAGGAAGAACATCATAAAGATGATGACAACCGCTCCATGCATCAGGAGGCAAACGCAAATGCTGTCTAGATGGAAAGCTTCCAGAATCAACTGAACGCCCTCATGCATAAGGGCGACCTACAAGAACTGGGGGTGGTAAGGCCGTATCCCATGGAGTGGGAAACGGTGCCGTTCCCAGAAAGCTAGAAACCATTGAAACTCAAATCTTTCGATGGTAGAGGATCGCCAAACCAACACCTCTACTATTTTAAGTCGCAGATAGGGCATTTATCCGGAAACGACCCTATTATTACAAGAGTATTCGTTAGTACCTTAATCGGGCTAGATTTTGAATGGTTCCAGAGATTAGAACCGGGAACCATCAATTCCTGCAGCAGCATGGAGAAAGCCTTTCTCACTCGATTCTATAAAGACGATATAGAGGTATCAATGCCAGCGCTCCTAGCCGCTAAACAAAAGAAAGGAGAGTCAGCCTGGGACTTCATCAAAAAATTCCGGAATGATTCTCTCAGATGTCCGCATGGGAGCCAGAAAAGACTCTAGTAGAAACCTGTCGACATAATTTATCGACCAAGATTCTAGCCAGAATGGGAGCAGTGAAGTCCTCAACTTGGAAGGATCTCGCCCTACAAGCTGAAGAAGCTGAAGAAATCGCACAAAGGCTTGAAGGAGAAGGAGGTGAGGAGAAACTGAAGCGAGGTGGTGACAACAGTTATAAGTCCCGACCCCGAGGGTATAAGGGAAAAGAAACAATGGTCATTGATGCACCACAGCCCACGAAGACTCCCTCGAAACTTCATCCTCAGGCGCGAGTGCTGCAAAAGCAATACTCCTTTAAGGATGAGCACACGAAGACTATCTTCAATCTCCTCATGAGTAAGAAGATGCTGAAGTTGCCAGAGTCTAAATGTCCAGAGGAAGTTGGGAAAGTTAATGATCCTAACTACTGTGTCTACCATAGGATCATTAACCACCCCACCCAAAACTGCTACATCCTTAAAGACAAAATTCAAGCCTTAGTGGACGGTAATGTCATCAAGCTTCAAGAACACCAGAAGAAAGTGACTGCAAATATGGTGACTGTCAAGTTCGGCAAAGCGCCTGACTTGGTTCAAGACGGGGTGCAGCCCATCCATAAAGGCACGATGCAAGTTGTAAATTTTGATCCACACCAACAGCAAAAGAAAGGACTATTTCCCTTTGAAACCGATAGGGGGGAGATACTATGGGTACATCCTGATCTCTTAAATGATAAACAATGGAGTTCCAATTCGTCTGGGAAGAAGCGAAGAGAGAGGGTCTTCACCTCTAATGTCGTTTCCATAATTCCCGAAGACGAGAAGATCACCCCTACTCTGACCGATTCGGAAAGAGAAATCGGAAATACTTTGGTCGCCGATGCGGACCCTCCCTCCGCGGGAACCCATTCGGAAAAAAATTACTTAAAGAATTACGGCCAAACAACAAATGCTCAACCATCTCCAGAGAAAGTCAAGCAAAAGGAGCTGAAGTTTGACAGAGCTCTAAGGAGAAAGGGAAAAGAACTTGTGGAAGACTCGCAAAAGTCATTCCAGTTCGACATCCTAACACAGTTAGCCAATATCCCTACGAGGATAACCTTGTACGAGCTCCTGAAACTCTCTAAATCTACTAGGGAAGCTTTAAGAGAGGCTCTGCAAGATTCAGAAGTATTCTTGGCGCAAATACCAGAGACGATCGAAGAAGGAGAGTCTCTTTGCGCGACATGTCACCAGATCTCGGGTAAAAACATCCCCTGCGTCACCTTCTCTCCAGAAGATATGCAAGTGAGAAGTAATAAGCATCATCGCCCTTTGTATTACAAAAGATACATAGGATCTACGGAGGTTGATCGTATTCAAGTTGATCCAGGCTCGGCTTTGAGCATCATGCCGCGGAGGATGCTACGATATCTCGGAGTGCCGATGAACAGATTGGCCCAACCAATACTACCATCTTCGGGTTCAATGCTAACGGTAGTAGACCCCTGGGTAGAATAAAGCTCAAGTGTCAAATCGGCGACCTGAAAACGGAAGTCACGTGTTACGTGATAGATGCAGACACGTCATACAATCTGCTGTTGGGGAGACCCTAGATCCATGGCAATCTAATCGTGCCCTCCACGTTACACCAATGCATGAAGTATGTTGATGAAGACGCGAACGTGAAGACACTCATTGCGGACAAACAACCCTTCAAAGGAGTTGAAAACTATTTTACTGATGCGTTACTGTATCAAGATGCGTTTGGCGTCACAAATCGGCCCGTTCAAGATAACTCTGATAGTGGCGAAGAGGCTGATACAGAATCAGGATCCGAAGACTCGAAATCCGAGGATGTAATTTGGGATGGTGAGCCCACTGTGATAAGCCTCGAAGGCCTTGATGTAAATAACGGCGTTCACTCTGATGGTGAATGGGTGATAAATGAAAATCTGGAATTTGCTTATTCCTCTGGTGTTGATTCTGAGCCCTCAAGCACTAGCACAGATGCATTAAGCGAATGTGTAAATAAGATATATTCTCTGGCTGCCTTCCAAGCACCTATCCGATCATCCTTATGTGAATTAAGTGATGACGTCGAAAGGGCTAACCAGGCTATTTTTGAGGTCCCTCCCAAAAGCGGAACCCAAAAGGCCATAGTGTTTGGAAGAGCAAGTAAGAGGAACGAAGAAAAATATTCAGATTCTGAGGAAGAACAGGGAAAACACGAGTTCTTCCATTACGATGAAAATTCCCGTGAAATAATGAAGAAAATGGGATACAATCTGGCCGAAGTCAGAGGTTTGAATTGCGAAAAAGGAAGGAGGACAATCCTTCAGCCTTTTGTCTCCAAAGGAAAGACGCCAGACTATTACCAGAAAACCGGCAGGGGGTTGGCATGTGTCACCACTTCCGAGGCCTCCTCAAGCGACAAGGCGGAGGAAAGACACAATGATCATTCGTCAGAATCATCATGCTGGGATTCAAATGTCAGCACAGGTGTGATTTTCCGCGAAGTATCCGCGAACATGACTTCCGCGACCCAAGAAGACGAAGATTTGGAAGAAACCTCACCAGCAAACGATGACCCTTGGAACAAGCATCTTAATAGAGAGTGGGAGATTCAGTTTGAACAACGGGAGCCCCCAACTGAAGATAAAGTGATCCAAATCGATATGGGAGATGAAAAGAGTCCTAAACCCATATTTATAAGTGAGAACCTATCCTTGGAAGAAAGAAAAGAATTGATATCCCTCGTCCGCGAATACATTGAATTTTCGCTTGGAGTTATGAGGAGATGCCAGGGTTGGATCCAAGCGTGGCGGTTCACAAATTAAAGATCCGACCAGAAGCTAAGCCAGTAAAACAGCAACAACGAAGATTCCATCCAGAGATCATGGAAGCTATAGAAGCCGAAATAAAAAAGTTGATCACATCAGGCTTTATTCGCTAGGAACAACACCCTGATTGGGTCGCAAATATAGTTCCCGTGACTAAGAAAAATGGAAAAATAGGAGTCTGTATAGACTTTAGGGATCTGAATGAGGCTTGCCCCAAAGACGAATTCCCATTACCCATCACTGATATTATGATAGATAATACTTGCGGGTATGAGCGCATGACGTTCATGGATGGATTCTCGGGATATAATCAAATAAAGATGTACCCCGATGATGAGAAGCATACGTCCTTCAGGACACCACTCGGAGTATACTGCTATACCGTCATGCCCTTTGGCCTAAAGAACACAGGCGCTACGTATCAACGCGCCATGCATGCAATCTTTCACGAGCATGTCCGGAAAACAGTGGAGTGCTACGTAGATGACCTAGCAGTCAAAAGCAAAAACAAAGAAGATCACTTGAAAGATTTGAAGACGGTGTTCGACCTCATGAGGAAGCACCAGCTCAAGATGAATCCAGCTAAGTCTTTCCTGGGGTCTCTAGTGGCAAATTCCTAGGCTTTGTCGTAACTTCGAAAGGAATACATCTTGATCCAGATAAAGTCAAAACTATCCAAGACATGTCACCTCCCCGTAACCTCAAAGAATTAAGAGGGTTACAAGGCAGGCTGGCGTACATTCGCAGATTTATATCAAATCTATCTGGTAAATGTCAATCTTTCACAAGATTGATGAGGAAAGGAGTGTCATTCATTTGGGATGACGCATGCCAAAAGGCTTTTGAAGAGATCAAACAATATCTCACGAAGCCACTAGTGCTCGTGTCCCCAGTTTCGGGAAGACCCTTCCAGTTATATGTAAGGGCTATGGACCATTCACTGGGCGCTTTGTTAGCGCAGAAGAATGAGTTAGGCCATGAGCAAGCCATCTACTACCTCAGCAGAATGATGATTGGGGAGGAACACCGGTATAATCCCGTGGAAAAAGAATGTCTAGCGTTGGTGTTCGCAATACAGAAAATGCGACACTACTTAGTTGGACAACCTATCCATGTTGTATCAAGAGTTAACCCTCTAAGAATATTACTGACTAAACCCGGGTCATTATACTCAAGACTGTCTAATTGGGCTATTTTTCTATCACAATATGATATGCACTTCGTCCCACAGAAAGCTATCAAAGGACAGGCCGTGGCCGACTTCTTGGCCGAATATCCAGTCCGGCATCCTTGAGGTTATATGAACAAATCCTAGGGGAATTGGAGGAATGAGATCTAATTCCAGAAAAGGATGGTTCGAGAAGATCTTCCGAATCAAATACGGTTTCGAAGAATGTATGGCAGCTTTTCTTTGATGGTGCCTCCCGAATGGGATCCAAAGGAAAGACGACAGCGGGGGTGGGAGTTGTTCTCGTCTCTCCTCGCAACCACATCATTCCTCAAGCTTATTCATTGACAAGCTCATGCTCCAACAACATCGCATAATACAACGCCCTCCTAATCGGCTTAAGAATAGCCAAGCAACTGGGGGTCGAATATTTGAAGGCGTATGGGGACTCTCAACTCGTTGTAAACCAAATAAAAGGGGAGTACGAAGTCAAACATGAAGACCTCCTGCCGTATTATCATGCGGTGATCAAAGTCGCTAATGGGTTCACTGGTTTTTACATCAGCCACATAAAGCGCCACCTCAACAGTTATGCGGATTCACTAGCTTCTTTGGCTGCTACATTAGCCTTGCCCAAGCATGCTAAAAGGCAAATTATGGCAAGCAGCAAGGAGTTGTTCTGTTCAAAAGATGAGCTCAAAGAAGAAGTGAAAAAGCCACCAGAAAACGAAGTTGATGCTTGCGCCTCTAGCGTAGAGCCAAGGGATTGGCGTTTTCCTTATATAGACTATGTCCTTTACGGGATATTACCCGAAAGTTCAAAAGAAGCCAAAGCCATTCAGAGAAGGGCCATCCGGTTTTACTACAATGCGGAACTCAAGACGTTGTACAGAAAATCCTATGACGGAGTGTTACTTCGCTGTCTTTCCAACCGCGAAGCTTAAAAGTTACTCGAAGAGGCTCACGCTGGCATCTGCGGAGCACATCAGCCAGGACCAAAGCTCTGGAATAGAATCCGAAGAATGGGTTATTATTGGCCTAAGATGATGATAGAAGCAGTCAACTACGCCAAGAAGTGTAGGGCCTGCCAAATACATGCAGACTTTATACATCAAGCTCCAGAATATCTCCACCCGACGGCTACGTCATGGCCGTTTGAGCAATGGGGATGGATATCATAGGGCCAATTTCTCCGCCATCAACGAGAGGACATCGGTTCATTTTGGCCATAACTGATTACTTTTCAAAATGGACTGAAGTCATCTCCCTAACCGAAGTAAAATCATCAGATGTTATCAAGTTCATCAAGCACCATGTGCTTTTTCACTTCGGGGTGCCTAGAAGAATAATTCACGACAACGGACCTCAGTTCGTAAGCCAAGTGTATTCCAGATTCTGCAACAAATACTGGATCGAAGATGTGGCTTCATCGCCATACTACCCTGCAGCCAATGGTCTAGCAGAAGCCTTCAATAAGACCATTATAAAACTTCTTAAGAAGTTTGTGTCATCCAATCAACGGGATTGGGACGAAAAGCTCGGAGAGTGCTTGTGGGCGTACCGAACCACAGTCCGAACTCCCACCAATGCCACTCCGTTCTCCTTGGTATATGGGTCAGAAGCGGTCTTGCCTTTGGAGATTCAAATCCCTTCGTTACGAGTCGCGTTAACAACAAGGATGACAGGAGAAGAAAAGCATCAGCAAATGATCCAAGAGTTAAGAGCCTTGGATGATAAACGCTTAGAAGCTCAACAGAGTATCGAGCTATACCAGGCGCGGTCTCCAGAACCTTTAACAAAAAGGCTAAGCGAAGAACTTTCAAGAAGGGTGATTTGGTCCTGTCAGTTAGAAGACCAATCATAACAAGCCAAAAGCCTAGGGGAAAATTCCAGCCAAAGTGGGAGGGACCCTTCGTCATTGATACAGTCTACTCCAACGGGGCGTATCGGTTGACGAAGCCTAACGGTGACAAGGTCCTAATGCCAATCAACGGCAAATTCTTGAAGAAATATTATCCTTAGCAAATTGCAGAACACCAGCTATAATACTACCTGGGCAGTTCTATGCTAGCCATGAGAAAATAGTTTCTCTGTAATCAGAACTTCGTCAATGAAAGTTCCTGGATCCGGACTAAAAAGTCAAAAGTTCGCGAACCAGATTTTCTTTCTATCAAAATTTGCCAAGTTAAAAATCACCTCTGGCGAACCAGATTTTCTTTCTATCCAAATTTGCCAAGTTAAAAATTACCTCTGGCGAACAAGATTTTCTTTCTATCCAAATTTGCCAAGTTAAAAATTACCTCTGGCGAACCTGATTTTCTTTCTATCCAAATTTGCCAAGTTAAAAATTACCTCTGGCAAACCTGATTTTCTTTCTATCGAAATTCGCCAAGTTAAAAATTACCTCTGGCAAACCAGATTTTCTTTCTATCCAAATTTGCCAAGTTAAAAATTACCTCTGGCGAACCAGATTTTCTTCTTATCCAAATTTGCCAAGTTTAAAATTACCTCTGGAGAACCAGATTATCCTGTCTATCAAATTTTCTAAGACAATAACACATTTGGCGAATCAACAAAGAAGTTCATACATTCATACTAGTTTTGAGTACTTAGGAAATTCTGATCCATTTCGAAATTATTAAGTTAACAGTTACCTCTGGTAATCAACATCAGAATTATCTTTCAGATACTCTCAATTACGTAGAAAGAAAAGAACTTCTTTATTCATCTTCAGAACAAGATTACAGAGAATTCTCTAAGTGCTATACAACCAATAAGAGTAAATATAAAAAAAAAAGAGGAGCCTAAAGCAGTGTACACAAGAATTCTACAACTCAATGGTTCAAGAGAACTTTTATTTTCTCCTCTGTGTCATCCATGTCTTGCTGAAGGATCTCATAAGCTTGAACAATAGCTTGGCGATGCAGTTCTTCGTCACTAGCAATGACATTCTATGTCGCAGCAGCCTCCAGTGAATCCAATTCAGCTTGCATTGCTTGGAGATCCCTGGATATGTTGTCCCTCCGACGCGACAAATCGGCCAGATTCCTCAGTGACTCATCGCGCTCCTTGGTGATCTTGGCTAGGAAAGCTTAGGCTTTGGCAATGGTCTCTTGAGTCCTAGTAATAGCTTGATCATGGCCATTGACAATTGAAGCAGCGGCTTCCACTTGAAGAACCAGAGACTCGCGGTCTGATTGACCCTTTTCTAAAGAAGCCTTGCAAACATCTACCCTCTCTCGAGTCTCCTTCTGAAACTTAAGTTGTTCCTCTGTCAGCTTCTGGAAGATGATTTTCACTGTCTCAGACTTATTAGCACTTCTGGCTTTCGACAGAGATTCAGTGTGCCTTTGAAGCTGAGTTATCATAAGCCTAAAAGGAGCAGCTCTATCCTCTCCACCAATGCTAACAATACCAGTTAGATAAATGTTGAGAACGTTGGCGATTGAAGCAAAAGGAACCCCCTTTAGTACTTTATCGATACAGCGATCCAGAAACTGAAGAAAAGACTCCACCGTGTCCTTCAGCAAATCACTCTCAAGCATATCAACCTCCGCATGAGAAGGGGTAATACTGGATGAGGCAGAAATGGGTTGATCCGCAACAGGAAGAATGACACCCCTGGAGATTTCCATGGAACTACCAATCACAGTTTTCTGAATTACGGCCTCAGTTGGAGCAGTTGTAGCCGAAACCATAGATATGACAGCCGAGAGAATCACTGCTTCTGAAGGGTCAACCGCGGCAGCAGTAACTTCAGTCGCTCCACCAGTGTCAGCTTCCGCGATGATACTGTCTGGTGAAGCCACGTTCGCGCCCTCCAAGTCCCGAGTCAAAACTGGAGTTAGCAAAAAAAAAAGAGAAGAAGAAAAAATTGACAGTTAAGTATTACAGCATCATTTGATAAGATAACATAATTGCTGAAGAAAGAAGATGAAGACCTGAAGGTTGGGCGCTGGATTCTCCAAGTCCATACACTTTCGGACCAAATACTTCGGGCCCATATACTTCGGCTCGAACCTCCTCGCTCAAAAAGACATATTTACCATGATCCAAAGGAGGAGTAGAAGAACGGAAACTGTCACTACTGGCGTCATCATAATCGCCCCAGTCATCTTTATCTTCAGAAGGGGGTGTTGCCTTTGGAGAGTCTGGTGCGCGGGTCTCCCCAATGATTTGCACTTCATCAGTAGTGTCCTGAGTAACAGAGCCGCAGAGTCCTCTTGTAAAGCCGAAGGAGCACCAACTTCAACGTCGGCCTGGCCAATAGAAGAAAAAGAACCCTCTTGAGTAACAGGAGTAGGATCACTGCAGAGAACAGGTCCTTGACTTCGACGCCTCTTAAGGGAACGGAGAATCAAAGATGAGTCATCTTCCTCTTCCTCGAATTCCTCCACGAGGGACTCAGAAGCCGGAGTGAGTGTTGCAGTTCCTGCCCCAGACAAGGTGCTCTGCGAATCAGTTCTCCGCAGAATGGTAGGCAAGTCGCTAAGACGCCTTAATCTCTTCCGCTTATGCGAAGATTTCTCAGGAGAAGACGGCAACGGAGGAGAAGTCTTCCTCAACGTCGGATCAGGAGAAGTATCAAGAACAGCAGCCTGAACTAGCACGCCAGTGTCCTCTTCCTTTCATTCCTTTCGTTCTTTTTCTGGGCATACCAGGATCTGATCTCTCGCAGACTGGTATCGTGAACATTGAAATTCTGAGGAGCAGAGTTAGCATCCACAAACCATTTACAGAAGCCGAAGCTCACACTTGAGTTCGGGGTCTTAAGCGGAATATCAAATTTGGCAAGAGTTCCACCTGCGACGAAGTGAAACCAAGCTCGAGCCCCCTCAAGAACATTCCCAACAAAGCTTAATTCTCTATTGGGATTGCCAACGTAAAGTTGATCATACCCAAACTGTCGGGCAAAACGACTTGGGTAATAAGATTCTATATAGCAAAGATTTCCCAAACGGAGGACCAAATGTCCTGGGCGGATATTTATCAACCACCAGAAACATCCGGAGGATAGGGTGGTAAATTTATCAGCGCCAGCAGTGTCCACGAATTCTTCTCCGTATCCAGCATTCGGGAAGTATGGGAAACATTTGAACAACTCGAAAGTTGAGAAAAGACGAAGGGTTTTGCGGATTGCAGCCATGTAGCCTCCCTTCCACTGCGACCTCTCATAGTGCTACACTTTGGGCGCACTTAAATCAATCTGTGAGTCTGCAGGACTCATCAAAGAAGGGCAGTGTAAAACCAGCCAAGCCATCAAATAAATGTAGGGAAGTTCTACACACGGATTGGGAGTCTTAATGACCGGATCTCCTTTCTTCCTTTGCTCCTTCTTCACCTGACAGAATTTATCAGATAATCTTCTCAGTCCGCTCTGGATGTTACAAACCATCAAAGGCAGCAAACCGAGCCGCTTACCAAATGCTAGTAGGACGGCAGGATATACGGCTCTAATAGGTATGTTTCCTGCGAAGGAACAACACACTTCTTCAGCCATACCATCAAAAAACCCGCCAAGAAGGCAGGATCAGACAAAGGCTGGAGAGCCTGATAATGAAAACTTTCAAAGGACGTTCCAGCCTTAAAGACGTCCTCGTCAGATTCAGCGATGTAAGCATCTGTCCCGAAACTGGCGACTTCTCTCAACTTCCTTTTCGGAGACCGGAGGAAGGCGAGTAAAGTTAAGATTACCCTTAGAAAAATTGGGCAGAAGATACTGCAGCCACTTCTTTGGCTTCAAATTACAAGTGCCAGAGGTGTGAGTGCAAATATGGTAATGACAAAGCAATTCCCAATAAGTATTATAAATCAAAGGGTCCCGAATCTTCAACAAATGGAGTTCTTCCCCAGTTGGGACATACTCTTCGTACGGGATGTTGCCCATGGGTAAGCCCGAAATTTCATACATTTCATGAAGGGCAAAACCCAACTCGCCACGAGGGCTAAAAACTGTACAAGTATCAGGATTGTACAATTCCAGTAAAGCAAAAAAATAGAATCTACTAGCGGGAATACCGTGCTGAAAAGCCCTGATAGCACGATAAAGCCCTGCATAATGAAGCTGATCCTCGAAGGTTTTCAAGAAGAAGTCAGTCAAAACTACCCACTCTCCTTTTGAAGAGCAATGAACCCATCCAGGGGGATGAAAATCCTGAACAGGAAACTCTCCTTGCACATTGGTAAATCGGTGCAGGAAAGTCTGCGCAATTATGGGAACCTCACCTCTGGGGAGGTCATGTTTAAGCAGTCCTGGAAGCAATCCACAAAAATGTTTTCCACTACCACGAGGAAAAGCGCATTGAGCATTGAAGCCCCCCAACAAGACACCGTCTTGTGGCCTATTTATGTGCCAATCCATCTGCCTGGGTACAGAAAGGGACTGAAAGAATAAGAATGGATAAGATCTCTCCATATTGGGGAGAAACAAATGGCAACCTTCAATTTGGCGAAGCCACTTGTAATCGCCATCTTCCAAACCACTGTCGGGCATTGAAATATGGTCCCCAAATAAGAAGACAGGTTTGAGCAACGAAGACCGATTTTCTCCTTCAAAAGATGCATTGGTCATCAACTCTCGCAATGTTGAGCGCGAAGGGTGGAGAATCTTGTCTGCTCTCTCCTGGTTATCCGAAGATGTACAATGGGGAAAGACATGGTCAAATCTGAACTCCTTCTTCCCGTCATAGCCTTCAGAATATCCAAAGTAATGACCCTTTAGCCAAGGATTCAAGGCGTAATCAACTGCCAAAGACATGCAGATTCAGAGATAAAGAAAAAAAAAGAAAAGGGACTGCCTTCCGAATTTTTTTTACTTACCCCCGATCAAGGGTTCCTGCCGAACCACTATCGAACTGGAGGTTGCTCGAGGATCTTGACGACCACTGGTGGTAGCATCAGAGGAAGAAGCTTTCTTCGGCATCTTTTACAGAAGGAGAAAATCCTTCGCACAGAGAATCAGAAACTACTGGAGCTTGAAGACGAGAAGTCTGAGAAGTCCAAACGAAGAACTCAGATTTCAAATTTTTAGAGATAAGGGCAACCTCTCTCGTAAAGTGGAGGTTATATAGCCGATGATTTGACGGCCAGGATCTCTGAACAGACGTGATATTCGGCTCGAATCGCGTGGATACATTTTCATTTAATGCAGCTCAGAGAAACATCTCAATTCTGACGCCGTAGGAAAGCTACCGCCTGCCAGCCTTCCCGCAAAAATCTCGCGACCTAATACAGAGTCGGTTTCTTCTCAAAAAGTGAAGTTCGCGACCCTAATACAGAGTTGCTTTCTTTTCAAAAAGACAAAGATGAAGAGTCGCGCCCCTAATACAGAGACGTGTCCCTTCAAAAGATCGCGACCCTAATATAGAGTCGGTTTCTTCTCAAAAAGTGAAGTTCGCGACCCTAATACAGAGCCGCCTTCTTCTCAAAAAGACAAAGATGAAGAGTCGCGCCCCTAATACAGAGATGTGTCCCTTCAAAAGATCGCGACCCTAATACAGAGCCGCTTTCTTCTTAAAAAAGCAAGTGTTTGCGACCCTAATACAGAGTCGTTTTCTACTCAAATGAAGGCTCGCGCCCCTAATACAAAGATGTGTTCCTTCCGAAAACAAGTTGCGACCCTAATACAGAGTCGTTTTCTACTCCAAAAATGAAGGCTCGTGCCCCTAATACTGAGATGTGTTCCTTCCGAAGACAAGTTGCGACCCTAATACAGTGTCGTTTTCTACTCAAATGAAGGCTCGCGCCCCTAATACAGAGACGTGTTCCTTCCGAAGACAAGTTGTGACCCTAATACAGAGTCGTTTTCTACTCAAATGAAGGCTCGCGCCCCTAATACAGAGACGTGTTCTTTCCGAAGACAAGTTGCGACCCTAATACAGAGTCGTTTTCTACTCTAAAATGAAGGCTCACGCCCCTAATACAGAGACGTGCCCCCCCTTTCAAAAGCAAGAAGCAGTAGTGGCGCTAAGACAGAGTCACAGACTTCAAGCAAACGCAATGGAAATTCTAATACAGAATATTATATCCAAAGTATTCCAAAACTCCTTAAGAGTCATGAGAGTTTTTGGAAATTTTGGAGGGGGTTTTGTCGGCGAAAAATTTCAGAAAAGCAAAGCAGATCCACGAATTCAGAGACAGAAGCCTACAACTCATCTGATCCGTGAACCTAAAAAACTGAGGTCCGCGAATCTAAGAAAATGAGGTCCGCGATCCAGGCGATGGAACAGGTTCGCGAATCTAAAGCTGAGATTCGCGACACTACCCATAACTTTCGGGTAGGGGTTTAATACAAAGTCACCCGACCCGAGCAGAAGAATTGCCACCTCAGATCGTGGGACTAACTGCCAAACGAATGCAGCGGTGTCACTTCGGTCGTGGGAGCAACTGCCTGACGAATATGGTGGCACTTCTCGAGTAGTGAGAGCTAACGGACGAGCAAATATGGCGGGACGTTACTCCAAATCCCCTATAAATGGCGGGGAGCGAAAGAGAGATAGGGAGGAGGGACAGACAGAGAAAGACAGACGGAAAAAAAAGACAGAGACAGAGACATTTTCTCCCAGAAATTACCCCTTTGTAATCAAGAGTAAAGAGCCCCTTTTTTCTTTTCCTTTAGCCAACTGAGAGAAGTTGTATGGAGTGTCAACGGAGAGCAGGATTGTCCTCCATAGCTACCTAGAAACCCAGCCCTAAACAAAGAGGAAGTCCATCTTCCTTATCTTCTGTAAATGGGAAACCGTCCGATTGTAATCATTTATTGAAAGATTGTCAGTAAAGAGAAATCCGATATTCATGGCGAACAGAGACTTGCAAAAGGTTCCTACGACGATGACTCCGACAATTCAGCCATAGCCTCTTCACATTCATACATTTTTTCCCGACCAAGGAGGCTCGCATCACATATAGTGGATAAATCCGATGATGTCGACCAGAGGTTGGAAGCTCAAAGACAAATGATTCTAAACCAACAAAAAGCTATCGAAGACCTCAAATTAATGCTTCTAAAAGTGGTCGAAAATACCCAGAAGATAGCCGATGATAAGGCTAAAACTTCTTCGGAACCGCCACCTAAGACAAATGAAGAAACTAAAGAAGAAAAGGCTTATTCGATATATGAGGATGATGACAAATACTCTTTCCATGATCCTCATGGAGAAAAGATCGAGAAATTGCAAAGCCAATTGGAAGCACTAATGCACAAAAAGGAGTTGAAAGAATCGGGGGTTTCAAGACCATACCCGCCTGAATGGGATTTGGAACCTTATCCAGAAAAATATAAACCCCTCAAATTGGAGTCATATGACGGGAAGGGGTCCCCAAGCCAGCACATATATTACTTTTTATCGCAGGCAGGTCATCTAATGGGAAATGATCTCATAATGACCAAGGTATTTGCGAGCACCCTGCGAGGGCCTGCTTTTACATGGTTTATGCAGTTGCCCCCGGGAACCATAAATACTTAGTATGATGTCGAGAAGCAGTTCTTGGCGCGTTTCTTTGAGGATGATACCGAGATATCGGTTCATTCCCTCCTTGCGACGAAACAAGGGGAAGAAGAAACGGTCAAAAGTTTTATTGAACGCTTCAGGGAAAAATCCGTGTATTGTCGACATGGTATGACCCAAGAAACTCTAGTGGAAACCTGCAAGTATAATTTCAGGACCAGCTTGCTGATAAGAATGGGAGCTGTAGAGTCCAAAACTTGGAAAGATCTGTTAAAGCAGGGAGAGCAGGAGGAAGATATAATTCGCCAGATTGAGGAATCTCGTAGCATGAAAAACTCTATGAATAACAGGCCATATCCACAGAATCCTAAAAATAAAGGGAAGGCTGTGATGGCGACAGTTGCAGATCCAAAGCCAAGACCTCAGAATCCGAGAGGTCCAGGTCAAAATAGGTCCCGACAAGATAGAACTTATACGTTCAAGACGGAGCAGACAGGTACTCTATTCCATCTCCTCCTCAGAAAAGGCTTGCTAAAACTTCCAAAAAATTTTAAAACCGGGAGACGTTGGTAAAACCAACGCTATTGCCTATACCATCGGAACGTCGGGCACCCAACTAAGGATTGCTATCCTCTTAAGAACCGAATTCAGGTATTGATAGAAGCTGGGATTCTCACATTTAAAGAGGAACAGAAGAAAGTTTCTGCAAATATGGCAACTTTGGTATTTGGAACCAATAAGTTCCCTGCCAGAGCAACCCCTGTACCAGTAGGGAAGCCAATATCGACACCAAGCACGGGCAGCCCGCACTTACAAGTTAGTCCCTTGGGTATGCTCCGAACCACAGCTGCGATCAAATCGTCCTCATTGGTTAACAGCCAGATTTGGCTGGGGGTGCCGAAAATATTAACGATGATAAACATCGTGCTTCTGCTATTCTCAATAGCCATTGGAATGGCTAATTGAGTGCTATAAATAAAATTTTTTGCCCAATGCTGTTAAAGCAGCGGGAAGAGGAGATCAAGTTTCTCGCCAACCCTATCATACTGGGGGTAAAAGTATGAAATCAATTGCTCAATGCTGTTAAAGCAGCGGGAAGAGGAGATCAAATTCCTCACCAACCCTATCATACTGAGGGTAAAAGTATGAAATCAATTGCCCAATGCTGTTAAAGCAGCGGGAAGAGGAGATCAAATTCCTCACCAATCCTATCATACTGGGGTTAAAAGTATGAAATCAATTGCTCAATGCTGTTAAAGCAGCGGAAAGAGGAGATCAAGTTCCTCGCTAACCCTATCATACTGGGGGTAAAAGTATGGAATTAACTACCCAATGCTGTTAAAGGCAAATGGGAGAGGAAATCAATTCCTCGACAACTCACCATGCTGAGGGGAATAGCATGGCTAGCCCAACACAAACGGTAGTTGGTAAATGCTAATCAAATCTGTTGATAGCTGGGGGTTTACTAAAAATCCCGTGGACCTGTCATGTTAAACTCTTACCTCTGATAGTATGATTTGGATTAGTCTCATCTCCATTCAAGTTACGCGTGAGAGCACTTGGACTAGGCATGCGCAATTAGGTGCCTCTGCCAAAATCTGGTGATCCTGACCCGATTATCTTGGTATGTGCAATTCAAGTTATGCATGAAAGCCTTGAATTGCCTCCATAAAAACTAAGGCATGTGCAATTAAGCGCCTCTGTCTAAGTTAAATGATCCTTATCCGATCATTTCAGGTACTAACAAATCTAAGTTACGCAAATGAGCCTTGGATTGTTTTACCAGAACTATGAATCATCTATTTGTTAAACAAGCAAAATTTTTGAAGCCAACAGATAGAGAGAAAAAGAGTTATCTTTATTCATGAAGCAAAAGGTAACAGAAGAAAAGGGAGTTATAGCTCTCCCAAAAGCTTCAACCTATTCATCGACTCATCAATAACCCGACAACTAGTCTTTTCCATGGAGTGTTGAAATTCCCTGGTTCATATGCAAAAGATCTCCTCTGCAAAAGTCAACTATGATCTGTTTAAAGTTCTTAGTGGATCATCTGAAGATACTGCTACAAGAATCCTAATGAAGATGCACAAGTTGGATTCGACATACTACAAGCCCTTAGATGATCATCTCTCTCACTTTCGAAAGCAACAGAGATTGTCATCTAACAGAAATGGTCCTCAAGAAAACTTAATGAGCTGCCGCAGAGTTCTTATAACTCCTTCAAAAGTTTATCTTTTGGGGCCTGAGCTTGAAACCTGCAACTATGTTGAAAAGCATATACTTCTGGCTTCCTTAGAGTTACTTTTGCTGACAAAGTACGGCTTGTCAGTTGGGTTGTAATCCACATGCACTCCTCTTCAAAAAGGATTTGGTCCAAGTACTCCACTGCAAAAGAAGAATCCAGAATTAGAGAAAACTCAAAAAATCTTCTAAGTATAAAAACGCGGAGTTAAAAAATAAACTTCGCCCGCAGCTGAGGAAATAGCCTCGCATTGAAACGCGACTGCTAGTCAAAATAGCCTTGCGATTGAAATACGACTGCTAGTTAAAATAGCCTCGCGATTGAAACGCGACTGCTAGTCAAAATAGCCTCGCGATTGAAACGCGACTGCCAGTCAAAATAGCCTCGCGATTGAAATGCGACTGCTAGTTAAAATAGCCTCATGGTTGAAATGCGACTGCTAATCAAAATAGCCCCGTGTTTCAAACGCGAGGATGACGCGATAACTTCGCGTAAGAAAAAGACCAGAGTTCTTCTCTGTCTTCTCTTTTCTTCCCAAGCCTTACGGCCGGAGAACGGCGATCTCGCCGGTTCAAAAATGGTTGGTCGGATAAAACCGAGCCAAAACTCTCCAAAATTGATCTAAGGACTCTAAAAGTTTAGAATTTCTATCTCCAATTGGTGTAACATGGACTGGCTCGCCATTGTGGCCACTGCCTCGGCCACCGCCGCCGCTGCTAGTGCCGGTCGTCGATGGTGAGGAGGCGTGCAATGCCGTACTCTTCTTAGATGACATCGTAGTGATGGAAAATCTTTGGAAAGTCAAAGGAAGTTCGGTTGAAGATCATCCCTTCAAACTGATTCGCCTGAATCGCCTGAGCTAAAGCTCTTGAAATTCTTCGGATGAAATGAAGAAGAAGAAGAGCTTGAGGCTCTATTTAAATGATCCGCCTCTTGGTATTCGGCGCAAAAGTTAGAGCAGGAGTAATTACTGAGCAATTAATGAGTAATTAGTCACTGAAATGAGAAGCTATTAAGCTCCGCGCAAGTGAACAAGATGCGAGGTAAACTTGGTATTTTAACTTTGCGTTTAAAGATCAAAAGTATTTCAAAATTTGCTAAGTTCTAAGCCATTTTGAAAACTTTGGAGGGGGTTCTGTTGGCAGTGAAAATTTCTAAGTAAATAGAGTTTTCCACAACAGAACGCGGAGCTAACTCAGTAGCTCCGCGTTTGGCTACTTTAGCCTCGCGTTTGAACAAAACGCGAAACTATTCAATAGCTCCGCGTCAGTTCCGCGTTCTGGTTCAATAGCTCCGTGTTTTGATGCGATTAGCTCCGCGTGAGCAGATAACCAGAATCTCAAATTGATTGAGATTATGATTTGGGCTTATCCAAATACCCAAATTAAGTCCAATCAGAATTCAAAATCAAGAGATTTAAATCAAAACTAAGATATTTGATTGGAATCCTTGATGAGAGCAAATTCTATTTAGATAGAAACTCTCAAATCATCCTAAGGCTATAAATACCCTTTTGGGGAAGCCCTGGGGTCTTTTTTCGGTCATCTTTTCTTCTTTTTGGCATCTTGGAGAATTCAAGTTACGCATAGAACCTTGAGTTCGTGAAAGACCAGAGAAGATCGTCTACAGTCGGCCGTCATCTTCAAGAGAGAAGATCTCGATGTCAGATCGTCCAAAGGAGCTGCTTGACAGATCCCATCACCACAGATCCCACAAATCATTATAAAAGAGAGCGATTGAGATATAAAATCCTCTCGTTTGTTCTTTTTATCTTGTTCTCTTTCATTGTAATTCAAGATTATTCAATGGAAGGAAGGCGAGGAAATTCCGCTGCGAACAGTGACAAATACACCTAACATGGAATAAATTTCCATCTAGAATTGGTTTTGTAATATTTTTAAGAATTCTAATTGCGGACGTATTTTCAGAAGCATTATCTAAAGAAATGGTAAATATTTTTTTTCTATTCCATAAGCTGAAAAAACACTTAGAAGGGATTGTGATAAACTATATGCATTGTGAGGAAATTCAAATACCCTAAACCCTATTATTCTTTTTTGTATGCACCAATCTTGATCTATATAGTGTGCCGTTATGCATAAATAATTACTCATATTTAGAGCTTCCTAACAATCTGCAGTTATAGCAACTCTAAAAATTAAAGAAGTAAAAATAGCTATTAAAGTGTCCCTCTGCTCTTTAAATAGTTTGAACATGTCAGATGTACATGTTGAACGTGGGACTTTTTTATATTCGTCAGTAAATGTAGTTTTACGAAATCTTTCAAATTTGCAATTTTCCGAAAAGGTAAAAGGTTGTTCGTCATTTGTTGTAAATCTTACTAAATTTTCTCTTGTTTTAATTGGATCATATTTACGTATACCTAACGATCCACCAAATGTTCTTATTTGTGTTTGATGTGGTTTATTTGGTAGGTAAGTTTTGTCTAGATGTTTTTTAAGATGACCCGTTCCGCTACCTAAAGGAAACGAATAAATTTTTTGACAATATTTAACCTAGCTTGTCTAACACCATTTTCTATTATTTTCTCAAAATGTTTCTATATGTCAGATCTATTAGTCCTAGTAGATGTGGTAGTTTGTGTTTCGGGTCTGCTTGTAGCAGTTGGTTCTTCCTCAGATATAGAAAATGGTAGTTGAGAAAATTGTTCTAAGGGTTCACATAGATTTTGATATTCTTCATCAGTTAAAAAAGGAGAAAAAAATCCGTGGCTTGAGAGTAAGAAGCGCCAGACGAGTGTGGATCCATTTTAATAAAATCCCAAAAAAAAACGAGTAAAAATTCCCAAAAAAACCGAACAAAAAACTTTAAATTATAAATACCTGTTAAACGGTGAACTATTTGAGAGATAGAATAGAAATATCTAGTTAGAGAGATGAAGCTGGAAGCCAAAAAAGCGAAGAAAATTTTGCTTCAGTGAGAAAACTTGCTTGGATCTTGTTTGGGAGACTTGCTTGCTTAAGACTTCTAGATCACTTGATTAAAATTTGCTAGAAAGAGTTAAGAATTAAAGATTTTAGAAGAGTTTTGAGAATGAATTTGGTTGTATAACAATGATGAATGGAAATAGAGGAGATAATGTGCTATTTATAGAGAAAGAAAGGTTCTAATTTGCAAAAAAAATTATAAACCCCCCCCCCCAACGGCTATTTTGACCGTTGGGGGAAAATCTGCAATTAAAAATTGCAAAAAACCCCCCCAACAGCTATAAATATAGCCGTTGGGGGCTCTTTGCAAAAAAAATTTGCAAAAAACCCCCAAAATTCCCCCAATGGCTATTTAATTTAAAAAAAAATTCCAGTGCCGGGCATGTGACAGGCACGGCTGGGCCGCGCCGTGCCATCAGCACGGCCGGCCTCCGAGCCGAGGTGCCGGACCGGGCGTGCCCAACAGGCCGCCCGGCCCACTTAATAGCCTTAGTATCCGGTTGCTATAAGAAAGAACTCTATCTTTTAACTAATGAATTTGAAGAAAGGTTTTGAAGTCCGGAGAAGGAAACTATAAAAGCAGACCGTACCTCCAGAGAGGATCATCGAAATTTGTAATAAAATTTAGATCTTTGTGCTAAATCAAAGTTTCTAAATAAAAATTTTCTTGTCTCTCCGATTTACAAGTTCAGCCAAAATTTACCCATTGCATATTTTTACCACCTTGGAGTTGATTCGTATGACCTCTCTTTATTTATTTAATTTTTATTTCAAGTAAGCAGATTACTTGTAGTTTTTTATTACTAAATACTTCGGAAACTATTTTTCTCTTAACTCCAGACCCCAAACCCCTTATACTCCAAAATATGTATTTCATGATAATCCTATTAAGGTATGAATCTCCTTCCCTTCTTCTTAATTAGTGTTTCATCCTTAAGTTAGGAAGAATACGACATAAGAATGCAAGATGTAAAATAATTGAATCAAGCATACTACTGAAAAAATCAAATTCATATATACCTTATGTCGGCAACGCGAGGGACTTCTTCCTCAATTTTGCTAAGGTTGTTGCGGTCCCTGCTCCATATCCTTGCCTCCCTCTTGCTAAGAAGTCTGATACTTCTTCTTGACGCGGTCTCTCTCTTATAGTCCGACTGATGAACCACCATTTGTAGTCTATTTTCAGGTGCATGAGGAATCGCTTCACTCCCCTCCCCATCCACTGGTTCTCCCTACTTGCTATTCTCAATATTTTCTTTCTTGATCATTTGTGATGTTTTTTTGGGTATGATTTCTTTCAATTTCTTTTTTATTATTTTCTCTATTGGTTTGTTCAGCACTTCTTGCAAGCCGCCCGATTGTTGCAGCATCGAAACAGTTTCCCTGGTCTGGATCTGCTCCGGCTCTGCTGCTTGGCTAGTTTTGAGTTCGGGTTGATTAGTGGGTTGGATCAATTCAATTTGGCTTGCGGATTGTGTATTGTTTAATACCTGCGTCCATCTCATCACTATAAGAGTCCACATTGGACTCTTCTCCTTCACCAATTTGGGAGATACATAATCTCCTCGTTCCCCTCAGCAATTAATGCCTTGCAGGCCTTCCCCTATTTTTCTTTCCCATTTCCCTTGACCCAATGCGACGTTGACCTCGAGCAGTTCATTTTTGCTCTCTCCTGATGGTTCTCTTCGTGGAGAGCGACACCAACTTCTGCAGGAGCTTCATGTTGGGAGTTTCTAAAGGAGCACACCATTTTTCCTAGTGAGCACACTTTAAAACTTTTCTTTTATAACAACAATGACCCTAAAAAATTTGGACCATTTTGCCCTCTCCTTCAACCTCAGCTCCTCTCTCATTCTCCCGCGCGACCAGTGAGCTTTGTTTTTAAACTTAAAATCTAGTCCATTTGACTTGACCTTCTCTTCCTGTAGATCATCTTTTATTTTAAAGTCGAATCATTACTTCATTTTCGTATATTATTTTATTAGAAGTCTTACGAAAGAGGAATTTTTGAGTTCTGTCGAAGTCGATGAAAATGGAGAATACAAACATGTTGTTACTTCTATTCGACGATCAAAATCCTCTGCAAGTATGATTCCATCATTCTCATATAATTTTGTGCAAATATAACTTATATTTTGATTTAAGTTGCTTAGAATTTTGTTTGGATTTTTTTTGGGTTTTTGAGTTCGTGTTTGTCTAGTGTCTACTGCAGGACGTCGCTGTCCGGACTCACAGTCCAGATGAAATAAAACTTGTCCGGACTCACAGTCCATACAAAATAAAACTTGTCCAGACTCACAGTCAGGACGAGATATATCTCGTCTGGACTGTGAGTCCAGACCAGTTCAATCTTGTTTGGACTCACATTCTGGACAAGTTAAATCTTGTCCGGATTGTAGACCTGGCCAAAACTTTCAATGTCCGGGTTTACAGACCGAACACTGGTTTTTGGCCGGGATTAGAGTCCAGACAGAGCAAAACACGGTTTTGATTTTTTTCTTACCAAGTAATAAGTATTAATACAGTGAAAATATTGGCACACTGGTTGATGCTTCAACGCAAAGCAGCCGAGTCGAGAACGAATTAGATGTTGACTACAGTTTGGACTTCACAACAAGTCAGGTATGATAACATTACTAATTATTCATATTGAAGTTAAATTTTTTCCATTAAAATTCTTACTTCTCTATCGTGACTTTAGATTTTATCAAACTGAGATGAACCTTGCCAGTGGGTGTGCGATATGGGAAGGAAGTTAGGGTTTGTCATCATAGTTTCAAAATCTGATATTGGAGGTCAATATAAGAAGGGGAGGATTTGGTTTGGTTGTGAACTGGGTGGACAAGCAAGATTCAAGAAATTAAAGAATGACGAGGGTCACAGGGTAGCAAAAAATGCGACTATCCTTTTTCTTAGTGTGGAAGCTGATTATGCTATCCGATACTCTTGAGGAGTACAATACAAATTTGAGCATCCTGACTAACGAATTCCGAGCCCAGCCAGAAGCAATTGACTACATTACGAAGACATGGTTAAATCTGTATAAGAAGAAATTTGTTGGTTACTGGAGAAATATGTGCCAACATCAGGATAATGTGATCAGTAACTGAGCAGAGAGTGCCCATGCCAAATTGAAGAGGCAACTCTGAACTAGTCAAGGCAATTTCGAGAAGTGTTGGAGCAATATACACACATTGCTTGAACTGCAACATGCAAAGATTAAGGAATCCTTCTAAAAACGTTTGACTATCATGCAACGAAATTTTATGTAGGCAGAATTTAAGGAACTACGGGGCATAGTATCAATTTATACATTGAATTTGATCTTGGTCCAATTAGAAAGAGTTTCTTCTGTCGGCATTAATATGGTTGAATGTGGTTGCATATTCGACACATTCACAACTTGCCATGTGCCTATGAGATTGCAATATACCAAAGAGACAACCGATGATTCCCTTAGATTGCATTGACCATCATTGGCAGAAACTTGATATGGCACCGAGTAGAGCATTGGCTGTTGAAGGTGTTTAGTATCAGAAAGATTTAGAGGTTTTTATTCGTAACTTCATTAAATGTGACAATGAGGAATGAAGTCGAAGGTTGAAGAAATTGAGGGAGATATCAAATCCATTTAGTTCTTCACTGGCGGATCCTATGCCCAAGGTGATCAGACAGATAGCGGGCCATAAAAGGAAACTTGATATATCGACACACAGGAATTCCTGTGCATTTGAACTAATTGCCTCAGAATCTGACAGTTGTTCCTCAATAATAAAAGCACTAATTATTCGTAGGAAATGCAGACCTGTGAAATTGATGCCAAGAAGGCCACCTAGGTGGAAGGTTTGTTACTAGTTAATTATTTCAGATTATTCTTCCATATTTCATCTATCATATGTTACTTATTTTTTTCACACAGGACTCTAACTCGGTTGAGGTGTCACCCAAGCTGCCTGCAGAGCCTGTGGGACCGCTCCACCTGAACAGTATACAATCCATCCGGACTGGCAGTCCAGATAGTGATAACTATATGGACTAGCAATCCGGATGATAAGGTTCACGTCCCGACTACTAGTCCGGACAACTCTCCACTGTCCGGACTAGCAGTCCGGAGAGTGGACTGCTATCCGGACTTCGAGTCTGAATAAAAAAAATTTTGTCCGGACAGTCCGAACAAGAGATAAATCCCTGTTTAAAAATTGGTTACTATTATCAAATTATACTAAAACATAATAAGTTATTTAATATATAATAACTGCAAGTCATTGATCAATAATAGCAAAAATAATAACCATAACAAAGCATAATATGTTATAGAAACCAAGTCATAATAATATCCATAACAAAGCAAATACAAAAGAAGTATATCACAATATTTACAATGATTACAAAACACAAATCATTTGCACTCCAGTGCCCCTAAACTTTAGACATTATTTATTGCCTTCGTGTCTTCCTAGGGTGTGACGCCTGATTCGAGTCGTCATGATAGTATCGGATGTTTCTGGCGTGGCTTGTTCCCCGGGTTGTGTATCAGATTGGTCCTCATGTTGAGTGCAACCAGTTAGCATGGCTTTAATCTTTGCAAGAGTACTAAATAATACCCCATGTTTCTTCTTGAAGGCCCTTTCACCTTGCTCAAGTAATGAATCAATAATAGCAATAGCGCGTGTATGTCTCTGTAGAATAATAATAGAAAGATCTGCGGATATTAGCTAAACGTGACTAAAAGGGAGACATTAAATAAACAACACATATATATATATATATATATATATATATATTATCTCATCGGGTACTTCTGGACGCACTGGTTGAGTTTGTTCCTCTTGATGGGCTTCATCTGCATTTGCTCCTATGAAACACTGTGACACTTTAGCAAACTACGGAATGTAATCAGTCGTGTATTCCGATGGGTAGTCAGCCATGGGCCTACGGTGCTCTTGATACAAAACATAATCTAGCCAATTAATCCACATCTCCATGGTGTGGCCATAGGTGACCAAGTAGCAGTTGGATGCTAGACCCCAAGATTCACATAACAGGGAGAATGGTGGAGGCAGCACGTACTGCTTGTGACCAAATTGCCTGAGCACACGCACAGGGTGGTAAAGCTCGACCACATGCTGTATTTCCAGGGTATCCATATAAAAGAAAACTTTTTTGAAAGGATAAGAATCTCTGTAATCCCTGTAGGCATCCCAAATTACCTACAAGTTTGGTAATTACACATAACTAATTAATTTTTTCACATATAAGTAACATATTAATTAACTACTATAACTATGCAACATGTTACATGATTGGCTGTGAGTTGATCAACTCTGGACCGAATTGTACATACATGTGAACGAAAAACATTGGTGTCCCGTTAGCTCAACCACCAGTAAGGAAGTGGATCACCAGCTTTAAAAGATCGATTCGAGACAACTATGAATGTTGGGAAATGACTAAATATCTAAGCCTATAGAACTGTCAGATACCCAGATATCTGCACCACGCTTGCTCGAGAAGCAAGTCCAAGCTGCCTATACAACCAAGCAAGCGCTCCAGCTCCCCACGCGAATGTGTGAACATTTTCGAGGTCATGAAGCAATGTCAGATACTCAATCGACACTCTCGTACCACTCTTGTTCTCGAAGAACGTGTATCCAATAAGATACAGCAAATATGCTCTTGCAGCACACCGAATCTTATGTTCTAAGGCAGTGTCAACCATACCACTAAAATGCTCTCTTGGCCAATCTAGTATAACTGATGCATCACCTTTCGTATTTATCTCATTCCAAGCTTTCAAGTAACTTACGCCTAAAGAGTGAGTAATTGTGATGCGAACCCCGTCAAGAATAACGAGACCCGTAGAACAAGAGGGAAAATCCAAGAATGTTCTCGATCAGGTTTAGATGGAAGACCTCGACCCGTTGCTTCAACAAAAACAAGAATCTCAGTATAATTGATCTCAACCGAAGTAAGAACCTTGGTATAAGAAAGACGCCACAAATGGTAGTGGGAAGTCATTTGATAAGTCGATGGTGAACGCCACGGAAGAATTTCGATAAGTTTGAATAGTCCTTCAAAGAGCCAAAGAGAATAAACTCACCAATTATCTGTAAACTATCTCCCTTCTATTCCATTAGACGCCTATTTATAGGCTAAAAAAATACAAGGAAAGTTCTTACAAGGAAAGTTTAAGAAATAGAAACAAAACAAAAAGAAACAATCAATCCCTTAATTTGGCTGATCAATACAAGAAAAGTTCTAAAAATAGAAACAAAACAAAAGGAAACAATCAGTCTCTTAATTTGGCTGATCAATACAAGGAAAGTTCTAGAAATAAAACAAAAGAAAACAATCAGTTTTGACTGGATTCTTCTAGTAGTTGAATCATGTTGATGCATCTTTATTGAACACGTGAACCATCCTCAATAGGCCTCCACGATGCTTGAGCCCAAACCTCTTGAATCAGCCATTAAGTGCAGATTTGAACTTCTTTTCTCATTCTCTTGTAACCGGCCCAGTTGAAACTTGAACTTGATCCTTTGTAGTCATGCCATTATTTGCATCATTCTCCTCCTCTTGAAAAGAATTTGCCCTCAAATCATCACCTACATCAAAAGGACTCAAATCAGTAACATTGAAAATAGCACTAATATTGTACTCACTAGGTAAATGTAGCTTGTAAGCATTGTCATTGATGCGCTCTAGAACTTGGAAAGGACCATCTCCTCTTGGAAGCAGTTTAGAATGTCTTTGCGCCGGAAATCTCTCTGTTCTCATATGAAACCACACCCAATCTCCTGGTTTAAAAATAAGCTTGTGACGCCCCTTGTTGGCTTGTTTTGCATACTGCTCCATTCTTCTCTCAATGTTGAGCCTTGCTTTCTCATGTATCTGCTTAACAAAATCAGCCTTTTTCTTTCCATCCAAATTAACACGCTCAGAAACAGGTAATGGAGATAAATCCAATGGAGTCAAAGGATTAAACCCATAAAAATTTCAAACGGTGAGAATTTAGTAGCAGAATGAATAGACCTATTATAAGCAAACTCAACATGTGGTAAACACTCTTCCCATGTTTTGATATTCTTTTTAATTATTGCCCTCAATAAAATAGACAAAATCATATTTACTACTTCAGTTTGACCATCAGTTTGTGGGTGACAAGTAGTAGAAAATAAAAGCTTGGTACCTAGTTTACACCACAGAGTCTTCCAAAAGTAGCTCAAGAACTTAGCATCTCTATCCGAAACAATGGTTCTAGGCATGCCATGCAATCTCACAATCTCCCTAAAGAACAAATCAGCAATATGCGAAGCATCATCCATTTTGTGACATGAAATAAAGTGTGTCATCTTAGAAAATCTATCCACAGCCACAAAAATCGAATCTCTTCCACGTTTAGTACTAGGTAATCCTAACACAAAGTCCATTGAAATATCAATCCACGCCTCACTAGGAATGGGCAAAGGAGTATACAAACCGTTGGGCTGCACTCTAAATTTAGCTTGCCTACATGTGACACATCTGCCACAAATTCGCTCAACATCTCGTTTTATATGTGGCCAATAGAAGTGTTCCTGCAAAATAGCTAAGGTCTTAGCAATCCCAAAATGTCTCATTAATCCCCCTCTATGGGATTCCTGTACTAACAAATCCCTCAAAGAACAGTTAGGCACACATAACTTATTTTCTCGAAATAAGAACCCATCATGTCTAAAGAACTTACCACAAGCGTTTTTCTCACAAGCTTGGTACTCTTCACAAAATTCGTGGTCATCAATGTATAAACTTCTAATGTGTTCAAAACCAAGCAATTTTGCATCAAGTGTAGAGAGTAATGCATACCTGCGAGAAAGTGCATCGGTGACCATATTCTCCTTACCTTGCTTATACCGGATGACATATGAAAATATCTCAATGAACTCTACCCAACTAGCATGCCTTTTATTTAGTTTGTGTTGGCCCTTCAAGTATTTCAAGGACTCCTTAGGCCATAGGTAATGCTGCCATGTCTCCAAAACTCGAACCAATGCATACAACTCCTTATCATAAGTCGGATAGATTAAGATTGCCCCGCTTAATTTCTTACTGAAGTAAGCAATTGCTCGTCCCTCCTGCATAAGAACTGCGCCTATGCCAATACCTGAAGCATCACATTAAATCTCAAACGTTTTAGAAAAGTTAGGTAAAGACAATAAGGGGGCGTTGGTTAGCTTCTCTTTGATTAGCTGAAACACCTTCTCTTGTTCTTCTCCCCATCTAAATCCGACGTTCTTCTTGATCACTTCGGTAAGTGGTGCGGCTATACTACTAAAGTCCTTCACAAACCGCTGGTAAAAACTAGCAAGTCCATGAAAACTATGAACATTGCTTACACTTGTGGGACTCAGCCACTCTTGGATTGCACGTACCTTCTCTTCATCAACCTGTATACGCTGTGCACTAACAACAAATTCCAGAAATACAAGCTTATCGGTGCAAAAAGTATACTTTTTCAGGTTAGCAAATAACTTTTCTTTCCTAAGCACATCTAAAACTGATTTCAAATGTATGGCATGATCATCCAAGTTTTTGCTATAAATGAGTATATCATCAAAATAGACAACAACAAACCTGCCTATAAATGCACGCAAAACATATTCATAAGTCTCATAAAAGTGCTTGGTGCAATAGTCAACCCAAAAAACATAACTAACCATTCATACAAACCATATTTTGTTTTAAAAGCAGTTTTTCATTCATCTCCTTCTTTCATTCTAATCTGATGATAGCCACTCTTTAAATCGATCTTCAAGAACACACAAGAACCATGCAACTCATCTAACATGTCATCTAAGCGAGAAATAGGATGACGATACTTTACCGTTACGTCGGCAATCAATGCACATTCTCCACGTCCCATCCTTCTTAGGTACAAGTAAAACTGGAACGGCGCACAGCCTCATGCTCTCCCTCACGTACCCCTTTTCCAACAACTCAATTACTTGCCGTTGAAGCTCCTTTGTCTCCTCAGGATTGCTCCTATAGACTGGTCGGTTTGGAATTGTCGCACCGGGAATAAAATCAATTTGATGTTCAATCCCTCGAATTGGTGGTAATCCATGTAATGTTTCCTCGAAAAAGACATCCTCAAATTCCTGCAAAAGAGAAACAACAGAACTGAGCAAAACAGGGTCAAGTTCGTTACTGTTAAAAAATGCCTCTTTGTACAAAAGTACAATCATCGTTTGATTTGAAAACATTGCTCGCTTAATCTCACTCACTTTTGCATAGAAATTCTTTTGTTTTCTCTCTGATTTTCTCTCAATGGCTGAATTTTGATTTTCTTTTTCTCTCTCATTTTGCTCGGCCACTATCTGATTTTCACTCTTTTTCTTTTACTCACTCTCTTTCTTTTGATCACTCTCTTTTTGCAACCTCACTTGATCTTCATAAACCTGTTTCAGTGTCATTGGCACAAGAGTGATGGGTTTTTGGTTGAGCACGAATGAGTATTTGTTGTTGAAGCCATCTCTTTAACTTTCTGATCGAATTGCTATGGTCGACCTAATAGCAAATGTCCAGTTTGCATTGGAACTACATCATACAAAACTTCATCTTCATATTTTCCGATGCGGAATAAAATAAAAACCTGCTTATTCACCTTTACCTTGCTACTATCATTCAACCATTGTAACTTGTACGGCCTAGAATGTTTCAGTGTGGGCAGTCCTAATTTCTCCACTAAGGTTGTGCTTGCAACATTAGTACAACTTCCTCCATCAATAATCATACTACATACCTTGTCTTTGACGTAGCACCTAGTATGAAAGATGTTCTCCCGCTGCACTTCTTCAATTTCTTTTGCTTGCAAGCTTAGAAGTTTTCTTGACACCAACAATTCACCTTAAACCACATATTCTTCTTCATCCACGTTCTCCAATAGTGGCATAGAGTCGGTATCGGACTCGTCGTCGATTTCGATCTCTCCATTACCTCTTATCACCACGACTCTTTTGTTCGGGCATTGACTTGCTATGTGACCCCTGCCTTGACATTTAAAACACTTAATGTCATGATTTCGAGAAGTGGAAGGGTCAGATTTACCTTGAGTGCCATGATTGGTTGTCTCTTGTTTTAGCTCAAATTTAGATTTTGAAGCTGGTTTCTCCTCTTTCTTCGCATGATTCGGTTTCTATGGGAAAAAATTCGAATTATGGGATGCACGTATACCACCCCTCCTCTTGAGTTGTTGCTCCACCTTGATGGCCATGTGCACCATATCCTCTAATTCCACATAATACTGCATCTCCACCCTATCATGAATTTCTTAATTCAAGCCATTCAAGAATCTAGCCATAGTAGCCTCTCGGTCTTCTTCGATATTAGCCCGGATCATAGCAATTCCATCTCTTGATGATAATCCTCCACACTCCGGTTACCTTGTTTGAGCGTTTGCAATTTATTGTACAACTCCCGGTGGTAATAGTTGGGCACAAACCGCTTCCTCATCACTATTGTCATCTCTTCCCATGTCTCTACCGGTCGTTTCCTATTTCGCCACCTGTTCAACACTAACTGATCCCACCACACAATAGCATAGTCAGAAAACTCAATGGCAGCAAGTTTTATCTTCTTCATTTCAGAGTAGTTGTGGCAATCAAACACTAACTCCACCTTTTTTTCCCACTCAAGATAAGCGTCGGGGTCATTTCTTCCTTGAAATGCTGGAATCTTCATCTTAATACTATCCAAGTTGTTATCTTCCCGATTCCTATCTTCTCTAAACCGCCCTCCATATCTCCTATTACCAACAACTGAACCCCGATCTTCTTATTCATCAAAACTAGCCCCATAATACTCTCCATCTTCATCTCTCACTCCCCGATGTCGAACTCTTTCCCTCCTACGCATATTATGAGTGTTTTGTGGCTGCTCCAAATGTGTATTCTCCATCCGATCAATCCGCTTATATACCTGCTCTAATTCTAACCTCATCACACGCCTCATCTTACTCATCATGGCCTCCATGAGTAACTTTGGGTCAGCCATCCCTGTAGCACATTCGGCGTTGCTCTTTTCACTATTATGAGACATGATTGTTGCAAATCAAAGTTAGAAAACAAAAAAAAAAAGGAAAAGATCTCACACACTCCCTCATGTGTTTTCACTCAAAAAATGATTCACTCTATTCCACTCGTGTTTCACTCAGTATAATTGGTTTTACCCTCTAATATGCTCCCACTCTTGTCTTTTTCCACTCGATAATCCTCTTTCAGTTCTTTTGAAAATATTCGAACAATATTCAAAATTCCAGCAACAATTCACCAAGAACTCACAAAGAGAATTCAGGTTCAAAAGGTAAGAAAATAAGGGATATGGGTGTTCGTCGCAAAAGTTTCTTCGCTTCCTTCCATTGAATAAGCTTGAATTACAATAGAAGTGAATAAGAGATAAAAAGAACAAATAAGAGGATTTTATAGTTCAATCTCTCTCTTTTACAATAATTCGTGGGATCAGTGGCGATGGGATCTGTCGAGCAGCTCCTTTTGACGATCGGTACGCTGAAATCTTCTCTCTTGAAGATATCGGCCGACTATAGACGATCTTCTCTGGTTTTGATTTGTTCAAGGCTCTCTCGCGTAACTTGAACTTCTCAAGAACTCCAGAAAGAAGATGGTGATTTTCTCTGATCTTCACGAACTCAAGGCTCTGTGCGTAACTCGAATTCTTCAAGATTTCAGAAAAATATCTCAATTGCCGAAAAGAAGATCCCTAGGGTTTCACCAGGAAGGTATTTATAGCCCCAGGTTAATGCAAGAGTTTCTATCTAAATAGAACTCGTCATTATCAGGGATTCCAATCAAATATCTTAGTTTTGATGGAATTCTGATTAGACTTGATTTGGGTATTTGGATAAGCCCAAAATCATAATCTCAATCAATTTGAGATTCTGGTTATCTGCTTACGCGGAGTTTTAATCGCATCAAAACGCGGTGCTAACTTTAACCAAAACGCGGAGCTATTGATCATCTCCGTGTTTTACTCAAACGATAGGCTAATACAAGCCAGACTGCGGAATCAACGCGGAGCTATTAAATATCTCCGCGTTTTATTCAAACGCAGGGTTGTTATTACCAAACGCGGGGCTACTGAATTGGCTCCGCGTCCTATTGTGGAAAATCCTTTTAATTTAGAAATTTTCACTGCCAACAATGGGTGATTAGATTTTTAAAGTATAATTTAGTAAAATTTCAAAAAAAAAAAAATTTTATGGTCTTTGGGGTGAGGTGATTTTCGGGCTTATTGAAAACAAACGAAAAAAAAAGAATATTTTTACATTTTTTTTGGGTACCCTTTTTTTTTCTTTTTTTTGGATTTTTTATTTTCAGACCCTTTTTTCAGATTCTTTCTTTCGTTAATAACAGAATAAGATTTTGAATGGGGTAAAAGAAAGAAATTTGGCTAGATAAGGGAAAGAAACTAAATTTAAATGGGATAGGTAAAGCTGAGACGAGAAATCCTTTCCTCGATACCAAATGATGCGAACCCTGTCATGAATAACGAGACCCGTAGAACAAGAGGAAAAATCCAAGAACGTTCTCGATCAGATTTGGATAGGAGACCTCAACCCGTTGCTTCAACAAAAATAAGAATCTCAGTATAATTGATCTCAACCCGTTGTTTAATGCAAAGTAAGAACCTTGGTATAAGTAAAACGCCACAAACGGTAATAGGAAGCCATTTGATAAGTCGATGGTAAATGCCACGGAAGAATTCCGATAAATTCGAATAGTCCTTCAAATAACCAAAGAGAATAAACTCACCAATTATCTGTAAAGTATCTCCCTTCTATTCCACTAGACGTTATTTATAGGCTAAAAAAATACAAGGAAAGTTCCTACAAGGAAAATTTAAGAAATAGAAACAAAACAAAATAAAAGGAAACAATCAGCCCCTTCATTTGGCTGATCAATACAAGGAAAGTTCTAAAAATAGAAATAAAACAAAAAAATAATCAGCCCCTTAATTTGGCTAATCAATAGCCCCTTAATTTGGTTGATCAATATAAGCAAAGTTCTAGAAATAAAACAAAAGAAAATAATCAGTTTTGACCGGATTCTTCTTATAGTTGAATCATGTTGATACATCTTTATTGAATACGTGAACCATCCTCAATGGGCCTCCACGAATTTGCTTGAGCCCAAATCTCTTGAATCAACCCATTAAGTGCATCTTTGAACTTCTTTTCTCGTGCTCTTGTAACCGGTCCAGTTGGAACTTGAACTGGCTCCTTTGTAGTCATGCCATTATTTGCATCAAATTGTGTCAGCAGCTTCACGTGAAGCTGTTGCTTCTTGTTGGCACATAGAATTTCCAGCACATAGACTTTCCTGTCATAGGCAAGCCCAGCAAGCAAGAAATATCATCTAGTGTGATGGTTATTTCACCGAACGGCATACAAAACATGTTTATTTCAGATGCCACCTCTCAAAAAATGCAGTTACCTCAACAACGCTAATGTAATGATAAGAACAGATGACCAAAGGATATAACGACAACCAACGTATTAATTTCATAAATCATGTGTTGGGCTTTAGAGTCCTCAATGATCATGAAGTTATTTTCTTCATGTGATTAATACATCATAGTGGATCTTGCTCCTGTGTATATAACTTACTCATGACATATGCACACACTATAATTGGTTACTAGTTTTTAATGTAAAAAAAAAAGTTACCTCATTCTTTAAAACAAAGAAAGCAATGTGTGTCCTGAAACTCTTAAGAAGTGACAAATCAACTGACCCTCGATATATCGACCATTCAAGATCATTTTCAGAGTCTCCTGAATTATTACCACTTCCCTCTTACCTTACACTTCCATATCTTAGCAAATTAGGAGTCTCTATATTTATTTCATGAGGCACGACAACTTCATCTTCTCTCTCTCTCGTATCGGTCGACTGAGATGCAGTTTTCTTCCTTCTCAATGATGTAGTTGGTCGTACACGAGATAATTCTGCCTGATCCATCTATGGAATACACAGATAATAACATTAATACATGTAATTCATTCGTAATTGACACTTATCATAACAATGTCTTCTCTATATGTAAGTTAGTAGGTTCAGAGTTCAATTTAATAACAAATATCAATTATTGTCTAATTATGATGCTACATAAGAATGTAAAATATAGAAATAAATGCACATAAAGCTTCTTTCACTAATCAAACAAGTTGACAACGGTGGAAAATTCAAGATATATTAAAATTTACCACCAGCATCCAACATGAAAAAATTCATGGAATTTTTAATCTCTTAGCACTTGCATTTGAATAATTTCATAATTTCATTGAGAAATAATCAAAGTATAAATTATGATTTCAATTTTAAACTTAGAATTTTAAAGAAAATGAAGATCCAAGAACCTACCATACTATGCTACAAAAAAACGAGACGAAAATAGAAAAAAAATACAAAATGAGGAAGAGGATATGACCCACCTCACCTCAAGCAGCAACGGCGACAGCGACGGTCGACTGGCGTTGGCTCTGGCAGTGGCGGGTGATCAGAATGGGGTTCGACAGTCTCAAATCTGGCCGGCCCTAGAGAGGAGAGTTTAGAGAGGAGGAAAGGAAAGATTAGAGTAGGGGGAGCTGGGTTTAGCGGTGAAGTGAGGAAGAGAATGAAGGAGAGTGGAGAGAGAAATGAAGGAAGATAATTTTGAATTTTTTTGATGTGTTCACTAAGAAAAACCATCTCTTTTTAAAAGAGAAGATGCTCACTAGAAAAACTGGGCTCACCGGTAAAAATAGTGTGACCCTTTAGAAACTCCCTTCACGTTCCTCTTCTGTGTATGACCCTTTTTAGCAATCTCCTCCTCCTTTTCCCGCACTCCCACTTTGTTCCTTCTACGACATCTTGCTCAAATTGGGCTGTTGTTGGTTTAGCCGGTTCTCCTGCGAGGTTCCGATGATTTTTTTTGCCAAAATTGAAATTTTTCTCCTTTCATCTCCATCGTTCGTCGGTTGGTTCCATCTCCGTTCCAATCGGCACTTGGGTCTACTGGATTACCCTGCAGTCCTCCCCGGTACGAGGCAGGGTCTCAACCGTACGCTCTATCGCCGCTTGCACCAAACGTTTCTCCGTTTCTAGCTGCTCATGCCTCCTTGCCAGTGCTGCTGCGGCGGCTCTGATGGCCAGGTCAGTCTCCTCCTTTCCCTTGATTTTCCTCTGTTGTTCTTCCCATGCTATTTTGGATTTCCTCTCTGCTTTCTCTTATCTCTCTCTAGCATCAATGTTGTAACACATTGCACCATTGTACGCCATTCTTGATTCTATTTTGATGCTTATATAGCATCAAAATTTCCCAAGAACGTTCAAGAGAGTGGTCGGGATGTTCCTCTCCGATGTGCATCTGATTTGTATCCTTGCCGTGTGTTTATCCGTCGTTTTTGATGTCTTGTGCTGGATATTGATCAGTTGCCCAAATTTGTTGGCGATTGAGATAAATGTGTCCCTCGTCCATGCTTGTGTCGGCAATCCGTCGATTGCGATCCATACCAATCACGGGTATTTGTATATGGGTAAATTTTCTTCACCCGACCACCGGTTAACATGGAAGTAAAACTTCCCCTCCTTGTGTCTCCACTGTGGCCTAAACAACAGATAATCCAATGCATTCGCATTAGGAAATTCCACAACAAATGATTGGCTCCCTATTCTTCTACGATCACACTATCGGTTCTTGAATGAATCCGACATGGTTCTGAATGTTTTAATTGCTTCCTCCAACTCGGTTTCTCCCTCGTCCAGTACCATCACCCCAGTAACCCGCGCCATCTCCTCCTGTCTCTTTACAGTTTTCTCAGTGTAAGGGATGAAGATTTGTGGTGGTTCATGTAGGGGAAAATCTAAATGCGCACCGCAATTTTCCTAGTGAGCCCCATTTTCTTAGTGAGCACCAGGTATTCTAAAAGGCTGGTGCTTTTTTCTAGTGAGCATCATGATTATTTCCAAATTATCCTTCCACTCTCTATAATCGTTTATCCTCCCCCACAAACTCTTTTTTCCTAGTAAGCACCATCCCCCAAATCGTCTTCCTCCTCCTCTGCTCAAGCTTTCCTCACGAGTCTCAATCATCGATCTCCGCCAATCTTCACCATCCCAAGCGACGACAACGCTGATTAGCTGACGCCAGCCTTCATCGCCTTCGTCCCCGATTCCTCATGCAGTCAACCACCAGATTAGGGCATCCGATTGTAAGTTAGTTTTTTTTTTTTTTTTTTATTTGTTATGGTTTTGAGGTCCTTGAATCTTTGCATCATTGTATTTAGAAAATGCCTAGCTAGCTAGGGCAGAATAATGTAGGTTTCTGAATTTTTATATTTGACAATAAAAAGATTTTGAGTAAAAATGAGCAAAGAGAAATTTTGATGTTATATTTTGTTGATATTGAACTATTCGAAGTTAAGATTTTTTAGAGGTGTGGTGCTTTATACATATGTGATTTATTGTTTGGAATTTTTTGGAAGATATAATTCTTACTATTAGATGTTAGAGTAAATTAAAATTGTTATTTGTGTGATTTATGGTAGATGTGGATTTTGGAATCAAGTAGCTAGGTATGTTTTTAACCAAAGAAGAAGAAATTGCACCAATTGCTTTCTATATGCGGCAATTATTTCCTAAATTTGTTGTGTAGTTCATTGTTTATGCATTGCAATGTTTAATTATACTGTCAAATTCAGTTGGATCAATCCCAGTCATTAAGAATTCATCATACAACATTGTATAAATGGAAGAAAACTGCATCAAATCCACCGGCCGATCCAATTACCGAAGAAGCCCAGGACGAGCCGATTGTGTTACATGACACGACGAACATCGCGGCAGGAGAGACAGAGGAAGATGTTCCACATGTCATTGATGGGAGACCGACAAATTTGTCAATTCTTAAGAGTTTTAAGACTCATATTACTTTTTTTTTATCAGTAACAATGAGGTAAATAACAATATATTTTGGTCGTCGTTAGTTTATTATAGCTCTAATTTCTTATGAATTTATTTTTAATGCAGGAGAGAGATCCATTACGCTGCATAAACCACACAAAAAAAAATCGTTGCATAGCCATTACGGTTGAGCCAACCCAACACACATTTCGTTGAGATTATTAAGAACTCTTCTCTCTATCCATTGATTCATTACTTGTACCCCTATATAAGCAGCGTCGAGATCTCAGTGTTCGTTAAGAGATGGCATTCAGAAACTAATACTTTTCACATGCCTTTCGGGGAGATAATGATATCGTTGGATGACGTTGTGTATCTTCTTGGTTTGCCACTAATAGAAAAGTCTGTCTGTTTGCCTGAAAATGATCCATCATTTCCTGTTGATTTGTTAGTTAGTTCTCTGGGCATAAGTCATAGTGAAGCCAGTGATGAGATAAAGCAAGATTTGCTGGTGTTGATTTGTGTTTTGTAATGTTTTTTAGTGTTCTGTAATGTAACCGGAAAACAACTCTATTCTATCGCCATTGAAGTGTGTTTTGCAATGTTTGTTAATATTTTGTAATTTAACCGGAAGAAATCCTATTCTATTTTGGTGTATGTCTATCATGTTTCAAAAATTATATATAGCATATTCCTTGTTAGTTAATATATTTCATGTTGATTATATTCATATAGGTTGTGTATATGTAAATTATTCGTTTGTGTGTTGTAAATCTTCATTTAGAAATTCAAAGTCACATTGTCAAATTCTTTGTCTGACGTTCCTAACCCCATCCAATTAAATAAATCATTCGAAATGTAAATTCTGGATGATGCATAGACTGTCTGAGGTGTACATCCTGGACAAATAAGTTTTCACAAAAAAAGAGAAGTTCACTGTCCAGGGTTGAAATCCCATCCCACCTTTTAATTGTCCGGAGTTGAAACCCCATCCCACCCTTTAACTATCCAGGGTTCAAACCCCATCCAAGTCTTGAAAGAATCGGGGTTGGGAATCCGTATCGTAGGGTTCAAAAAACTTGAACTCATCGTCCACTGACGATTTTTTTATAAAAAAATCTTTCAAAAACACAATAATTTCTTGCTCTCAAAAAAATAGACTATGTACTTGAAATTTCTTTACTACATATCTCTAAATATGGAGAATCGTCCGAAAAAAACAAACTTCTATTACTTATCTCCATCTTCTTCAACATCAAGAATTCACAATCCAGTGAATTCTTCTTCTTTTTATACTAAAAATAACTTCAAATCCACAACAAAATCAAATGAAATTACTCGAGAGCGAAGAAATCTAGAGGATTAGATTTTGTTTTTCCACACACGCCGTGTGGGAGGAAAAACTGAGCTCATCAAGGAAGTTGTTAGGTCATGCTGCTCACTAGAAAATGTTCATGCCCTTTTTTGTTTCAAAAAATTTTTGGCACACTTGTAATTATTTTAAACTTTAGTCATCGTGCTCACTAGGAAATATTCATACCCCTTTTTTGTCACAAAAAAATTGTGATACACTTGTAATTATTTCAAATTTTAGTCATTGTGCTCACTTGCAAAATGTGGTGCACATTTAGAATTACCCTTCCTGTAGGTTCTCACTTTGGACCACTATTGTCCTCTTCCAAATTTTGTTTTTCACCTTTCCCTCCACTGTCTTCTCCAACTGGTCTTGCTGCTGACCAGTGGGTATGGTTGATGCTTCCTCTGTGTTTATGTTATTTGGCTTGTTGGTTGTCAGTTGTTGTGTTGTGTTTCTGTTTGCTGCAGTCCATCGTACAATCGGCAGGTTCTGCCTTGTTTTTGGGTTCCATGGACACTCCGGGGCTCTACGGACCTCTCCATCGCAGCAAAAGCAGATAACTACCGGTCAATTAGCTATGTAGTGATTCACAACACCACACCCGTAGCAGCTCTCTACCTCTGGCCTAGCTTTTCTTTTCCTTATTTTCTCCCTAACAGCCTCCACAATGTTCACTCTCTCTTTTCTCTGTCGATCTTAATCTGGATACAGTCCACCCTTCATTATTTGGTAAGCTGCCATAACCTGTTGGCTTGGGTCCCCTTGCCTCAGCCATAGCCTGCCTCATTTTTGATGTCGTGAACTGCTTTGGTTCACGGTCTCGCACCCTTATTGGAGCCAGTGGATTTCTAACAACCGATCTCTAAGCGGGGGGTGAGTTACAGACCACCTCCACTTAAGGGCGCCCACTATTGCATGGGTTCCTTCCCTCGCCATCACTACCCTCTGAATCTTGCTCTCTTGATGACAGACCCAAGAAAGATTTGACTGTCTCCATTCCGTTGAAGGAGGTAACTCAGCGACCTCCACGGTTGGTACGTCAGAGGTAGTTTACCGGCATTCCTTACCATCCCTCCAGAGCCTATGATCTTAAACTGAGACCAAATCCTGCCCCTTCTCAACTCTTCCTCCTTGCAAATGCTGTTATGTTGGTTTTTTTTTTTCCTCCTTTTCCTCCTATGAATTTCTTCTAATTCATAGCTGAGGTAATCTTATCTCCAGTTGGTTACATTTCTCTCTTCCTCCTCCTCCTCCTCCTCATCTCTCTCTCTCTCTCTCTCTCTCTCTCTCTTCTTTTTCTTCTTCCTCCTCGCTGGTGTTCTCCTGCCTCAACCAGAAATCGCCTAAAGAAGCGTGGCCACTAAGAAAAGCTTGGGGAAGGTTTCGGTTTCATATATGCAATTCCTTCAGAATAGAGAAATGGAACTCATGAACTATCGAATGACAGAGTTGTCCATGCAACTACTATTTGTGATGACCTTAAGAACAAACTAATGGAAACTACTAAGCAGTTTTGTTGAAGAACATAGAGCGAAAAGCGGAATGAAGAAATTTCTGAATATTTTCTTATTGTGAACTGTACAATAAGCCATCTGTTTATAAGTGAAGGATGTAAGGAAAAGAATAATTACAGATTATGTAATTGATACTAATTATATAAAATCTTCAATTAGTCTAATTAGAGATTTGTTAACTATTCTAAATTAATCTAATCAGATATTTGTCAACTATTCTAATTTAGGAAAATATCTCAACATCTAATAGGAAAGTATCTCAAAATATCTCAGCAATATGATCATATCTTATTATATCTCAATCATATCTCAACATCCCCCTCAAACTCATGGTGGCACCATAGAAACCAATTGGAGTTTGCTAACAAGTTCACTATGATGACAGGTGAGTGTGACTTAGTGAAAATATCAGTAAGCTGATCAATAGAGGAAACCGAACGCAAGCGAAAGGTGTCATAACTGAGATGATGCCTGATGAAGTGGCAGTCAATCTCAATATGTTTGGTGTGCTCGTGAAAATTATCATTGTGCACAATCTGAATAGCACTCTGGTTATCACAGTAAAGAGAAGAATGAGACAGCTGAGGGACATCCAAGTCAGCCAAAAGACAACACAATCATAGAAGCAAAATAGTAGCATCAGTAAGGGCATGATACTCAGCCTCAGTGGTAAATAGAGCAATAGCTGTTTGTTTTTTACTTCGCCAAGAAATAAGACATGAGCCAAATAAGAAACAAATACCAGTGGTAGAACGATGATCTGTAGGATCAGCAGTCTAATCAGCATCAGAATAATACGTAACTCAAAAGATGACTGAGATGAATAGTGCAAATCATGGAAAAGAGTGCCCTTGACAAAGTGGAGGATTCGAAGAACAACATCATAGTGGAGTGACCGAGGCTCATGCATGAATTGACTGATCAGGCAAACAGCATAAGAAATATCAGGGCGAGTAACTGTGAGTAAATAAGACTACAAACCAATTATTGATAAAGAGCAGGATCAGACAGAGGTACACCATTAGTAAGGTTAAGCCGAGTATTATATTCCAAAAGGGTACTGGTAGTCTTACTGTCGGTTAGACTAGCCCTGAATATAAGATCTGAAGTATACTTGGCCTGAGAAATAGAATAACTATCCAAAGAAGATATCACCTCAAGACTAAGAAAGTAACTGAGAGTGCCCAGATCTTTCATTTCAAAATGATGACCCAGAAAAGTCTAAAATGCATGAATGCCAGCAATATCATCACTAGCGTTGGTCTTGTCATCAATATAGAGAAGTAAAAGAGTGATGTTAGAGGCAGTATTATGGATGAATAAGACAGTGTTATAAGCACTGGCTGCAAAACTTTGTTGTGTGATGACAAAGGTAAACTTGGCAAACTAAGCACGAGGAACCTACTTCAGACCATAGATTGCATGATGAAGGCGGAAAATCTTGTGAGGAGGATGCTCATAACCAGAAAGAGGCTTCATATAAACTTTCTCAGTAAGATCGCTATTAAGAAAGACATTTTTTAAATCCATCTGAAATAATGACCAACACCGAATAGCAGCAACAACAATCAAAAATCTAGTAGAGGTAAGTCATGCAACAGGAGCAAAAGTCTCCTCACAGTCAATACCATACTCTTGAGAGCAACCCAACGCAAAAAGACGAGTTTTGTATCGCTCAACTGAGCCATCTGCCCAAGTCTTAATCTTATAAATCCACTGCAATATTTCCAGGAGACAAATCTACTAAGCCCCAAGTATGTGTTTTGGTAAGAGCATCTAATTCATCAGACATAACTTACTGCCAGAGAGAATAGGAGCTAGTTTCATGATAAGAGTGAGGCTCATGAAGAGTAGTAAGAGTAGAGAAACGATGGTAATCATGAAAATGGAAAGGAGGAACTCTTCTCCTATCAGAATGACGAGGTGTAATAAATTGGAAGGACTTAGCAGCAGAAGGTGGTATAGGCACATCTTGAGGAGAACCAGATAATGATACTGGATCTGCAGAGGGAGCAAGATCATTAGGAAAAGTCAAGGATGGATAGTCAGAGGAGCTGATATCACCTACAAAAGACTTAGTAGACTCAGAAAATAGAGTAATAGAAGGATCAGTAAAGACGGGGGAATGACTAGAGTGAAGTGAGAGAAAGGAAGAAAGGGTGATGAAAAACTTATATTTCTAAAACTCTACATGACGAGAGATGCGAAGACATTTGGTAATAGGATCATAACAACGATATCCTTTTTGTTCAATGCCATAACTACGAAAGTAGTACAATCTAGAATGGGGTTCCAACTTCGTTCGTTCATGCGAGGGAGAAGATCGAAGCAGGCACAACCAAAAACTCGAAGATGGCTGTAATCAGGAATAGTACCATACAGCAGTTCAAAAAAAGTTTTGTTGTCAATAATGGGTGCAGGGACACAATTGATGGTGTAGACAGTAGTAAAAGCAGTCTCTCTCCCAAAGATACTTAGGAAACGAGATAGAAATGAGTAGTGATCGAACGATGTATAGAATGTGACAGTGTTTACACTCTGCTCGACCATTTTTCTTGACCATTTTTTGTGATGTATAGGGACAAGAGCAATGGGAGAGAGTGTCATTTTGTTGCAAAAACTCAATTAATGATTTTTCGTTATACTCCAGAATATTATCAAAACGAAAAATCTTGATAACACAAGAAAACTGGGTAAGTACCATTTGGTGAAAGCATTTGTAAATTGCAAACAACTTAGAACGCTAATGCATAAGGTAAATCCATGTATAACGCAAAAAATTATCCATAAATATAAAAAAGTAACGGGAGCCCCCTTGGTAGAAATCGGAGAAGGGCCCCAAATATCAAAATGAACAAGATCAAAAGGAGCAGAAGAAAAAAGTCACTAATATTAAAAGGTAAATGAATTTGTTTTCCAAGTTGATAAGAAAAACAATCAAACTTATCAAAAGTGATAGAGTTAAGGAATCCACTAGAGGTTAACTGTTGAATACGAAGAAAAAAAAGTGTGATCGAGATGAAAATGTCAAATGTTAGAAGTGATGATAGAGACAGCTGAAGGTGTAGTGGAAGGAATCTGCAAGTTCACCATTTCAAACATACGTCCAACTTTACGGCATGTTCCAATGACCTGACCCGTCCGAGATTCCTACACATCAACACCACAAAAAGAAAAGTGAAGCTCAAAACCTAACTCAACAAGTTGGTCAATAGAGAGGAGATTCGACAATAATTTAGGAACTAAATAGGTATTACCGACGGAGATGTCAGAGTAGAAATAGAACAAATATGGTTAACAGGCATCACAGAACCATCGGCAGTATAAATAATATGGTTAGGATCTAGAGCAGATTTAGTAGGAAAAATGGTGGGATCAGAGTCATATGATTACTACAAGTAAAATCCATAAACCAAGAAGTATCTGGAGTGACAGATAGTGCAGTAGATGAAAAAGATAGAACCTGATGGACCAAAAGCTCAATGTCAGTAGTAGTGAGCAAAGTAGACTGAGAAGAAGACTCAGAGGTAGAGGAACTAGTAGAGACAACTGCTGCAGATTGTTGGAGGGAACTACGAGAGTTTTGGGTCATTTTCTGCTGCAACTTGAAACAATTATTAATCAAGTGGCCATTTTTCTTGCAATACCGACAAAATAACTTTTGAGGAGAGAATTATGACTATTGAGCAGAACGTTGGGAGGAGTCGAAGAGACAGCAGCCAAAACAAGATCGGAAGACTGTAACTTCATCATAAGGTGACGATACTCCTCGAAAATTAACTAAGTAACAGCAAGATCTATGGTAGGAAGTAACGTATAATGAAGAAGGGCTGCCGAGTGGACTCAAAGTCATTGCAAAAAGCCATCATAAAATGCATGAACTTGCGGCAGTCCAGATACTTAGCAAGAGCTCGATGTTTGCAGCACAATGAAGTTAGGGTTCGACAGCAGTCAACTGATCTCAAAGAAAAACAACTTGAAAGTAAAACTCAGTGATGGACTGACCGGGCTCTTGACACATCTGGTAAAGTTTTTTCTCAATCTGAAACTGAAAAGAAGATCAATGCAACAGTCGTACTAAGCAGCCAAAAAATCTCATGCAGCTTTAGCATTATCGAGCCTAGGTAGAAGACTGTTAATAGATAAGATTGATGTGTTAACAATTCACTACAGAATCTTTCTATGAATACTCTCTGAGTCGTCCAAGCAAGTAGCGTAATCAGCGGTAGACTCATTCTTAGAACGAACAGGTTTAGGAGAATCCTCAGAAATATAACGCCACAATTTTCTTTCTTTGAGAAAAAGTTTCATATTAAAAGCTCAAAAACTATAGTTGGTTCCATCCAAAATAATATCAAATGGACGAATAATATCACGAACAATATTATTTTGGGAAGACATTTTAAAAAGGATATGCCAAAATCAACTCTCAAAATATCATCCAAAAAAATCAGCAACCAAAAAAGTGAAACCTGATTGTAGAATAGAATTGACTAGGGCGAGTGGAACTTACACGTTGGAGAAGAGAGGTACATGGAGACCACTTGCAGAGACTTCACATAGTACGTGGAGGAGCTTGTCAAGTTTATATTTTTCCCTTTGGATTTGTCAGTGGAGTATATCTCGTGCCTACAGCATACTTACTGCAAACAGTTGTAGGAGTATCTTCACTAACATGAAGGCAGTGGTATCTTCCAATCAATGAAATTATTCCAGCATTAATCCTCTCTAGAATAGTGGTTCCTGGGATGGCACCATCTCAACCACTGCACACCTTATTAACGGGACGTGTCCAAGGATCATCCTATTGAGCAGACTCACAATATATCCCAGCTAATGTATCTTGGAGTTGTTTAGTGTTATTCAGGGGGCTTGAAGGTTGTAGGAAAAAAAAAAAAAGAAATAGGAACAGAGTTGAGAAAAACAAATGGACGAGGAGTAATACAGTATCACCAGCACATGGAAATTAAAATTCAAGGTTACCTGCAGGTATGAAATATTTGGCTTAAAAGATTAAGGCCATTTTGTTCAGAAGCAATCCTGTCTATCTCGAACCATGATTGTCTGATGGTTCTATAGCAGCTATCGCTTGCTTCCTGCAGTCAAAACAAGCAGACATCATATCTAGTAAATTCAACTGAAACAACTTCAATCTGCTGAGATACATACCTGGAAATCTTTAGTAACAACACTATAACACCCATCTTCTGGAGTAATATCGTCGAAGTAGAGAATGGGAGCTGATGAAGCAAAAGCTCCAATGACAATATGCGGGTACTTCAAACGAAACCACGACGCAAGCACTGATAGAAAGATGTTCATCAAAGTTAGCCCACAAAAATCAAATGGAAAAGTGACAACTTCGATCATGCAACGAAGGACCCTCATGCAAGAATTTTTTACTTACTTCCACCATAGGACCCCCCATGGCTATGACTGGACAATTCTCAGCAGACAAGTTCTTCCGTTCCGTAATAAACTGAGCATAGTCCGCCAGGGCTTGGGATGAGCTGAAGTATCCAAGGGTGCTAGCGTTCTTATATGCTTGTTCTCTAGAACCAAAAGGGTTGGATTCTCCGTAGTACCGATGCTGTACGCATCAAAACAAAGCCAAGAATCTTATTGCCTCTGCAATCATGCTCTCTCTCTCTCTCTCTCTCTCTCTCTCTCTCTCTCTCTCTCTCTCTCTCTCTCTCTCTCTCTCTCTCTCTCTCTCTCTCTATATATATATATATATATATATATATAGAGGAAACGGGAAATACACCGGCGGTGAAGGGAGTTCCTTCACCGTCGCTTAGGTGGCCCAATAAAATTATAACACGGGGCGTCATTCATGGTAACAAATAAATGAATTCTCTTAAATGACACCACGTGCAATAATTTTATTGGGCCACCTAAACGGCGGTGAAGGAAACTTTCTTCACCGCCGGTGTATTTCCCGTTTTCTCATATATATATATCCCTTTTTGCTAATATATCTCTTTGCTCTAGATCCATTTCAGCTAAAATATACACTCACTGACATAGATTTTGCTTTCGGCTATTGTGATATACGATTGCACATTTCAAAATACAAATGAAAATGCATTGCAAGATCTTCCTGAACAATTTTTATTTTGGACTTGATCAATACTTTAAAGTGCAACTCCGGGGGTCTTTTGCTTCTATCTAGGCATGACATGAAAAGTACGTTACTGGCTGAAAACAGCTCCAGAACTAACGTCTGCGACAAAAACAAGAAGTTAAGGATACAATGTTGGAGCCTAGTGTTCTTATTGTTCTTACTGTTCTGAAAAGATAGTGTATATGCAAAGTTGTACTGCAATATTATTAATTCGAGTTAGTTACTTCATAGACCAAATTTCTGGTAATGTTCCTCCTAATACTATTTAATTCTTAATAATTAGAGCTAAATATTAGTGCCTTAAGAAGTTGTGGTTAACGAATATTTAAAGGAATGCAGGTAACTTGCTCATTGTTTACTAAATCACTCCTTTTAAGTACTTAACACTCTTCATTTAACTTTCTCATTGAGTAATTTTATAGGAATGTAGGTTATAAGTGAATGTAAAATATGTTGGATAATCTTGTTGCATTGCCTCAGCGTTTTTAGATAAGAAAATTAGTTCAGTTTGGTTTTGAATTAATCAAAATAAGAAAATTAGTTCAGTTTGTTATTTGAATTAGTGATCCGCTTTATACGGTTAGAGGCGTGAGTTTTGGATCGTTTTTTTTTTTGTACTCCCTATATATATATAGAGATGAAATAATCAAGAGGCAATGTTAAGCCCTCTTCTAAAAAATCTTCTTCTATTTCTGTTGTTTTTTTTTTCTACATTTGGTATCGAGCCGAAAGGGTGAGCCGATTGAAGAAAAAAAAGAGCTGCCGAAGTCTTGAAGCTTTCTTTGCTTGGTGCGGCAGCACAAAGATCCCAGGGGCTGAAATTATTTTGCCAAGAAAATAATTGAGTTGCTCTTTTTGGTTCGGTGGAAGCAAGAGAGAAGCAAAAGAAGAAAGAGGGCGGCTGCTGTTGCAAACAAAAGAAGGGGAAATTAGAGCTCGTGTTGTATGCCAAAGATCATGCCGCGAAGCATCATCACCAGCAGAAATGACGGGGCTGCCTCGGGTGCGCTGGCGAAGGAAAGTACCTGCGTCTCCCTCCACTACCCGATACTGACGAATACGAACTACGCAACCTGGGCTATCAAGATGCGCGTGTACCTACAAGCACAAGGTGTGTGGGACGCCATCCAGCTCGGGACCGACGTGGAGACAAGGAAGGACAAGATGGCACTCGCCGCCATCTATGAAGCTATCCCCGAGGAAAAACTTCTTCTCATAGCAGAGAAGGAGACGGCAAAGGAGGCTTGGGAGACGCTCAAGACAAAGTACGTGGGTGCTAATCGAGTGAATCAGGCAAAGCTCCAAACTCTAAAGAGTGAGTTTGAAACCCTCCTCATGAAAGAAGCGGAGATGATAGATGACTTCGCCAGGAGGCTGACAGCCATAGTCAGCAAGTTCGCCGGCCTCGGCGGCAAGATCGAAGAAAGCACCGCCGTCAGGAAGTTCTTGGTCGCCGTCCCCAACAAATTCCTACCCATTGTCACGTCGATCGAGCAGGTTGCCGATCTGACGACGATGACATTGGAGGAGGCGATTGGTCGCCTCAAGACTTTCAAGGAAAGGATTCGTGGTGCCGATGGCAAGGACAATGAACATCTTCTACTCACGAAGGCGGAGTGGAAGGCTCGCTGGAAGCAGTCCGGTGAGGGTTCATCATCGAACGCGTCAAAGGGGCGCGACAAAGGAGCCAGGCGCGGCCAAGGCCGCGGCCAGGGCGCGGTTCTGGACGCGGCCGCGGCACTGTGCCTGGAGAGGAGAACCATAATGAAGAGCAAGGTGAGGAGAAGAAGAAGTTCGACCGGATGAAGGTCAAGTGCTTCAACTGCGGCATTCTCGGGCACTACGCGAGAGAGTGCCGCAAGCCGCGGCAAGAGCGTAAGGATCAGGTGAATCTTACGCAGGCTTAGGACGATGAGCCCACGCTGCTGATGACGCAGGTCTACGCTCTCATGGAAGCCCCGACCGTTGACATCATGCTCAACGAGGTTCACACGCGAGTGCACCTTGGCCGGGAGAAAGAGTACCACGACGACATCTGGTACTTGGACACCGGGGCTAGCAACCACATGTCCGGGTGCAAGGCGAGCTTTTCCGAGGTGGACTCCAACATAAAGGGCTCGGTGAAGTTTGGAGACGGCTCCATCATCGACATTTGTGGATGCGGAACGGTGCTTTTCACTTGTCACAACGGCGAGCACCGTGCGCTGACGGACATCTACTACATCCCAAGGCTCCGCAGCAACATAGTGAGTCTTGGGCAGCTCGACGAACACGGCTACCAGACACTCATCGAGGACGGTATGTTGTGGATCCGCGACCGGCAACATCAACTGCTTGCCAAGGTAAAAAGGACCAAGAACCGCTTGTATGTGCTTAACCTTGATTTATCACAGCCTGTGTGCTTGGTGGCAAGGTGCAGTGAAGATGCGTGGCGGTGGCACGCGCGCTACGGACACCTGAATTTTCAGGCCCTCCGTAGGCTGGCGCAACATGGCATGGTTCGTGGGCTGCCACAGATTGATCAGGTGGACCAAATCTGTGACGGCTGCCTTGTGGGCAAGCAACGGCGGACCCCGTTCCCGCAGGAGGAAAACTATCGCGCGGAGAACGTGCTGGACCTGGTACACGGCGACTTGTGCGGGCCTATCACGTCGGCCACACCAGGAGGCAAGAAGTATTTCCTGCTCTTGGTGGATGATCTCAGCCGCTACATGTGGCTGACACTCTTGGAGTCCAAGGACAAGGCAGCGGCAGCCATCAAGCAGTTCCAGGCGGGAGTTGAGCTGAAAGCTGGCCGCAAGTTGAAGGCCCTCCGCACCGATCGCGGTGGCGAGTTCACGTCCGCGGAGTTCGGCAATTACTGCGTAGACCGTGGCATCAAGTGCTTCCTCACAGTGCCATACTCGCCGCAGCAGAACGGCGTCGTTGAGCGGCGAAACCAGACGGTGGTCGCAATGGCCAGGAGCCTGCTCAAGTCCAAGGGGATGCCAGGAAGGTTTTGGGGTGAGGCTGTCACAACGGCAGTACATATCCTCAACCGATCGCCAACCCGCAGCGTCGACGGCAAGACGCCTTACGAGGCGTGGTACGGGAGACGTCCGAACGTACACTACTTTCGTACATTTGGGTGTGTTGGACACGTGAAGGTGGTGAAGCCAAACGTAAAGAAGCTGGACGACAGAAGCACGCCCATGGTGCTCATTGGCTACGAGTCCGGCTCCAAAGCCTATCGGATGTATGATCCGGTCGGCAGAAGGGTACATGTGACCTGGGACGTCGTGTTCGACGAGAAGGCAAAATGGGAGTGGGGTGCGTCAGGGGGTGACGAGGAGAGGACTGCTCCTGGTGAGATATTCACCGTAGAGTATACTTTCCGTTCTGTCATAGATGATGGTCGTGACGACATGCCGGCACATGGGAGTGGCGAAGTGTCGGTACCTGCTTCGCCGAGTCGCGCACCTGACAACGGGCCGCTGACGTTTTCTCCAAGTGTGCCCACACCGATGGCAACCCCAGCTGCACCCGGTGGCGTGGAATTTGCAACCCCGCCAAGCAATGCTTCGCCCACCTCGGACGGTGCAGTGCCGCGGTACCGCACATTGACGAACATCTACCGGAACACATCCGAGGATGAGCACGAGTACAGCGGGCTGTGTCTCATGGCAGCCGAAGAACCTGGGAATTTTGTAGAAGCCGCAAAGCACAAGTGCTGGTGGCAGGCGATGCAAGAGGAGATAAAATCCATCGAGGAAAATGAGACTTGGCATCTCACCGATCTGTCGAGCGGGTGTCGACCAATAGGCCTGAAATGGGTCTACAAGATCAAGAAGGACTCGCATGGTGCTGTGGTGAAGCACAAGGCACGGCTCGTTGCCAAAGGGTACGTGCAACGGCAGGGCGTGGATTTTGAGGAAGTGTTTGCTCCGGTTGCTCGTCTCGAAACGGTGCGGCTGCTCATAGCATTGGCAGCACATGAAGGTTGGGAAGTACATCACATGGATGTCAAATCGGCATTTCTCAACGGTGATCTTGAAGAGGAGGTCTACGTAACCCAGCCGCCCGGTTTCGTGAACGAGGACAATGAGTAGAAGGTGTTGAAGCTCAAGAAAGCGCTCTATGGCCTGTGCCTAGCGCCTAGAGCATGGAACTCGAAGTTTGACAACAGTCTTATGTCACTCGGGTTTGAGAGGTGTCCATCGGAGCATGCTGTGTACAAAAGAGGTATTGGCTCATCAAGTTTGCTTGTGGGTGTGTACGTTGATGATCTTATTATCACAGGACCACATCCGCAAGAAATCAGCAAGTTCAAGGAGGAGATGAAGAAATTGTTCAGCATGAGTGACCTGGGTTTGTTGAGCTACTATCTGGGCATAGAGGTGCAACAGACCGGCGATGATATCACTCTGAACCAGTCGGCCTATGCACTAAAGATCCTGGAGAAGTGTGGCATGGACGGCTGTAACCCGTGCCAAGATCCCATGGAAGCAAGGATCAAGTTGAGCAAGGAGAGCACCAGTCCTCCTACTGATGCCACGTTCTATAGAAGTGTCGTGGGGAGCCTGAGATACCTGGTGCATACGCGACCGGACATTGCCTACTCGGTAGGGTACGTAAGTCGTTTTATGGACCCAACCACTGAGCACCTAGCAGTCGTGAAACATATTCTGCGGTACATCTGTGGTACTCACAATATGGGCTGCTACTATGAAAGGAGGAGAGAAGAAGGGCCACACTTGATCGGGTATAGCGACAGCGACATGGCAGGAGATGTAGATGACCGCCAAAGCACAACGGGTGTGCTGTATCTGCTCGGGAAGAGCCTTATCAGCTGGCAATCTCAGAAGCAGAAGGTGGTGGCACTGTCGTCCTGCGAGGCGGAGTACATTGCTGCCACAACGGCGGCATGCCAAGGAATTTGGCTAGGGCGCCTATTCGGGGATTTAACAAAGAAGGAGCCCAGCAGCGTCACACTCAGAGTGGACAACAAATCAGCTATATCCTTGTGCAAGAACCCTGTTTTCCATGATCGAAGCAAGCACATCGATACCCGCTATCATTTCATTAGGGAGTGTGTTGAAGGAGGGAAGATTGCGGTTGAGTACATTAGCTCGGATGATCAGCTTGCCGACATCCTAACGAAGCCTCTTGGGCGCATCAAGTTCCTGGAGATGCGCAAGAAGATTGGGTTGATTGAAGTCAAGAAAGTGCAACAAGATTAGGGAGTGATTGTTAGATAATCTTGTTGCATTGCCTCAGCGTTTTTAGATAAGAAGATTAGTTCAGTTTGGTTTTGAATTAGTCAAGATAAGAAGATTAGTTCAGTTTGTTATTTGAATTAGTGGTCCGCTTTATATGGTTAGAGGCGTGAGTTTTGGATCGTTTTTTTTTTTTGTACTCCCTATATACATATATATATATATAGATGAAATAATCAAGAGGCAGTGTTAAGCCCTCTTCTAAAAAATCTTCTTCTATTTCTGTTGTTTTTTTTTCCTACAAAATATGGGTACTTTGTGCAAGGGCAGACTGAATAAGTGCAAAATGTACAAGTTTTTAATGTGCTAGCGTTGTATGTTTCTTCCAATTGAAATAAACAAAATTGATAGAAATATTTGATTGTTTCGATTTGATTTGCCGTATTTTGCTTGGTACTACCTAGAAGGATGCAAGAGGCTGTGGACACGGAATGCAAACATAAGGTGTGTTTGGGAATAATATAACGATCAGTATGTCTCTATGTGCTAAAGATTAAGAAGACTGCATGGTTTTGGACATGAAAACAACCATTCACATGGTGTTGCCTAAGCCACAATTTGGGCGCTGCGCCTAGATATCAAAGATATTGACCTGCTCATGCACAAAAATTTCGTATGGATTTGAACCATTACTAAGAGATATACGGTTGTGCTTTTTCCTTCTAGAACTCTAGTTGGACCATTAGTCCATACGCCAATTAGTTGTTGAGATCCTTTCCTAAGCTCCATTAATTATTCACACACAAACACACACATAAGTCCATGTAGGCGGCATTGAAGAAAATCCCATCCTTGGCAGTGTATTTCCCGTTCTCTATATATATATATATATATATATAAAGAGAGAACGGAAAATTCACTGACAATAAAGAGAGTTACTTTACCGTCGTTTAGATGGTCCAATAAAATTATTACATATGGCAATACTCAAAGGACAATTAAGGGAGTTATTTTTAGTGGCGTCATATGTAAGAATTTTATTGGGCCACATATGCGGCGGTGAAGAAACTCTCTTTATTGCTGGTGAATTTCCCGTTTACGCATATATATATATATATATATATATATATATATATATATATATATATATATATATATATATATATATATATGAGAAAACGAAAAATTCACCGACGGTAAAAAGAGTTTCTTCACCAGTGCCTAGGTGGCCCATTAAAATAAATGCATGTGGCGCCACTCAATATAACAAATAAAAACACTTCTTTAACCGTCCTTTAAGTGGCGCTACGTGTAATTACTTTATTGGGCCACCTAAGCGTTAGTGAAGGAAATCCCTTCACCACCGGTGAATTTCCCGTTTGCTCTCTCACTCTCTCTCTACACACACACACACATATATATATACACACATGTGTGTGTGTCTATATATATGTATATAAACATAGATATATTTGTGTATGTGTACATATATATATATATATATATATATATATATATATATATATATATATATATATATATATATATATGCATGGAAAATACTATTCATGCACACCATTTTGCTTTTGACACTAACCTTTCTCTTTTCGTCCACTTTTAATTTTGAATCATCCAATATTTACTCAACATGTCCACTTCTTTTTTTTCTCCCTAATTAACCCCTCTATCTTGTTTTCCATTCCATTTCATTTTTGTCGAATATTACGATCTGATCCAAATAAAATTTAGTCAGATATTAATATCTGATCGGTATTCAATTAGGTCGGATAGTGAAAAAGCAACTTAGTCCAAATAAATGATAGCAAACTTGTAATTTTTGGAAAGTGGTGTGCGTTCTTGTGGAAGCATATGGTTTAATCTACATTAAATTGAGGAAGGTAAGGCAGCAACGGAAGCACCAAGGGTACTCCTAAAGTCCGTTCAGGTACCTGGAAATTTGTTGGGGCTGTTTGCTAAATATAATCTCGATAGGTTTGTTGCACGGCTAGAGGAATACGATAGGAATATGAATAAACTAGAACATTTTTTTTAACGGTAAATGCGAGAATACAAAACATTGTAATAAAAGAGGAAAAAACTCCAATTTGGTGTGAGTCAAGACGGAGATTACTGTTTTATACCTAAGATCCCATTAAATCCATCCAAGTGGAGGTGGATGGGATTAATATTGTAAATATAGGCTCTAATAACGGTTGTTGTGCTACGGAGAAGCAAATAGATTAAGATTAGAGTTAATGTCCACCAAATTAGAGATAAGACTAATCAATAGAAAATGTAAAGGTTACGAGAAAAATATAAGTAGAGAAATCACACTAGAGAATGTGGTTGGAAGTATGTGTTAGCAAAAATAGCAGAATAATACTAATGCAACAACCAGCGGAATCAAATAATTAACCGAAGAGAAAAATAGTAGAGACAGAGAATATGCAGATTTAATGTGATTCAGCAATATGTCTACGTCCACGGAAACACGATAAAAAACTTCCACTATTTCAACCGAGATTACAAGTCTCTGTCTCTCACCCTTGAGAGAAATCAATGAAAACACATTAGAATATGAAATCAAGCCCTCACCTTACCCACTGCTATAGTCGTCTCAACTTCTTGCTGCTGTGCTTCAGCCGTACCATACAACAGCAATGACAGCAACTCCACAGAAACAGCGGCAGCAACTACACCAGCCAGCAGCAGCCCACAACTTGAGAGAACACTTTCTCAGGTTCAGCCGCCTCCTTGCTTCAGGCCGCCACACCACAAGGAACAAGAGAAGCAACTCCTTTTTCTTTGTTTCAAACCTCGCCAAGAAAACCTAGCCGCCACAAATAATTTTCCTTCCTTCGGCTAAAGCAAACTTACGGCACCTTGTTTGCTGCAGCCGCCACGCAACAAGCAAAATTAACTTTTGGCTTTTGGCCAATCAAATCCCTAGCCACACACACACCAATATATATATATATATATATATATATATATATATAAGAAAAATTGAAATGAGCTATCATCTCATGCAAGTTATCTGAGCTGCAGTTCATTTCTAATATCTCCAATAATCTTTTTTAAAAAATTTCTTTTGGATTATGATCTCGACCCCTTAGAGTTCACTCATATCTAATTTCTTGGGTTTTAGTTTTGATTTGGTCCTCCATCAAGTTAACACAAAATTAACGATTTTCAATAAATAAAATATTTTGTATGCACTTGATAAAACAGTAAAAGAACTCCAAAATTTGTGAAATTTAATCCTAAAAAAGTTAAGAAGATAGAGAGAATAATTGTTAAAAAATTAAAGAAAAATCATTAGATGATTATAGTTTTGCCGCTGGCTCACATAACTTTTCCTGAGTTAGCGGCTCACCTACAGTAATCCATATATATATATATATATATATATATATATATATATATATATATATATATATATATATATATATATATATATATATATATATATCATAACGGGTTTGGGCCAATTTTGGACCCGTTTCGGCGGACCGAAACCCATTGCTGCAATAGAGCTCCATTAGCAACAATCTCCCACTTGGAGTGCTATTGCGAAAAATTGTAATCTCCATAACTTTTATCTTAATCGTTTAAAGTCCCGATTTTAGCATTCAACGCAAATGCACCAAACTTGAGCAATAGCTCAATTTTTTCCCAACAACCGACTTTGTCAACATATCTACAGGATTCTTACTGTCCTCAAGCTTCTCCAATTTCAATTGGCCATCCTCCAACAATGATTTAATGAAGTGATATCTCAAGTGAATATATTTAGTCCGTGAATGATACGCCGAGTTCTTAGTAAGATGAATTGCACTCTGACTGTCATTGAATAATCTGCAATCCACTCCATCAAAACCCAACTCATTCATCAATCACTGCAACCAAATAAACTCTTTACTTGCTTCTGCAGCTGCAATATACTCAGCTTCTGTCGAAGATAAAGTAACAATTGATTGTAATCTTGAAATCCAGCTTACCGTTGTCCCTCCTATAGTAAAGATATAACCTGTGGTGCTCCTGCCATTGTCTCTATGGGTCGAATCCATAAAACTTTACACATCAATGTTATCACCCCCAAAACACAAACAATAGTTTGAAATACCTTTCAAATACCTAAAAATCCACATTACCGTTTGCTAATATTCCTTTTCAGAGTTCTTATGAATCTACTCACTACTCCTACTGCATATGCAATATCTGGTCTTGTACTCACCATTACATACATGAGACTCCCAACGGCCAATGAATAAGGCATATTCTCCATGTGTCTCATCTCCTCATCTGTCTTAACACCTTGCTCTTTTGATAGTTTAAACTGACCACAAAGAGTTGTAGTTACCAGTTTTTCATTATCCATGTTGAATCTCTTCAACACCTTCTTGATGTACTCCTCCTGAGATAACCACAATTTCTTATTTTTCTTATCTCGGGTAATTTGCATCCCAAGAAGTTGTTTTGCCTCACCCATGTTCTTCATAAAGAATCTCTCTGCCAACTTCCTCTTCAGATTATTAATTTTCTTTATGCATGAACCTGACACAAGCATATCATCTACATACAAAGTAAGTATAATAAAATTACCGTCCTTAAACTTTTGTAAATATACACAATGATCTGAATTGCATCTGGTAAAATCCAAATCCAATATAAACTTATCGAACTTCAGGTACCATTGCCTCGACGCCTGTTTCAATCTATACAAGCTCATTTTCAGTCGACATACCCAATTCTCATTTTCTTTAACTTCATATCCTTCCGGCTGTTCCGTATATATTTCCTCCTCCAAATCATAATGAAGGAACTACATCAAGTTGCTCTAAATATGGTCCTTTCACAGCCACAATACTCAATATTGTTCTAATAGACGTCATCATGACAACTGGTGCAAATATCTCATTAAAATCAATACATTTCCTCTGACCGAAACCCTACACCACAAATCTAGCCTTATATCTTTGTGTCCCTCCTGCCTCATGTTTTATCCTGTATATCCATTTATTATGTAATACTTTCATATTGCTGGTCGCTTCACCAATTCTCATGTGTGATTATCTTCCAAAGAAGACATTTCATCACGTATGACTTGCTCCTACTTAAGACAAAACTTATCCTGCATAACCTCTTGGTAACACTCTGGTTCACCTATATCAGTATATAAAATATAATATAAAGGAAGACAAAGTTTTTGAGTTGGCTTCCTTATCCTAGTGCTCCTCCTCAAAGTGGGGACACTCTCTAATGAAATACTGGAACCATCTATTTCAGTCTGTGGCTCTATCTCCTGTTCGGTCTCATTTAAAATTTGTATATTCTCAAGTGTAACCATTTATTCTCCTTCAGATGTAGGTATTTCTTCTTTTCTTTTGTCCATGACATCCATCCCAACCTATGGCTCATCCAGCTTTAAGTGCTCTTTCTCAACTGTTTTCTCACTCTTACTTCCATTTGATCTTTGTACATATAACCCTTATTGAATACTAAATCTCTGCTATGAATCACCTTATTATACTCATAATCCCACAAGCGATAACCATATTCATTGCCACCGTATCCAATAAATGTACACTTCTGAGATTTAGAATGAAGCTTCCTTCTCATCTCATGATCCACATGTGCATATGCTCTACAACTGAATACTTTTAAGAATGAATAATTCACAGTCTTACTAGACCACACCTCTTCTGGAATTCATCCATCTAAAACACTAGCTGAATATCTATTGATCAGATAGACTGCCATATCTACAGCGGCTCTCCAAAGTTGCAAAGGCAAATCTGCAAGTGGTCTCATACTCCGAGCTCACTCCAAAATGGTTCTATTTATCCTTCAGCCATGCCATTTTGCTGCGGTGTCCTCGGTACAGTCTTCACTCTCCTGATCCCATGGGTAGAGCAATAGTCTTCGAACTTCCTATTGCAGAATTCCCCACCATTGTCTGACGATAGACATTTCACCTTCAAATTTGTTTCATTCTCAACAAGAGCTTTCCATACCTTGAAGATCTTCAAGACATCGGATTTCTGCATAAGTGCAAACATCCATGTTTTCCTGCTTGCATCATCTATGAAAGTGACAAATAAGAATTACCTCCAAGCCCCATATATCTGTATGCACCAACTCCAATATCTCGGTTTTCTTCTCCTTACCATTCTTCATAAAACTAACTCTTTTCTGCTTTCCAAACAACATACAGTTCTCACAGAAATCAAAGTTAGCATCTTTCATATCTGTCAACATTCCTCTGAATTGCAACACCCTCATGTCGCTCTCGCTCAAGTGACCGAGCCTCTAATGCCATACGGTAGACTTCTCATTCTTCACGGTGGCCAAAAAATAACGTGATCCACCGAGTTTGAGAATAAATATAGAGTTCCTACTCTCTCACCCTTGACCACTACCATTGCTCCTTTGCTAATTTTCCACTATTTCTTCTCAAATGAGATTTAATAACCCTCGCCATCTAGCTTACTAACAGATATCTAATTCTTCTTCAAATCTGATATGTGCCTGACCTCTTGTAAAAGTAGCTTTCCACCATTATGTAATTTCAATTGAATTGTCTCCTTACCGACAATCTTGCATTTCTGTCCATTACCAACAGTCACATGCCCAAAATCAACTTGGACATAATTATCAAACCATTATTTATGAGTAGTGCAATGGAACGGAGCCCATGAATCCACAAACTACAAATCTGACCTTGATTCTGTATGAACAGACAAGCACAAGTCATCATACTTCTTACTTGGATTCACCACATTCGCTCATTTCTTTTTTTTTTTTTGGACAATCCTTCTTCATATGACCCTCTGTCTTACATTTTCAATACACTAACTTTTTCTTAAATTTCTCCTTAGATTTTAATCTCCCTCTTTCATTCGACTCTCTACTTAAATTTCTACCCCTTTCCTTCTTTTTGTCATTATCAACAGACAGAGCAATACTTGTAGAATTGTGCTCTCACCCATTCTTTTTTTATTAATTCATCATTCATGATAGCACTCACAACATCATCAAATTTAAGAGTAGTGCTGAAAATATTACTAATGGCCATAACAATATTACTCCAACTATCCGGTAACGAATACATAAATATCAAAGTTTTAATGTCATCAGTAAAGACAAACTCTAAGAATTCAAGTTGTGCCCATAATGTGTTAAATTTGTTCAAATAATTAACAACTGAACTATCAGAATGTATTTTCAAGTTGAACAATTTTTTCATTAGAAACAGTCTATTTGAAGTAGACGGCTTCTCATAAAATTTAGCCAATACTGACATCAAACCTGAATTAGTTTTCTCCTTGGAGACGTTGAACACAATATGTTTTGTCAGGCACAATCGAATCTGCGCCAAAACCCTCATGTCCAACAATTCACACTCTTCATCAGTCATCTTTTCTGACTTTTCTCCAAACAGTGGTTGATGTAAATTTTTCTGATATAAATAATCTTCCATCTGCAATTTCCATCATTGGAAGTCTGTTCCATCAAATTATTCAATCTTTCCCTTCCTATCTTCAGTCATAACTCTCACTCAAAATTAACACCGATCTGAGTAAAATCTGACCTGAATCTAGCTCTGATACAATTTGTTAGCAAAAATAGCGGAATAATACTAATGCAACAACTAGCGGAATCAAATAGTTAACCGAAGAGAAAAAGAGCAAAGATAGAGAACATGCAGATTTAACGTGGTTCGACAATATGCTTACGTCTACGGAACATGATCGAAAACTTCCTGTTGCCTCAACTTCATGCTGCTGTGCTTCAGCCGTACCATACAACCGCAACGACAACAACTTCACAGCAGCAGCGACAGCAACTACACCAGCCAGCAGCAGCCCGCAACTTGAGAGAACACTTTCTCAGGTTCAGCCACCTCCTTGCTTCAGTCCGCCACACCATGAGGAACAAGAGCAGCAACTCCTTTTTCTTTGTTTCAAACCACACAAAGAAAACCTAGCCGCCACAAATAATTTTCCTTCCTTCGGCCAAAGCAAACCTACGGCACCTTGTTTGTTGCAGCCACCACGCGACAAGGAAAATTAACTTTTGGCCAATCAAATCCCTAGCCACACACCACAATATATATATATATATATATATATATATATATATATATATATATATATATATATATATATATATATATAGAGGAAACGGAAAATACACCGGCAGTGAAGGGAGTTCCTTCACCGCCGCTTAGGTGGCCCAATAAAATTATTACACGTGGCGCCACTTAAAATAATAAATAAAAAAACTCTCTTAAATATCTCTTGAGTGGCGCCACGTGTAATAATTTTATTGGGTCACCTAAGCAGCGGTGAAGGAACTCCCTTCACCGCCGGTATATTTCCCGTTTACTCATATATATATATATATATATATATATATATATATATATATCATAACGGGTTTGGGCCGATTTTGGATCCGTTTCGGCTGACCAAAATCCGTTACTGCAATAGGGCTCCATTAGCAACAGTATGTTCTATGTCCATGGACTCCCAGCCAATCAAATATTTATTATTTGATGATGATTACAAAGATTACACTCTTTAATCTTACAAATTGAAACTCCGTCAATGATAGCTCTCAAATATCCCAATTTAATCCCGCTTGTGTTTCAAATGCAAAGATGTTGTCAATGTCATGCCAACACTATACCAATATCACCAGTGTAATGCCTTGTTTTTTACTTGTTTAAAAAACATAATGCACAACTGGAAACCATGCATACAAGTTCAAAACGATGTGCTTGAGACGTAATTTGTATATATGATATAGACATAATCCGAGCAATTAGAAATAAAATAAATATGTTACGTAACAAATGATCAGAAAATAAGTTAATTTTGTTAAAGAACGGTAAATACAACATAATGTATATATTATACAGATTTAATATACAAAATAAGATACCTTTGGATACAAAAGCAAAAGTACAAAAGATTTTCCAAAACTAGTTTTCATGCCTACTATATAGCCTCGTCCTACTCCATGAAGTATGGAACGTCTACAGGTGTGGGAGTAACCTCCTCGAATTCTGCGCCAAGGGTATGAGAACCTAGAAAAATAAATCCGATAGCTACAAAACAAAGGGAATGAAAAGAGTATCAATTGATAGCATGGAAAACATTAATATAAAATGGAGAGGTCAAGTACAAAATATGTGTTTTGTGTTAGGCGTTCAGATGTAGGTTAAGTCTACCGATGTAACTTGGTTGTGTGATAGCCGAAGGGCCGGAGGGTCAATAATATGCATAGTCACACAAAACCATAATATCAAATTTAAGACCTGGAAAAAAAATAAAAAATAACACTATTATATATCCCATACTACATAACATGTCAAGGGTTCCAAAGGTGGGTCACACTAATCCAAGTAACCATCTTCCCTATGACCGTGTTGTGCTTGTCTCTAAGTGGTTTTCCTAGTACTTGCTCGGTATATAATCCTATTGTGACTATAAATTGTTTGATTATTAAATATATAATTTAAAAGTGAAACAACAGTAAAAAAATAAGCATGTATCCCAGAGGGGTTTCCTACTTACCCAAGACAAGGCCAATAATTTTACTAACATTAATATATTGTCGCTCTATGCTAGAAAAACATATAGCATAGGAGTCAAGTGTTCCAACGTAGCTTAATTTTATAGCAATTTGTTTTCTAAATTTTTAGCCCTAAAAGTTTTAGCGATGAATTCCATTTATGGGTAAGGTATTACAAGTGATTACCCCAAGAGCGGGTACACGAGGCCTTTAATAATAAAAAACCACACAATCAGATTGCATAATATGATCGAATTTCATTGCTACAATCCAAAAATATTACATTGCATTGTCCAAACAGTTATGAAGAAAATTACAATATATATGATTACAAGAGATATTACTCGAAATAGAATATTTTACAACGAAGGAGGGAAAATCACTAAACAGTAAGAATACAAGTTAAGCCTGAATATAATGATTCCCAAACATGAGATGATTCTATTAGAAATGTGAGTCTTTAATGATTCGCTGAGGTCTACTTGCTCCTAAAAGTATGAACCTTTAGCTGACAGGCTCTCTTTGGAGTTTCTAACACCTTGGTGTGTAGAGGTAACCCAGGGGTCAGACTCGGGAAAAAATAGAATTGCGCACATGATAGGAATAATATTAAAGAAAGCATAATATATGCATAACATGAAAGTACTCGCATGGAGAGTCTAACAGGATGGTCCCAAAAATATGACACAATAAATAGATTGACAATATTCATGGAGGATAAAATATATATGTCATATATAACAAAATGTACAATAATATGTAATTATATTAATCCTTGTAAGGTTGAGTCCTAGTATAGTCTACATGTCTGATGAATACTCAGGCAAACTGGAGGAAGTCGCATTAAGTATTATGTGGCAATATCAACCTCACTAAGTATTCAATCTCCATGTAGTACTAAGTTAACGTTTGATATAACTGATTGGTCGAGAAGTTCAATTGTTATGGGAGTATCTTGTAAACTCGAAAAGTTCAATTGTGACCCACAAAGTTTTATAAAAACTAAACTTAAACCATTTCAATAAAAACGTGGGCCCAGCTGAGAAGGTAACACATGGATCATCAACTAAAAAGAGATTTGTTTTTAGCTATCTTTTGAGCTCATTACTAGAGCTATGTATATTTAAAATGCGAACTCCAGAGGCTTGTATTTTCACTCCAATGTCTCAAAGGATAAAAATTATCGTTATTTGTACCCAAATGCGAGTCTAATCAAGCAAGACATGTTACTTAAAGTTAAAAAGTGAATCATCATTACAGAGAGATCCGCATTCTAAACCCATATTTGGAGCTAAGTATAGCCAAAACGCGGACCCTAGAGGGTCGCGTTTTCATTCTAAAACCTCAAGAAACGAAAATCATTTTCATTGATACTCAAACGTGGGTCTAAATATGCCACACAAGCTGCAAGGAGGTAAAACACAAATGTAAAGGCTGAGATTCGCATTTCAGTTTCAAATCCAAAAGATTAATGATGTCAATTACAAATTATGGAGATTTAATACAATCCAATGGATTAAAAATAGAAAATTAATTCTCAAATCAAGAAGGCCATTAATTGGACAGTTACACCAATTTAAAGGTCTCCAGATCTCTATAAATAGATAGAGGTTGGGCTGGAAAGTGGTTAGATTATCTCTATTTGAGCATTTGTGTTAAGAGTCCAGAGTTATTCTCCAAGAGCTTTGCAAAAGGCTTCCAACTGAAGAACTGGTGTTCGGATCATCAATAGAGAACAGGATCGTCCTCCATAGCTACAGTAGAACCCAACTTTAAATAAAGAGAAATCACTTTCCTCATATTCTGTAAATGAAAAAATGTTCTTATTGTAAATTTTTCTTAAAGTTCAATAAAATCAAAATTCATGACAAATAGAAAATTGGTGACTCCACTGGAGAGTCCTATCATCTCCGATGATATCTCCGTAGTCCAATCCGATAAAGTTCCACTTGGCACCATAGTCGAATCACTCATCATTGAGTTCGACCAAGAGAAGTATGAGGAATTTCTCTCCTCTTGCTCCATGAATCCAAGATCCTTGCGAAAATACTAAAAGGTCTCAACCAATTTAACCTCTAATGAGGCTCTAAAAATTACAGTCCTGTCTAAGGATTTTCTAGACCAGTCTGGTCTCAAAAGAGAAATTTCTCCTCTTTCAGCACAAGACTCCGGATCTGCTCCATTTAAGACCCGTGTTGATCCCAAGGGGATGGATTAGGATCCTAGCAACCACAATAGGAAACGACCATTCTCTGATCTACAAGGAGATGATACTGAAGACAAGGTTTCTCCCACCCGCACCATGAAGAGGAATCTTAAAAGAAGAAAAGCTTTATCTTCTTTTACTAACACACTTGTTAAACACTTGTTCATCTAACTACATTTCCAATGTGGGATTAAATCCTAATCATTATCTTTCTTCTACTAACACACTAGTTAATGGATGGATTCAAGACACTTTTAACAAAAAGTGAGTCCATAAGTAGTTTTGAAAGTAGAAATATGGTAAACTTTCTACTCTCTATTTTTCATGGATTGTTTTATGGAAATAGTAATTTGTGAAAGTTATCTCTCATTCCTGTATGACACGAAAAGAAAGGGAATGGTTTAGTAGTTTTTTCACTGAATTCAGCTGAAAGTAAAAAGAGTATTTTCTTCTATTTTTGCACGAGAGAAGAATTGAGTCATCCTCCCTTGGAGTCCCTTTGTCTCATCTTGTCTGCCTCTCCTTGCTATAACTATTTTTGCAGTATCTCTTCAGTAAAAACTTTAAAAGTTGGGATTTTTTCTAATCAGAAAATTTTTTAATTTTAATTATCGATTCTTATATTTATATTGAATATTTTGATTTCGAGCAGTAAGAAATTGATTGATATTTCAATTTTTTTTGAGTGGTAACTCTTTCAAATTCCTATTAGCTTTTGAAGAGTAGGAAATAGGGTCTTTTTTAGATTATTTTGGGAAACATGTTCTAATTGTAAGATCTTGCACAAAAAAGTTCATGTTAAATAAGCATTAAAAGAGAATAAATGGAAAAATTATACAAACTATCATTGTAATTAATCAGTATTGATTTTCATTTTAATCGTGGCAGCTTGAAAATTGGTCCAACAATTTAAGGGCTTGATCAACCAATACTTGATTTTCTGAAGTTGAAGTTCTGAATTGGTCTACCAATCCAAAAGCTGGCCAATCAATCAAAAGATTTCTAAAATATAAATTTTGGATTAGTCGACTAATCCCTTTGTGAGTCGACCAATTAGAAAGATTTTAAAGTAGAAGCACTGGATTGGATGACCATTTGTTGGACGACCAATCCAAAGCTTTTTTGAATATCCAAGCTCTAGATTTGTCGACAGTCCAAGGTCTAGTCGATCAATCCAGCATAAAAAAATCAAATAGGATTTTGTGTAGTATATGAATGTCTATTTATATCATTATCAAGGTTTGATATTTATATTAATAGTTTGCATATTATCTGATTGAACTTTGAGTGAATTCAACCGATAATAAAATACTAAAATTTTTATTATTATATAAACTTTTCAAATTGTCTTTTAATATTAAAATTTACGAAAAAAATACAAACTTGTAGATGAAGTTTGATGAGGAATTTGATGAGGATGAGTATTCCTTTGCCATATGGTATGGTGTTACAGTAACTGTTATATGTTGTCGGGCATTGAGATAATGCATCATCCTCTCTATTGTGGGACACAAGCCAAAACAAAGCATATTAGGAGTTGACCTCTATAGGTCATAGACGATTATTAGAATATATTTCAATATTATTCTAGGTTTTATATGTCAACTTCATTGTAGATTTATGAGGCAAGCACCAAATCAAACTCTACTTGAAGTCGAATCCAAATTGGTACATCCTTTTAGGTAACAATTATGTTATAAGAAGCAATAACATATTATATATTGTAACGTCCCGCCCCTCACTAAGCGTGGAACGGAGTGCGTTACCGACGGGCACGTGTAAGTCAACATGCACGAGATTTATAAGTATGTAAAACTAGAAATACTAGTTATCTATAGGATCTTGGATGTTACCAGAATCTTAAAAATCAGTCTACTGCCATATAAGAAAAGATATATAATATGTCTAGAACAGAAAAAAAAAAACAACTATGGTATTGATACAAAGATTGGGAGCTAAACTCTCAAAAGAGTGATACATACCAAACCCAAAAATACAAAAGTAGAGCCATAGGACTCTACTGCTACTTGGCCTGCTCTAGAAAGAATGCGCCGTGCAACAGCAGATTCTCGCTCATGTCTTCAGTACCTGAGCGTGTGGGGAGCTCAGGGTCAAACCCAATAAGTAAAACAATAAAAGTTAGGGAGTGTGCAATATAAATTAATAAGTAAAATATGAATGTGAATATAAAAAATATATGCATGTATGAAAAACAGTAAATGATCAAGGATGGTACACATGCATATCAAATCTAAATTAGTATCTTATTTTGTTTTATTTTTGAACTAATTTGTGAAGAAATAGACTCGTATCGTGAAAATATCCGTACATACTCGGGACCTGGCCAAGATGCTGGCGCTGAACCAGCTGTGCCGCTAAGCACTCAAGCAGATACATATACTTAGTAATCAGTCATCGCATAAATATGGACTAAATAAGAGATGATGGCTTAGTACCATCCGGGTGCCCCCGCGGATGGCCTTTTTTTCGGTTACGCAATATATCCTAAATCTTTCACAATACAATATTTTTTTCACCCTTTAGTTCTCTCATAACTCAAGGTTTCTAGTTATTACATGCAAATCAATTCGGAACATGATGAACTAATCATGTCAACATTAACACGTATATATGTTTATCATCTGAACAATATCTAAATGAGAAGCATAATATGGTTCATGCCAAAATCAAGTTAATAGGTAAGTCAGGATTCATGGTATTATCAAGACATATCTACGTAATAATCAGAAAAATCCGATATATTTTTATGTATCTTGTATAAGTAACTAGTATATATATTTTAAGAGTAAGCATGATGGAGTCTAAAATGCTAGAATGAGTATAAGAGAAATTATAATCATGTATAGAAACCACATATATATAATTATACATATAAATACATATTAAGTTGTGGGTATTAAGATGTAAGGATGGGAATTAAATAAGCTCAACACTATTATAATTATTACTTTAACAATGTATAAATTTTTTAAATTCTAGAATGATTTTATGGTATGAAAAGTAACAAATTTATTAAATCATACTAATCTATGGATTAGTATAAAAAGGATTATAAACTAACGTAATAGCTTGTATGAAAGAAATATTTTAGCAAATTAATTGTAAAAACTTATGTGAAACCCTTTCTTTAAAATATAATTATGAATCAATATATACATATATTATATAGAAATTTTCTAATAGCAAGTGGAAAATAATTTAAAATCATTGCGATAAACACGAAAAACTTATATTGAGAATTTTAAATTTATATCTAAATATGATGAACATTCATAAAGGTAGCTTTTTTGTAATTTAAAAATAGAGTATATAGTTTAAGTTTGCAACTTGTAGTTTAAGCATAAGAGGCCATAGATAAAATCATAATTTGATACATAAATATAGATTAAAGTGTAAAAATTATATCTTTATATTTTGAATAATCATAGAGAATTTTATATAAAGATATCATCTTTCTAAATTTAAACAAATCAAGATTTTAAATTAACTATAAAATATTTTAGTTACAAAAAAAAAAAATCATAAGAGTAGATACGATTCTACTTACCTTGTAATGTATTCTTGAAGTAAAGGTTGAAGATGAGAGATGATGTTAAAGTTTGAAAGTTGAGAGAGGTTGGAAACTTTATCTTTTCTTCAAAAAATCTAAATCTAATATGAGTGTATGGAAAAAAAGAAGAATGAAGGAGTTTTTTGAGAGAAAAATGAGAAAAAAAGTTGCTCTCCCTCTCCTTTCAATTCAATCTAGCAATAGGGAGTTTAAAATCCATAATTTAGGGAGATGGGGTATGGGAGGTATAGGTGAATAAAGATAAAATAGGTATAGAATAAATGATTAGTAATAATAGGTTTTTAGAGTTGTTTAAAGTTATAAAATCTAATTAAACTAATCCAAATAAATTTAAACTTGATTTTGCAAGTCAAAGGAAGAGAGACTAGTCAAAATATGTGTAAGGTTCGCAGGTGATTAAAATAATATTATTTTAAATGACTATATAGAAAATTTTAAGAAAATTACTAAAAATATAGAAAAATAAGATGAACACAATGCACTCATCTGGGATTAATCTGACATCAGGAATGCAAGTTACGATCGAAAATAGGTTGTTACATATATTGTCTTTAAAAAATTTAAAAAACTTAATGGAGTGTGAATGATGTAATAATATGTAGGAATACAGTAGCCTGATTGATGACATCTATGTGGAAGCAATGGTACCTTCTAGACTTGTTGCATAATTTAGAGATCAAAGGAGGTAACACAAAATGTTCTAACTTTGCAATACTAGATAAAACATACATATATTATGGCCAGTTGGCAGAGCTCAGCTAATGACTTTACTGTACTAAAAGATGCATTATTACTATCATATCCTGAAGGTCTTCTTGTATATGACAATAAACTTAATTTACTTTAAACATCATGTATAGAAACTATTAAAATTCTAAAACTTGGTTTATATACTAATTATTTATAGGCAAATTTTACTTATGTGATACTGATTACAAGCTTCATCTCTAATATCATGCCTTGAGATATTATTGAACGAGTACCATGATCGCATCTCTCAAAATCATAAGGAGTTATTCAATTTTCACCATTAAAGCTTGAGGGCGAAGAGTGAATTTGTGTTTGGTCTTTGGAAAAATATATTCAAGATAGTCGAGCAAGTCTTGCTATCCCTTTTCAATCCTAGTTGATATTGTACTAACTTATAGTGTTCTACATTTATCTATATCTGATCTAGATGACATCATCCTTAGAAATACATCTGATCCCCCTCGAAAACTTGGTGAAATTATAAATGAAAATGATAAGGATATTGATCTCGAAAACATTGACACATAGAGAACAAATGCAAGCACATGATGAATGGAAAAAGAGGAAATAAATAGCTTGGGATATATATGGTTTATTATTGTTACAAGTATCATTGGGGAAATATTATAAAGACTAGCATGTAATCAAATTAATTTATGTACTATTATATTTTTTATGCACTATGAACATTGTATTTTCTTCATGTTGACATTTATATTATGTAATAGTTGATATTATGATAATGCAATTCTTCTATATGTTCCAATCTGCATCATTATGTTGGATACCATGTCATGAGATTGCTTTATGTTCTTTTAATGGTAGGCACGGATGATTAACTAACTCCACTTCCATCTAAAAATATATGCAACGAAATAATGTCACGAGAATAAGAGTTTGTAAATCGGGTAGGAGTTCCTCATAATGATCTCTTTGGTGGATTTCTTATATGAATCCTTACATGATGGAAATGACACCACACCTATGATTTATGTCACAACCGATAAGATGTGGCTTTAACAACTAAATGCAAGTACAAGTGGTAGTTATTACACAATCAATCCAAGCATCATCTACAAGTAACAATGCCTCCAAAAGGATCCACAACAATGATATTGAAGTTAGTCGTCCTTCAAAAAATTCGATGCAATAAGTTCAGGTTAAAAACAAGAAGAGTAGTTTTAAAGCCTCTAGAGGTGGACAAAATAAAATGTGGCTGTCGGATAATGATAATTATGTTATTCCCAAACTTACTGACCTTGATAGGAAGGATCGAAAATGTCACATGTCCATAAAAAGACCAACTTTCACACATAGGCTTCAAAGTTGATTCATTATAAGTCTAATATGTATTTAACTACTGATCATGTTGCAATCCACTACATAAGTCTCAAAGTTCGATGTAAGGAGATTTTAAATGTTAAAAAATCCTTAGTCGTACAGGTTGAAGTGAAGAATTACAGATAATTGAGTTGGATCATGATATTTACAAGACATGATCTAAGCTAGTGTCCTTGACCTAATATTATTAATAAATAGTATGTTGTTGTTAATTTGTTATAGTAGCATGTTAATTTTGCATTCAAACGAAAGGCTTAAGGGTTTGCTAAATAACATGTGTTGTTTCATCTAATAGCTGAAAATCAAGGGGTTAAGATGGTTAAACGGAGTTAGTGGGGCATATTCTAAGAGAGTGTGTCACATATGTATTAACAACTCACCAATAATGATGATCTCTATCATTTAAGTCTATAGATCACTCCAAAAAAAAGAGATGATGGATTTTGTATCAATCATATTATGTACTAGTTACAACGTACATTTAACTTAGCAGATAGTTCGTAAGATTTGAAATTGCTATTATGATACAGTATTATTTCGGTATGTGAAGCAATTTTTTTTTTTTACTACTTTAAACTAAACTTCTCCCCCACAATTGAGGTAATCTTAAATCACTCTTTATTTTCTTCCATTCAAACTTTATATACCACTTTAATGCCTCTCTATTTATGTAGTAATTCTCACAATTTTGTCTAATGAAAAGGATAGACAGGTCGGCATTGACACTAAATATTATATTGTCTAACTTGAATTTATAGGAATTCAATTACTAAACTTATTGTATATGTATCTTTTTGATTAAAAATTAACTGGTCCAACCTGGAAGACTACAAGGGCCGACAAAGTAATTAGGCTGACTAAGATGCTTGAAGCCAAAGAAAACCAAAGAAAACTAATTAAGGAACAATTCAATTCAACCACAATATTGTAATATCCAGTGTAGATTGAAACAAACATGTAGATGATGATAGAAAACCTTTTTGTCATGTACTTGGTTGAGATAATATTTCAGTTTTTCATAACTAAATTATTATAATATTTATATTTGATGTGGAACAGTTAAGTTACTATTAGTGGACATCTTCTCTTTCTTATAGACATGGATATTTTTTTTTTCTATTTTCTTTTTTTTTCTTTCCTCTTATAGCCAAAAGGAGCATTCGCTTTGCCCTAAGTGCATGCAGTAATTAGTGTAACAACAAAAAAGAATAAAACAATAAAACAATTTACTGTAAATAGAATTCCTAGGCCAACTCTGTATTATTGTACAAGAAAAATGAATTAAAAAAAAAAAATCAATTTACTGTCAACATCCCAACCTGGATGGATAGGATATTCCCTTTTTGCATCCAAAAGAATATGGATACACATTTGTTTCTGATAATTGTTTCTTTTACACCTTCTATCTCTAGTATAACAATGATTTTGAATTTACGTAAACAAAATTTATTATTTAAGCAGTCAATAATTTCATTTACAGCTAGTTGCATTAGTTTATCCTTTCTCTTTCATTCATCATAATAGATGCATATGCTAACAATGAACATAATTATTTGTATTTAACTATTAATTTCTGTAGTTGTGCTTGCATTGTACTCGGCTACCCAACTCTCAATGATTTTAACCTCTGCACTTCTTTGAGCAATCAACCATTCGGGATCCTCTGGTGTCGATGATAGTATATCCAAGCAATGTGATCCTACATCAATATATTATCTAGCCATATATTTAGATAATCATAATGAGAGCATATTGAGGAGCTTCAAGGGGTAAGCACTTACCTTCTGTGGTATATATAGCAACAACAGTATCTGATATGTTGTATAACACCCTAAAATCAAAACCAGTGCTCGATAAGATAATTGCTTAAATGAAATTGATAAATAGCAATAGTCATGAGTCATTCGTTACCCTCCACTACTGTAGGGATCTCTAAGGCCATTGGAAAATATGATGTTGCTTCCGAAATTTTTAAGTACTTGCCTGATATTCTGCATTTTCCATTGCTATCTCAATGTCAATAATCAAAGTAAAAAATTGATCCAAAACAGTGTTGTTGGTGTATTGATCTTATATTTTGTTGACCATTCACAATGGTATGAAAATATAAGTTGGATTGTCCTCTAGATTTAAAACAAACATTTAGATGATGGTAAAAAAACCTTTTTCATGTGCTTGGTTGTGATAATATTTCTGTTTTTTCCAAACTAAATCATTATGTTACATAATCAGATTTCATGTAAAACAGTAAAGTTACTTTAAGTGGACATGTTCTCCACGTTATAGACATAGGGATTTTTTTTCTATTTTCTTTTAGTTTCTTTTTTTTTTTTTTTTTTTGTCCCAAGTGTATGCAACAATGAGTCTAGAAACCAAATTTGAGTAACAAATTGACAGCACAAACGGAAAGTATGGAAGGTATAGAGAGGCATAAGAATAAAAGTCACTGAACTTAGATATGTCTTTATCATAACTTATTTTTTTATTGCAACCTAATGGAGTGACTTTTAACTTTGATTGTTATTAAATAACATAGATTTGGAGTGTTATCATTATCAATAACAGAAATAACAATACACATAAATCAAAGAGTCTTGCTTCAATTTTATGGGGATAGTGAAGTAGATTAGGTACTGTGTGGAAAACTATTATGGTTTTTCATACTTGATCTCTTCCAGCAACTAATGCACAACTTATACTGTAGAGGCACTAGTTATTTCTTTCCTCTATAACAATTGACAATGTACATGTAGATCCTCAATTCTTTCTCAGTCAAGATTTTAGCTTGGGAAATATGGCCTCTATACTTTAAAGCTTCTTGCTATAATTAATGACCTTGTTGAGGATTGTGTAAATGAAGAGTAGTTCTTGAGCATTGTGTAAAGAAAATACTCATTGGAAAGTTCACTTTTATTACAAAATTTCCATTAAATATATAAGACGTCTCTTTCCTTGTCTTCTTTCCCTCTTTTCTCTCGAAATCCCTATTAAAACCCTAATAATTTCTCCAGGAATTATATAATATATCTCTAAAATCTTTCTTTAAAAATACAATAAATAATAACTTTTTCTCTTCCAATTGAAGTGAAATTCAAGTGATTCTAAGGAAGAATCTCTGGTGGGAGTGTTGAAAAAGTAGATAATTTCTTAAAAAAATAATTTAACTTATGCACATTTAAAAAAAAAATTAATGTAATAATTTATTAATAATTTTAGTTTTACACATTTTAATATTTTATTTTTTATTTAACGGTATATTAAAATTTTGAGGTGCCTAGTAGATTAAGATTTTTTAGAAGAGGGAATGGACAGAGAAAGGAAGATGAATTAGAGGTCGGAGGAAAAAAAGAATACAGGTAATCTAGAAATATAAGGTGTTCAGAAAAAAAAAAAAAAAAATCATATTTCTGAATTTCATAGGAGGTGTACTTAATAAGATGGGTATTTAGATATTGGGAGGGCCCATTTAGAATTTTCCTTGTGTAAAACAACCGAAGCATATGAATGTTCAAAAATGTTTAGTTTGGAGTAGGATTTACCCATTGCGTCGGTGGTCCGGGATATTTGGAAGAACGGAAGAATTAGAATTTTTCCACAAATTTTGAACAATTTGATGTTCATAAGAATCAGCTCTTAATGAATTACTGTTGTCTCTTTTCTTTGTCAGAAAATGGAATGAAAACACTGTTGTCAGTCAGTTAAAAGCCAACATTGGTTCGATAACTAGTAAATTGGTTAGAAATGTAGCAGCTAGTGAAGGAATGGAAGTAGTATAACCTTTAGGATTATGCTATTTTAAGTATCACTATCATTTGGCTTTGGAGTAATTTCTAAACAGTTGACCGTTCGATATACGTGATTTTACAGCCTTTTGAGTTTACATTTTTCTCTTTGGATTTGCCAATGGAGTACATCTCGTGCATACAGTAGTTTGTATTGTTGTCGTGCTCCATCCATATAAGAAAAACATGGTACAGTAAAGAAAGAAGCGAAAGGAAAGGAAATCGTAAATGAAGTTCTGTTAGGAGCTTACATGTCCACCAAATTCTGTAGTAATCCAGTGGGGTCTTGGAGTTACTCCCAATTCCTTTTGGCACTCCATTGTGTAATTGTGGATGTCAAACGGCTGTGCTTGGAACATAGTATCATTATTGCCGCAACCAATTGGCATGATCATTTCTGTACACGTCTGAATTACAAAGCAAGTCATAACTTCATATAACTAATGATATAAAACACATTCACACTAACAATTAACATGCTTCAAAACATCAAAACAAATCCAATTCATTTCTATATTTCATGAGCACGATGTAGAAAACCCCATCTTTAGAAGAAGTACTATACCTGCCAATCCCATCCAAGAGCTTCAGTTGTAGGAGTATCTTCACTAACATGAAGGCAGTGGTATCCTCCAATCAATGAAACTATTCCAGCATTAATCCTCTCTAGAATAGTGGTTCTTGGGATGGCACCATCTATACCACTGCACACCTTATTAACGGGACGTGTCCAGGGATCATCATATTGAGCAGATTCAAAATATATACCAGCTAATATATCTTTGAGTTGTTGTGTGTTATTCAGGGGGCTTGAAGGTTGTAGAACAAAGGAATTAGGAACAGAGTTGAGAAAAACAAATGGACGAGGAGTAAAACAGTATTACTAGCACGTGGAAATTAAAATTCACAGTTACCTGCAGGTATGAAATATTTGGCTTAAAAGATTAAGGCCATTTTGTTCAGAAGCAATCCTGTCTATCTCGAACCATGATTCTCTGATGGTTCTATAGCAGCTATCGCTTGCTTCCTGCAGTCAAAACAAGCAGACATCATATCTAGTAAATTCAACTGAAACAACTTCGATCTGCTGAGATTCATACCTGGAAATCTTTACTAACAACACTGTAATACCCATCCTCTGGAGTAATATCATCGAAGTAGAGAATGGGAGCTGATGAAGCAAAAGCTCCAATGACAATATGCGGGTACTTCAAACGAAACCACGACGCAAGCACTGATAGAAAGATGTTCATCAAAGTTAGCCCACAAAAATCAAATGGAAAAGTGACAACTTCAATCATGCAACAAAGGACCCTCATGCAAGAATTTTTTACTTACTTCCACCATAGGACCCCCCCATGGCTATGACTGGGCAATTCTCAGCAGACAAGTTCTTCTTCAGTTCCGTAATAAACAGAGCATAGTCCGCCAGGGCTTGGGATGAGCTGAAGTATCCAAGGGTGCTAGCGTTCTTATATGCTTGTTCTCTAGAACCAAAAGGGTTGGATTCTCCGTAGTACCGATGCTGTACGCATCAAAACAAAGCCAAGAATCTCATTGCCTCTGCAATCATGCTCTAGATCTATATATATATATATATATATATATATATATATATATATATATATATATATATATATATATCCCTTTTTGCTAATATATCTCTATGATCTAGAGATCCATTTCAGCTAAAATATACACTCACTGACATAGATTTTACTTTCGGCTATTGTGATAGATGATTGAACATTTAAAAATACAAATGAAAATGCATTGCAAGATCTTCCTTAACAATTTTTATTTTGGACTTGATCAATACTTTAAAGTGCAACTCCGTGGGTCTTTTGCTTCTATCTAGGCATGACATGAAAAGTATGTTAGTGGATGTTATCCTGATATTACTCTTGTGTTGTTTTCAATTTCGTGAAAGAGGTGTCCTAATTAGAGATGCGAATAGATGGGTCATTAGCCAACTCTCCCTATTCAAATTTTTGAATTAAAAAAAAATTCACTTTTAATTCAAAAATTTAAATAGAATTAGCAAAAAATTGACCTGTAGATCTCCCATTCTCATCCCTATCCATAATGGATGTATCAATGCTTATTACTCATTTTACCTTATGGAGAAACTTGTTGTCAAGCAATTGCTATAAGCATACTTTTGTATATATGATACATGCTTACATATAAATCAAAATTCACCACATGTATTTCTGCATTAAATAATGGATTTTGTTTAACTCTTTTGATGAATAGTTATATTTCTGAATAAATTTGTGCATGTAGGTAATGCTAATAATTTCAGACACATTCATTAAGAGAGGTTAATTTGACTAAAGAGAGGCTGATTTTTTTTTTTTTTTTTCTTTTCATATATTTCACGAGGTAATTGATCATATTGTCAGCAAGGAATTCTCACCTCTATCACCAACAAGAGGGCTTGGAAATGTGCAGCATTGTCAAGAAGGAAACCAGCAGCAGCTAAGTCACCCTCTAGCGAACCTTCATCTCCGGTGTAAAGAAATATCGGGGAGTTGCTCTTGGCACCGCCCCAATACTTGTAATTGATAGCATATCTCTGCTGGAAAGTTGTGCAACTCTCTGGTTGGTAGTTAAAATGATCGAGTGTCTGAGTGTAACTGTAGATGATGTATCCACTCTTGATGCTTTCATCAAGAGTTGATTGAGATTTTGAAAAATTCCCATATCTGGTTTCTCTAACAATACCCAGCTTGGGAAACTTAAGAGCAGCTGTCGATGCGAGCCCTGAATATGTTAAAACAAGAAAGAGCGAGAGGAGGAAAAATTTTGAGGCCATTTGCATCAAAGGATGACAATTGTTGCCTGAGACTTTATCACACAGAACTGCATTTATATAGCGTACGTATACATGGGGAAGCCCGCTCAGCTGCAACCTTAATTGGTTGTAATATGGAAACGAACAAAATACATCTACCCAGAAAACAAAAAGCCAGGACGGCAAGAGTTGAGGAAAGAAAATAAACGCTACAGCTCCAGAACTAACGTCTATGAACAAAACTAAGAAGTTAAGGCTACAATGTTGGAGCCTAGCGTTCTAATGCATTGTGCTCTTATTGTTCTTACTGTTCTGAAATGATAGTGTATGTGCAAGTTGTACTGCAATATTATTAATTCGAGTTAGTTACCTCATAGACCAAATTTCTGGTAATGTACCTCCTGAACCTATTTAATTCTTAATAATTAGAGCTAAATATTAGTGCCTTAAGAAGTTTTGGTTCCCGAATATTTAAAGGAGTACAGGTAAATTGCATGATTATTGTTTACTAAATCACTCATTTTAAGTACTTAACACTCTTCATTTAATTTTATAGGAATGTAGGTTATAGGTGAATATAAAATATGGGTACTTTTTGCAAGGGCAGACTGAATAAGTCCAAAATGTACAAGTTTTTAATGTGCTAGCGTTATATGTTGCTTCCAATTGAAATTAACAAAATTGATAGAAATATTTGGTTGTTTCGATTTGAGTTGCCGTATTTTGCTTGTACTACCTAGAAGGATGGAAGAGGTTGTGGACACGGAATGCAAACATAAGGTGTGTTTGGGAATAATATAAAGATCTGTATGTCTCTATATATGCTAAAGATTAAGAAGACTGCATGGTTTTGGAAATTGAAAGCAACAATTCACATGTTTTATTTTGTTCAACTGCGCTGTGAAAAATACCCGAGGTGTTGCCTAAACCACAATTTGGGTGCTGCACCTAAACTATTAATAGATATCAAAGATATTGACCTGTTCACGCACAAAAATTTCGTATGGATTTGAACCATTACTAAGAGATATATGGTTGTGTTTTTTCCTTCTAGAACTCTAGTTGGACCATTAGTCCATACGCCAATTACTTGTTGAGATCCTCTCCTAAACCCCATTAATTATTCACACATATATAAGTCCAAGTAGGTTACATTGAAGGAAATCCCATACATGGCAGTGTATCCCCCCCCTTCTCTCTCTCTCTCTCTCTCTCTCTCTCTCTCTATATATATATATATATATATATATATATATGTGTGTGTGTGTGTGTGTGTGTGTGTGGGCGAAAAATTCTAGAGTCATCTGTCAAAATAAAGCAGATTCGCAAATTTAGGGTTGGAGATCCGCAACTCAGCAGATATGCGAACCTAAAGTTCAAGGTTCGCGACCCAGCTATGATAGAACATGTTCGCGAATGTAAAATTGAGATTCGCGATACCACTCATAACTTTCGGGGAGGGGTTTAATACAAAATCACTCGACCCGAACAAGGGAGTTGCCACATCGGATCGTAAAGTCAACTGCCAAACGAATGCAGCGACATTATTTCGATCGTGGGAGTAACTACCTAGCGAATATGCTCGAGTAGTGGAACTAACGGTCGAACGAATGAGACAGGAACGTTGTCCTAAAACTCCTATAAAAAGCGGAAAGACAAAAAGAGAAAAAAGATCATCTTCTTCTTGAATTATCTCTTGTGATCAGAAGTCCAGAGCCTTCTTTTCCTGCCAATTGAAAGACTTTGTGCGGAGTGTCAATAAAGAGCAAGATCGTTCTCCACAGCTACCTCAGAACTCAGCTTTAAACAAAGAGGGAATCCATTTTGCTCATTTTCTATAAATGGAAAACTGTTGGAATTGTAATTCTTTATTGAAAAATCTCAATAGAGAGTCATTTACAATCTTATGGCGAACAGAAAATTGGTGATTCCGCTGGGGACTGCCATCACTCTGGTGATCTGGTAGTAGCTCAATCCGATAACATTCCAATTGGCAGCCTAGTCAACTCGCTCACCATCCAAGTTGACCAAGAAAAGTACGAAGAATTCCTTTCTTCCGGCTCCAAGAGCCCTACTTCCTTACGGGAGTGCTGCAAAGTCTCTAAAAGATCAATTTCTAAGGGGACTTCAAAGGCCGCTACCCAGTCTAAGGATTCGGTGGACCAAACTGGTCCGAAATCTTCATCTTTACCACCATTAGGCTCTGAGCCAGTTGTGGCAAGACTCCTAATCTCTCTAGCAAAGTGGATCAAGGCCCCCACTTTAACAAGGGGAAATGACCACTACCTACTCCGCAGGTCTATGACGCGGAGGAAGAGATTCCTCTCACTCGTACAATGAGAAGGAACTTAAAAAGAAGCAAAGCTCGTGCCTTTAGTAGGACCACACAGTAAAAGAAAACCGCTAACTCATCATCGTTGAGACCTACTGTACAACTATGGAGGCCAAAATGTGAGGTTATAGAGGATCAAGACGCGGAAGGATTTGCTCGTGTTTCCTACAGAAGATGGAGTAAATCCACCAAAATTATCTATGACTACAAACGCGGAACCTACATTCGTGTCCCTCGTGTTCCGAGGGGAAAGGATGATCGCGCAATTGAAGGAGCGCGCGAACCTCAGGCTCACAGAAAGCGGGCGATTGTCAGGGAGCCTATCTCAAAGGCTAAAACTATCTTACCCACTGTTCCAGCTAGGATGAGACTTGCTCCGAAAACCTTCGACGAAAGAGGGACTCCGGTCCCGAGGCTATCTTTCAAAGATGACACCATTGCCAAGAGTTCCAATGCAAGAGATCTTCGGGAACTTCTGAATAGAAAGAGGAAAGAATCCCACGCATCTCACTGCCGTTGCGAACGACTGATCAATGCAGTACTATCACATTGTCATTGTTCAACCCATACTAGACTGTCGGTGTTCCATCGGCTATCAACATCCTCATCCCAACCGGCGAAGAGGAGACGACGAAACAGGCTCGAGTTTTCTAAGCTCGAATACCCTGACGTGTTTTCTGAGCTCGAATACCCTGAAGTGTCATCCAATATGATAAGTGTCAGGGAAAAGAAGAAGAAAAAAAAAGATGAAAAAAGTCTTCGAAGGAGGTGCTTCCGACTCGGAGCCCTCTTCGAGCCTGAAGGACGTACTCAATGAAGAGCGAGGAGTTTTCCAAAACACTCGACTGAAAAGCAGGATGGTAATCCTGATGAATTATAGACAAATGGCGGGAGTCTCCTCCGATGAGGAAGACATGGCCAAGTCTGTTATGGCTGAGTCACAAACGTCTGATTCGTTCTTGGAAGACTCCACATCTGCATACATGGCTCAAAACAGCACCCCGGAGGAATTCATGCAAAGGATGGATGAACAAGACAAAAGTATCCAGCAACAACAGAACGCTATCAGCGAACTTAAAGACATGCTGCATGTTCTGTTGGAACTGGAAAAAACTAGGTTGAAGAATGCATCTTCGCAGACGCCACCCCATGATCCAAAAACTGATAAGGGAAAGAAGGTGGAAGAAGAAGGTCATATTCTTCACAATAATGAAGAAGAAATAGAATATCATGAGAATGATGACAATCGCTCCACGCATCAGGAAGGGAACGCGAATGCTGTCTAGATGGAAAGCTTCTAAAATCAACTAAATGCCCCCATGCATAAGAATGATTTGTAAGAGCTGGGTGTTGTAAAGCCATATCCCATGGAATGGGAAAGCATGCCATTCCTGGAAAGCTACAAGCCATTGAAGTTTAAATCTTTTGATGGTAAAGGGTCACCGAATCAGCACCTTTACTATTTCAAGTCACAAATCAGGCATTTAGCCAGAAACGGCCCCATCATTACGCGGGTATTTATTAGTACCTTGACAGGACTAGCATTTGAATAGTTTCGGAGGCTAGAACCGGAAACCATCAATTCATGGAATGATATGAAAAAAACCTTCTTGACTAGGTTCTATGAAGACGATATGGAGGTGTCAATGCTGGCGCTTCTAGCCACTAAGTAGAAGAAAGGAGAATCGGCCTGGGACTCATTAAAAGGTTCCGGAATGATTCTCTCAGATGCCTGCACGCGATGCCAGAAAAGACCTTGGTAGAAACCTGTCGACATAATCTCTTGACTAAGGTTTTAGCCAGAATGAGAGCAGTGAAGTCCTGAACTTGGAAGGATCTCTCCCTATAAACTGAGGAGGCTGAGGAAATTGTGCAAAGGCTTGAAGAAGTAGGAGGCGAGGAGAAACAGAGGCGAAATAACGACAATAACCATAGGCCCCGATCCCGAGGATATAAGGAGGAGGAGACAATGGTGGCTGATACTCCGCAGCCCGCAAAGTCATCTCCGAAGCTCCCTCCTCAGGCACGTATGCCTCAAAAATAATATTTTTTCAAGGACGAGCATACGAAAACCATCTTCAACCTCCTCATGAGTAAGAAGATGTTGAAGCTGACAGAATCTAAACGTCCGGAAGAAGCAGGGAGAGTTAATGATTCTAATTACTGTATCTATCATAGGATTATTAACGGCCCTACCTAGAATTATTACATCCTTAAGGATAAAATTCAAGTATTAGTGGACGCCAAGGTCATCATGCTCTAAGAGCACCAAAAAAAGGTGACTGTGAACATGGTGAATCCCAAGTTTGGTAAAGCACCCGACTTGATAGAGTCAACAATTCAAGATGGAGTGCAACCCATTTCTAGAGGCACGATGCAGGTCGTGAATTTTGATCCGCATCAACAGCAGGAGAAAAGATTGTCCCCCTTCGAAACTTTTAGAGGGGAGATAATGTGGAGCATCCAGATCTCTTTAATGATGAACAATGGACTTCCAATTCATTTGGAAGAAGGCAAGAAGGAAAGATCCGTTCTTCTAATGTCGTCTCCATAAGTTCCGAAGATGATGAAGGCATTCCTACTCTAACAGATTCGGAAGAAGAAATCAGAAACTCTCTGGTGGCTGACACTAATCTACCTCCCATGGGGACCCGTTCGGAAAAAGATTATTTGAAGAATTATGGGCAAGCCACAGATTCTCGGCCATCTCCGGAGAAGATCAAACAAAAAGAGCTTAAATTTGATAAAGCTCTGTAGAAAAAGGGAAAAGAGGCTGTGGAAGATTTACAGAAGTCGTTTCAATTCGACATCTTAACGCAGTTAGCTAATATACCCGCAAAGATAACCTTCTATGAGCTCCTGAAGCTTTCTAAATCTACTAGAGAAGTTTTAAGAGAAGCTCTGTAAGATTCGGAAGTATTCTTGGCACTGATACCAGAAATGATTGAGAAGGAAGAATCCCTTTGCACGACGTGTCACCAGATCTCTGGTAAAAACGTCCCTTGCATCACTTTCTCTCTGGAAGACATGCAAGTTATAAGCAATAAGCACCACCGCCCTTTATATTACAAAGGATACATAGGGTCTGCGGAGATCGATCGCATTCAAGTTGATCCAAGATCGGCCTTAAGCATCATGCCACGCAGGATGCTACGTTATCTTGGAGCCCCGATGAACAGGTTAGCAACAACCAACACTACTATCTTCGGATTCAATGCTAATGGTAGTAGGCCGTTGGCTAAGATAAAACTCAAGTGCCAAATCGGCGACCTAAAGACGGAAGTCACGTGCTATGTGATAGATGCACACACGTCTTAAAACCTGCTACTAGGGAGACCCTGGATCCATAACAACCTCATTGTGCCGTCTACGTTACATCAATGCATGAAGTATGCGGACGGGAACGTAAGAACACTGGTTGCAGATAAGAAACCCTTTAAAGGAGTTGAAAACTACTTTACTGATGCGTTGCTATATCAAGATGCGTTCGATGTTTCAGATCAGCATGTTCTAGATGACTCTGATAGCTGTGACGAAACCGATACAAAATCAGGATACGAAAATTCGAAATTCGAGAATGTAATTTGGAACAGTGAGCCCATTGTGATAAGCCTCGAAGGCCTTGATGTAAATAACACTGTTCACTCTAATGGTGAATGGGTGATAAATAAAAATTTAGAGTTTGCTTATTCTTCTGGTGTTGATTCTGAGCCCTCCAGCACTAACACTGATGCGTTCAACGATTGTTTAAATAAAATATGCTCTCTGACTTCCTTCCAAACACATATCTAATCATCCTTTCACGAACTAAGTGATGACAATGAAAGTGTCAACAAGGTCGTTTTTGAGGTTCCTCCCAAGGATGGAACTCAGAAAGCTATAATATTTGGAAGGGCAAGTCACAAGAATAAAAGAAATTCTTAGATTCTGAGGAAGAATAGGAAAATCCTGAGTTCTTCCATTATGATGAAAATTCTCATAGACTAATAAAGAAAATGGGATATAATTTGGCCAAAGGCAAGGGGTTGAACTTTGGAAAAGGAAGAAGAACAATCCTCCGACCTTTTGTCCTAGAAGAGAAAATGCCAGATTATTATCAGAAAACCGGCAGGGAGTTGGGATATGTCACCACTCTTAAGGGTTCTTTAAGTGAGAGAACCAAAGAAAGACGATTAGATCATTCGTCAGAATCGTCCTGCTGGGATTCAAATGTCAGTATTGGCATGATTTTCGGAAAGTGTCCGCGAACATGACCTCCGCGATCCAAGAAGATGAAGACCTAGAGGAAGCTTCGCCGACCCAGGTGTCGCGGTTCACAAACTGAACATCCGGCCAAATGCGAAGCCAGTAAACCAACAACAATGAAGATTCCACTCAGAGATCATGGAGGCTATTGAAGTTGAAATCAAAAAGTTGATTGAGTCAGACTCTATTTGCGAGGAATAGCATCCTGATTGGGTTGCGACTATAGTTCCTGTAACCAAGAAGAACGGAAAAATCCGGATTTGCATTGATTTCAGGGATTTGAATGAGGCCTGCCCTAAAGATGAATTTCCGTTACCCATCACAGATGTTATGATAGGTAATACTTGCGGGTACGAACGTATGACATTCATGGATGGTTTCTCTGGGTATAATCAAATAAAGATGTACCCTGATGATGAGAAGCATACGTCTTTCAGAACACCACTCAGAGTATATGATGTGATAATTTAACTGTAAGCATACAGTGTCGGTTGTAGCGCTATACAGGTCGTCCTACAGAGATCTTAGGTGTTTTGCGATTCTTACTATTTCTTTAGTTCTAGTGGATTAACTAAGAGTTCTAAGTTGAAAGGATGAGTTTTAAGTTCTAAAGATTAGCCTAGAATTTCGAATCCATTAGAATAATAACCTAACAATAAATTATCTCTTTCTTTCTATCTTTTTAATTATGCACGGTTAAGTAACATATTAAAAATGTGATCTTTTAAATTTGATTTTAATCAAGTACCCCTAAGTATGACATATCAAGTGATGTGCAAATATAGACCATCAAAAATAACACTTTTCATAAAAATAAATCATATCAAGTAGAAAATCTCATAAACAAAAGAAAATAAATAAACTTCAAGCCATAATTTGAGCACAGGCTATCAAAAGACCGAACTTAAGTATAACCTATCAAAAAAAATTAGATTTACAAGTTTATCCAATTCAATTTATTTATAGGAAAATCTTTATTAATAATTCTAAAAATAAACAAAGAATAAGAATTTCAAACTTCATCTAAACATAGATTATCAAAATATTAATTAAGCATAATCTATCAAAGAATTATGATTTGTGAACTCTATCTTTTATTTATTTATAGAAAAATCATAACTTTATTTCTTTTAGGAAGAAAATGAGATAAATCCATATTAGATCTATTAAACTAACTTCATCTACATCTTAGAGCTAAAGAAAATTAGTTACACATAATTCTAGTAAGCAAAATCAAGTTTTTATTCATGAACACAATAAAATCTAATCTACAAAGCGAATAAATCTATACTAGAAAGCAATTAACTCTATCTAAAAAACAAATAAAGAATTAAAAGCAATGGCTCACCTTTGAAGCACGGTATTGTGGCCGCGACCCTTTCAGTAAAACCCTAATTTTATTAATTGAAAACGAGTACAAAACTTACCAGATTCTCCTATAATACAAGGATACGGCCAATATATAGGCTTCGAAAATCCAAACCCAATTCTAATACAATTGTGAAATTACAAGATTACAACGAAGCCACGGGAGAAAACTCGGGTAGTGGGGCCCACTTTGGGCCGCTATTTGGCAGGGAAAACCGTTAATTGGTAGCTCAAATATCTGCAAAATTCTTGAAATTTTTTTCCACGTGAAACTCTTGTCTTGTTCATTTAAGTTTTCTGACTATATTCGACTTTGAATCTCTACAGCATCATAGTCTCGTAGTCTTACCCACTTTAGAAACTTTTTGGACTTTGATTTCCTACTCCAACTCTGATTTCATACCATCTCTTTGTAGAATAAAATTCCTGAAAAATATAATAATAATACCCGAGTAGCATTATTTATATACAAAATTAGGTAATATGAAGGCTATAAATATGCAATATGTGGCACTTATCATACCCCTACACCTATCTTTTACTAGTTCTTGAACAAAACCTAAACCTAAAAAGAAAAAGAAAAATCCTAACTCACTTTCGCAGGAATCGCGATTGTACTTAGCACGTGCAACAAGCCTTTAAACCCCTAGATTACCCTAGTAGACGAGTGTTGTCTCGTGAGGGTTTGCAGTGAATATACCCACAAAATTCATGAAGAAAATAGATTAAGGAATAAAGAAAAGAAAAATAAGGATAACAAAAAATTAAGAAAAATAAGAAATTTATACAAAAGAAAGAAAAATATTTTTTTATATAATATTTTCATCAATTAATCTCACTAATATACAAACTCAAGAACGCATTTAGATTATCAATTTTCAAATCGAGCGTCATATCAAATACACTTATCATTTTAATCAAAAATTTTAATCCTATCTTTTAATACCCACTAACAGATAATCTATTGGCTCCTATACATCTACGTGCACGTGTGATAGTCTACTTCGGGTTTGGACTCCAACTCTAACTCATGATTCTCCTCTCTCATAACAATTTTTCTCTCTTTTTTTTTCTTTTTTGTTCTTTTTTTTTCTTTTTTTCTTCTTTTTTTAAGAATATTTCACCTTTCATGTGAATATTCACGCTTGCTTAGGCGCAACGTACCCGATTACTCGGTTCATACTCTTTTCTTTTTCTTTTTCTCTTTTTTTAGAATATTTCACTTTTCATGCGAATATTCACGCTTACTTAGGTGCAAAGTACCTGATTACTTGGATCATACTCTTTTTTCACTCTTGAGACTATTACCTTAATACCAGGCTCACCCCATTATTTTATCACTCTCGAGACTATTGCATTAATACCAGGCTCACCCTATTATTTTATTCTAACTTTTTTTTGTTTAGAGAGAGAAGACTTACTCATTCGTTATCATCTTTGTTCTTAACCTAATAAACTATTGAGAAGTGAAAAATAGATGTATACTTCTTTCCAAATTTCTGCTAGCGGTATTTATTTTTTGGATTTTAATCTTTTTAATAAAATTCAAAGTGTATCGTCCAATTTATCTCCTATCCAATTTCAAATCTAAATTTATTCCTTTATCTGTAATTAGATTGATCTATTGACAAAAATACATAAATTTATTGTTAAATTTATTTTTAGTTTTTGTTTTCAGTTTTTTTTGATTTTTTTTTCAGTTAGTTATCCTAAAAACTACCCAAAGTGTAAAATAAAGAAACCCAAAAATCATCTAAAATAAAATAAAAAATCTAAAAAAAACTAAAATCTTAGAAAAACACAAAGAAAATATCCTAACCCACTCCCCCACACCTAAACTCGTGTATACCCTCATACACAAACCAAGTGTGGTAAAATAAATAAGAAAGCTATTATACAAATACTATACAAATAATGAGAGTCGTAAAAGTTACGATCTCATTATCATCACCCTATCAACGCATGGAAACCGGTTACGACCTCTCGTTTGCTTCCCACTTTCATAGTGTGTGCGTTTTAAACGTGAAGTGGGTGCATTATTATATCTCATCAACCTCCTACAAGTCACGAAATTACCTGCCTGCTTCTTATGTCGTCCTCGCTTTTTCTTTGTCCACATGTAAGCATTAATAATTTGGTTAAAAAATTCTTCATTATAAACCTGCCAATCATCGTTAGTAACAAGCATACATGTAGAAATATTATGAGGTGAGAAGAGTGTTATATGATCCAGTGAACGTGGTGGTGGCTCTTCTAAATCATGAAGTAATGCGAGCTCCTCTGCAAATAAATCTTCAAAAGTTTTCTCATAAATCAATGACACACTTGCACAAGTATCATTAAATATAAAATCAGTATGTGCCAATTCTTCTTGTAATATGAGCTCATCTTTGAACAATTGCTCAAATGAGAGTTCATTATCAGTGCAAGAGGTCGAATGAGAGTGTAAATTATGAATCATGTTGATCTCAATGAGGGAGCTCGTTGCGTACTCATCCATATTAAATATGTTCAATGCCACAGTCATATTCCCAAATGATAATTTCATGAGATCACTCCTACAATCAATTAATGCATTTGATGTTGCAAGGAATGGTCTACTCAGGATAACGGAAATTTGATTCCATGGATTGGAGATCGACTCAGTTTTTACGACAATGAAGTTTACAGGAAAGATAAATTCACCGACCTAAATGAGTACATCTTCAACCATACCAAGTGGTCTCTTGATAGAACGATCAGCTAACTGTAATGTGACCTTGGTAGGTTGAAATTTTTCTAATCCCAGTTGCTGATAAACAGCGTAAGGAAGCAAGTTGACACTTGCCCCTAAATCAAGCAATGCCCTATCAAATGTAGTGTTCCCAATACTGCATGAGATTGTAGGGGAACCTGGACCTTTGTACTTGATAGACAAAGAGTTAGAAAGGATTTGCGATATATTTGCAGTAAGAAAAACTTTTTCAGGAATATTTCTTACTCGTTTCTTAGTACACAAATTCTTGAGGAACTTAGCATAAGTAGGAACCTGTTGTATAATATCAAGAAGTGGAATATTAACATTTACCTGCTGAAATATTTCAAGAATATTTTCTATTTGCGGTGAAGCTTTCCTAAACTGATTGGGATATGGTGCTTTCAGCTCAGGAACAGGTTCTTCCAAATGATCATGTGACGATGATGGAGGTGATGGAGATGGTCGTGGAGAAAGGGGTGGAAGAGATGCTGTAGCTTGCGAGATAGTAGGAGTGGGATCAGGGGGCATGGCTACATTATTGTCCACTTGCTTGCCAGATCTAAGCGTGTGAATGGCATTGCATTGGTGGACATGCGACTGATTGGAGTTTGAGGAACTGGCATTAGGGTTCGTTATGGGTTGACTTGGAAGGGTACCCTGGCCACGTTCACTCATTTGACTCGCTAATTGTCCAACTTGCTGCTATACGTTCTTAATAGATTAAGAGTTCATGAGCAGTTGCTGACATGTACTTTGAATAAAATCAGCTGACACTTCCATACGATTTTGCATGTGTGTGTCAAGATTGGACATATGCGTGTCAAAATTGGAATGAGACCTGAGAAGATTTTCAACGTGCTTCTCAAGTGACTGAAATCGCTTTTCTTATTTATTATTAGACCCCTGATGTGGATGTGAGTGTGATGAGTGCCATATATTGCATATTTATAGCCTTCATATTACCTATTTTTGTATATAAATAATGCTACTCTGGTATATTTAGTGTCTTTTTCAGGTAATCCGATTCGTACAAGGAGATGATATGAAATCAGAGTTGGAGTCGAAAATCAGAGTCCGAAAAGTTTCTAAAGTGGGCAAGACTACGATGCTACAGAGACTCAAAGTCGAATAAAGTTAAGAATATCAAACAAAAAAGACAATAATTTCATGTGGAAAAAGTTTCAACAAATTTGGACTTTATTCGCCACTAATTAGCGGGTTTTACCGCCAAATGGCGGCCCAATATGGGCGTCAATAGCTGTGTTTTCTTTCACGGCTTCTTTGTAATTAAGTGGTCTTGTGGTGCTGCTAGAATTAGGGTTTGATTTCCAAAGTCTATATATTGGCCGTATCCTTGTATTCTAAAGAAAATCCTGAACTTTTGTACTCGTTTTTTATTTAATAAAATTAGGGTTTTTGCCGAGGGGGTGGCAGCCACAACACAGTACTCCAGAGGTAAACCATTATTCTAAATTTTTTTACTTGCTTTCTAGATAGATTTAATCACTTTCTTGTTTAGGTTTTACTGCTTTCTAGATTAGGGTTTATCATATTCATGAATAAAAATTTGATCTTGCTTAGTAAAAAATATGAGTAGCTAATTAGTTTAGCTCTAGGATGTAGATGAAGTTAGGATCCATCATGTAATTTCTCTCTAGTATTTTCTTCTTAAATAAAAATAATAAAGACATGATTCTTCTATAAAAAGTTTAAAATACAAGAACTCGAAGATTAAGACTTTGATAGGTTATACTTGAATTAGGTTTCTTGATAGCCTATGCTTAGTTAGGATTTTGGATTGTTGATTTTATCTTTTTCATTGAATTATCTAAAAATTTAGTTTGTTTTTATGAAAAGTAGTATCTTTGATGAGTTATGCTTGCACACCACTTAATAACTCATGCTTAGGGCACTTTAAATAAAGATTAAACTAAAAAGATCAAATTTTTATGAGAGAAGAAGATAATAAAAGTAAGAACATGGTTGGAAACTAGTGGATTCTAGATCCTAAGCTAATTAGAACAACCAAACTTCAATCTAAAATTCTTTGTTAATCCGTTCGACTATAGAATTAGTAAGAATCGCAAAACACTTTAGATCTCTATGGGACGACCTGTATAGCGCTACAACTGATACTGTGCGCTTGCAGTAATTTATCATATCAGAGTGGTTTTGTGCAGGTGGTCTATTCTGGTTGTTCCCATAATTTGATGCATTTGGGTATTGATAAGCACCCACATTTGGTTTTGGAAACTGACCATTGGCTGGAGGCTGCATGTTAGGGTTAGGGCCCCCTGATATTGCCCTTGACCCAATGATAGATTTGGATGGTTTCTCCAACTAGGATTATATGTAGGAGCGTAAGGATTGTTCATGGATTGTTGATACAAGGCGTTAGCCTATTCAAGTGTGGAACCCATGAGATTCGTTAATAATGGGCCCTCCTCCATAACATGATTCGGAGTTCTGCAATTAAAACATGTGGGAATTTGAATTTGATTTACCTGACCCACCGGTGGAGCACTAGGAGTCTCCAATGCCTCAATTCTGCTCATAAGGACTGCAATCTTAGATTCGACAGCTATAAAACTGTCGACGCTATGGATATCACCCTTATGCGCAGAAGTTGATGCACTGGGCTTCTCAGTAGGACTCTCCCACTGCATAGTCTTCCACGATAGATCCTTAAGAAAGTCCCATCTTTATCCTCATTCTTTCTCATGAACTCCCCCTGACACATGGACTCAAGAAGAGTTTTGAATGTGTAATCGAGTCCTTCGTACACGATTTGACACAACCGCGACTTTTCTATAGCATGGTGGGGGCACTAAGCTAAAAAATCCTTGAACCGTTCCAATAATTTCCAGAAGGGTTCTCCTGGCACTTGACAGAATTGATTGATTTGATTTCTAATCCTTGCCGTCTTATGCGTGGGATAATACTTCTTGAGAAATACTGCAACGAATTCATCCCAAGTAGTGATTGAATTAGTAGGCATACTGTACAGCCACTTCTTGGCATTATCCTTAAAGGCAAAGGGGATGAAGCGGAGCTTAATTGCATCTTTCGATAAGTGCTGCAGTTTAATCATTACACATACTTCCTGAAATTCACTGATAAAGAGATATGCATCTTCTAAATCAGAACCAGTGAATTTAGGAAGCATACTAATGTACTGCGGCTTCAACTCATAGTGATTACCTGCTGTGTGTGAAAGTTTGATGCATGATGGTAATGATATATGCAACGGGTAATATCGATCCTGAAGGATCGGGATCGGTTGGTCTATCTTGTCACCCATGAACAAATCTAATCTCACTAGTCGACCAAATTGATCACGGGTCCAATGTGGCATGAACCAGCGACCGTGTGTGTATGCGTGAATTCCCTAAACTAATGTAAGATGTGAGGTGTGGTGGAGATAAAAATGGTGGAATAGATATGATCAAATAAAAATGTGATTCCTACTGCTCCTAATTTGTTCAGGGAACAAAATTACAGAACTGGAAACAATTTGGGTTCGGGAAGTAGCTTAATAGCCGTCAATTGGTAGGTTTTATAGCTAAATAGCGGTCAAACCAGAGTGTTTGACCCTCTACTTTCTGTTGCACAGTTCTGAGACTTCTCCGATCCTTTTTTTCTTCCTGTATCTGCAATATCTACTCCCTAAACACTCAACACACACTGTTAACCCGTAAAATGTTAGAAAAAGCAAGAAAAATGCTGTCGATCTACGGCAACGGTGCTAAAAATTTGATGTGATAATTTAACTGCAAGGGTACATTATCGGTTGTCGCGTTATACAGGTCGTTCCACAGAGATCTTAGATGTTTTGCGATTCTTAGTATTTCTTTAGTTCTAGTTGATTAACTAAGAGTTCTAAGTTAAAAGGATGAGTTTTAAGTTATAAAGATTAGCCTAAGATTTCGAATCCATTAGAATAATAACCTAACAATAAATTATCTCTTTCTTCCTATCTTTTTAATTATGCATGGTTAAGTAACATATTAAAAATATGATCTTTTTAATTTGATTTTAATCAAGTACCCCTATGTATGACCTATCAAGTGATGTGCAAGTATAGACCATCAAAGATAACACCTTTCTTAAAAACAAATCATATCAAGTAGAAAATCTCATAAAAAAAAGAAAATAAATAAACTTCAAATCCTAATCTAAGCATAGGCTATCAAAAGACCGAATTTAAGTATAACCTATCAAAAAAATTAGATTTACAAGTTTATCCAATTCAATTTATTTATAGGAAAATCTTTATTGATAAGTATAGTCTATCAAAAAAGTTAGATTTACAAGTTTAGCCAATTCAATTTATTTATAGGAAAATCTTTATTGATAATTCTAAAAATAAACAAAGAATAAGAATTTCAAACCTCATCTAAGCATAGATTATCAAAATATTAATTAAGTATAATCTATCAAAGAATTATGATTTGTGAACTCTATCTTTTATTTATTTATAGAAAAATCATAACTTTGTTTCTTTTAGGAAGAAAATGAGATAAATCCATATTAGATCTATTAAACTAACTTCATCTATATCAAAGGGCTAAAAAAAATTGGTTACACATAATTCTAGTAAGCAAAATCAAGTTTTTATTTATGAACATAATAAAATCTAATCTAGAAAGCGAATAAATCTATACTAGAAAGCAATTAACTCTATCTAAAAAGCAAATAAAGAATTAAAAGTAATGACTTACCTCTGGAGCACGGTATTGTGGCCGCCACCCTTTTAGCAAAACCCTAATTTTATTAATTTAAAACGAGTACAAAACTTACCGGATTCTCCTAGAATAAAAGGATACGGCCAATATATAGGCTTTGGAAACCCAAATCCAATTCTAATACCATTGTGAAACTACAAGATTACAATGAAGCCACGGGAGAAAACTCAGGTAGTGGGGCCCACTTTGGGCTGCTATTTGGCGGGGAAAACAGCAAATTGGCGGCTCAAATATCTGCAAAATTCTCGAAAACTTTTCCACGTGAAACTCTTGTCTTGTTCACTTAAGTTTCCTGACTGTATTCGACTTTGAGTCTCTGCAGCATCATAGTCTCGTAGTCTTGCCCACTTTAGAAACTTTTCGGACTTTGATTTCCTACTCCAACTCTGATTTCATGGCATCTCCTTGTATGAATAAAATTCCTAAAAAACATACTAACAATACCCGAGTAGCATTATTATATACAAAAATAGGTAATATGAAGGCTATAAATATGAAATATATGACACTTATCACTATACTGCTATACAGTTATGCCCTTTGGCCTGAAAAATGCAGGTGCTACGTATCAACGTGCCATGAACGTAATATTCCAAGAGCATCTCCGAAAGACAGTGGAATGTTACGTAGATGACGTAGCAATTAAAATTAAGAATAAAGGTGATCACTTGAAAGATTTGAAGACGGTGTTTGACCTCATGAGGAAACACCATCTCAAGATGAACCCGACTTAATCTTTTCTGGGGGTCTCCAGTGGAAAGTTCCTTGGTTTTGTCATAACTTCCAAAGGGATTTATCTCAATCCGGACAAGATTAAGGCTATCCAAGATATGCCACCTCCCCATAACCTCAAAGAGTTAAGGGGACTGCAGGGTAGGCTAGCGTACATCCGCAGGTTCATATCAAATTTGTCCGGTAAATGTTAGCCCTTTACCAAGTTAATGAGGAAAGGAGTGTCATTTGTTTGGAATGACGCATGCCAGAAGGTTTTTGAAGAAGTCAAATAATATCTCATGAAACTACCAGTGCTCGTAGCCCCAGTCTCAAGAGTACCTTTCCTACTATATATAAGGGCTATGGACCACTCCTTGGGAGCCTTGTTAGTGCAGAAGAATGAGTTGGGTCATGAACAAGCATTTATTACCTCAGCAGAATGATGATCGGGGCGGAACACCAGTATAACCCAGTGGGGAAAGAATGTTTAGCTTTAGTGTTTGCAGTGCAGAAAATGCGACACTATTTAGTTGGACAAACCATCCACGTTTTATCGAGAGTTAAACCCCTGAGAATACTAATGACAAAACCCGGATCGTTGAATTCGAGGCTATCTAATTGGGCTATTTTGTTATCACAATATGATATGCATTTTGTCCTACAAAAATCTATTAAAGGACAAATTGTAGCTGACTTCCTAGCCGAACATCCAATTCCAACATCTTCGAAGTTATACGAACAAATTCCTAGAGAGTTGGGTGAGTGGAGCCCGATTCCAAAAGAAGACAACTCGCAAGAGCCTCCGGAGGCAAATACAGTCGCGAAAGGTGTATGGCAACTTTTCTTCGATGACGCCTCCCAAATGGGATCTGAAGGAAGAATGACAGTGGGAGTGGGAGTTGTTTTCGTCTCTCCTTACAACCACATCAATTCTCGAGCCTACTCATTAACAAGTCCGTGCTTCAACAATGTTGCGGAGTATAATGCCCTCCTAATCGGCTTAAAGATAGCTAAACAACTGGGGGTCAAATATTTGGAGGCATATGGAGATTCTCAACTTGCTGTAAATCAAGTGAAAGGGGAATATGAGGTCAAATATGAAGACCTTTTGCCATACTATTGCACAGTAATTAAGATAGCTGATGGTTTCGATGGTTTCTATGTCAGCCACGCAAAGCGCTACTGAAGTAGCTATGCAGATTCACTAACTTCCTTAACTGCTACATTAGTCTTGCCCAAGTATGCTAGAAAGCAAATTACGGTAGGGAGCAGAGAATTATTCTGTCCAAAGGACAAACTCAAAGAGGAATCGAAGGAGCCACAGGAAGACGAAGCTGGTGTTTTTGAGTCAAGTCTAGAACCGAGGGATTGGCACTTCCTTTATATAGATTATGTCCTTTATGGTATATTACCTGAAGATCCAAAAGAAGCCAGGGCAATTCAAAGAAGGGCTATCCGGTTCTACTATAATGCGGAGCTCCAGACATTGTACAGGAAATCTTATAATGGAATCTTACTTCGCTGTCTCTCTAACCGAGAAGCTCGAAAAGTACTTGAAGAAACTCATGCTGGCATCTGCGGAGCACACCAGCCAGGGCCAAAACTCTAGGATAGAATCCGAAGGATGGGTTATTATTGGCCTAAGATGATAAAAAAAGCGGTTAACTATGTCATAAAGTGTAGGGCCTACCAAATATATGCAGACTTTATACATCAAGCTCTAAAATATCTCCACCCAACGGCTACATTGTGGCCGTTTGAGCAATGGGGTATGGACATTGTCGGGCCAATTTCTCCACCATCAACGAGAGGACACCGGGTCATTCTAGCTATAACAGATTGCTTTTGGAAATAGACTGAAGTCATTTCCCTAACTGAAATAAAGTCATCGGACGTGATTAAGTTTATTAAACACCATGTGCTTTATCGCTTCGGAGTGCCCAAAAGAATCAATCATGACAATGGGCCTCAGTTCGTGAGCTAAGTATTTTTTAGATTCTACAACAAATATAGGATCGAAGATATAGCTTCATCACCATATTATCCTGTAGCCAATGGCCTAGCAGAAGCTTTCAATAAGACCATTGTAAAACTCCTCAAAAGGTTTATGTCATCCAATCAAAGGGACTAGGATGAGAAGTTTGGAGAATGTCTATGGGCGTATCGCACCACAGTCCGAACTCCCACTAATGCCATGCCCTTTTTCTTTGGTATACGGGTCAGAAGCAGTCTTACCTTTGGAAATTCAGATTCCATTGTTGCGAGTCGCATTAACGACTAGGATGACACATGAAGAAAGACATCAGTAAAGGCTCCAAGAATTAGAAGTCTTGGATGATAAACGGTTGGAAGCTCAACAGAGTATTGAACTGTACCAGGCACGAATCTCCAAGACTTTTAACAAAAAGGCCAAATGAAAAACTTTCAAAAAGGGCGATCTAGTTCTTTCAGTAAGAAAACCGATCATAACTAGCCAAAATCCTAAAGGAAAGTTCCAGCCAAAGTGGGAGGGACCTTTTGTCATTGATACGGTTTACTCCAACGGCGCATATCGGTTGGCGAAACTGAATGGTGATAAGATCATGATGCCAATCAACGGTAAATTTCTGAAGAAATATTATTCTTAGTAAAACTGCAGAACACCAGTTGTAATGTGATCTGGGTAGTTTGATGCAAATAACGAATAAAAACTCGTCTGTAATCAGGAGTTCATTAACAAAGATTCGTGGTTCCAGACTAAAAGATTTTTATGTCGTGAATCAAAGTTTCTTTCTTTCAAATTTGCCAAGTTAAAAAATACCTCTAGTGAATCAAAATTTCTTTCTTTGAAATTTGCCAAGTTAAAAAAATATCTCTGGTGAATCAAAGTTTCTTTTTTTCAAATTTGCTAAGTTAAAAAAATACCTCTGGCAAATCAAAGTTTCTTTCTTTTAAATTTGCCAAGTTAAAAAATACCTCTGGCAAATCAAAGTTCTTTTTTTTCAAATTTGACAAGTTAAAAATACCTTTGGCGAATCAAAATTTCTTTCTTTCAAATTTACCAAGTTAAAAATACCTCTGGTGAATCAAAGTTTCCTTCAAATTTGCCAAGTTAAAAAAAACCTATGGGGAATCAAAGTTTCTTTCCTTCAAATTTGCCAAGTTAAAAAATATCTCTGGCGAATCAAAATCTTTATACTGAAAGTCACTAGACAGTGCGAATTTTAATCTGATTAGCAAGGTTAACAAGAAGTTCTCTCATTCACAGCTACTTCAAGTGCTGGGAAAATTTTGAGTGATTTAACGATTATCAAGTTAACAGTTACCTCTGATAATCAATATCAGAATTATTCATCAGTCACTTTTAGTTATGCAAAAAGAAAGAGCTTCTTTATTCATTATCAGATCAAAATTATAGAGAGTTCCTTAGCACTATACAATCAACAAGAATGAATACAAATCACTGAAAAAAATATAAAAGTCTGCTTCTGTAGCCTCCTCTTCAAAGGACGGCTTGAAGGCAGTAATCTGCTCCTGCAGACTCCTCTTTTAGGATGGCAAACTTGCTTCTGTAGCCTCCTCTTTCAGTATGGCTTAGATAAAAAAGTTTGCTCCTGTAGCCTCTTCTTCCGAAAGGACGAATTTGCTTCTGTAGCCTCCTCTTCCAAGGACGGCTTAAAGGTAAAAATGTTACTCTTGCAGTCTTTTCTTGCCAACGGTTATGGCCTCCGAGTTGGTTTGCTCAGTCATGATCAACGTCACCAGTGACTCGATCAATGCAAAACTAGGCATACCAAATGCATGCACCCAAACGTACAATGTGAGGGGTTGCACAAATTCAATGTCGCCCTAGCCATTAGCACCCTAACCTTGCAGGATGCTACGCAAGGAATAAAACAATGCCACAAACCTGAAATCTTTTCTCTCATGAAAAATACATGAGACCTTCCAATACCCTAAAGGTATTGGAAGCAATTACAAGCCCATTAGGTCTGGGTCATTGTTAAGGAGAATGACTACGGTTATCCCTTGTAGCCAATTCAAATTCTTGTTAAAAAAATAGAAGAAAGAGGATGATATTAATCAGAAGAAGAAGTTTACCTTAGTTAAGGAAAATGATTATGGTCATAAGAACCTTTTTGGTGGGATGCCCCTCTAGATTGATGCATTCTGGAGGCATGGTAACATGCCAATTTCCATCCATCGCTTCAGTCGAAAAAGAAGAAGAAAATATGGCTGCACAAGTAAATCAACTAAAAAAAAGGGAAAGAAGTCGAGGGAGAAGGAACTTTCCCACGTCAGAATGATCCTCCATGGAAAAGTTATGCATCTTATATAGACGGTCTTGTGATCATGATCTTCGGTTGGGAAAAGATAAAGCCGAAATCTTCGGTTAAGATTCTCGACTCAGATCTCAACAGAATTTATTATTGTTGCATAACACGTTTAGATCTCGCGACCAGGAGATCTCGTCATTAATAAAGACGTATAACGCTTGGGATTCCATGCTCAGCGGCCTCATCCCAAGGCTCGCATAAGTCTCTACAAATTCTGAAAAAATTTGGGTTATCCTGCGAACTTCCAGGTAGAAGGTCGCGAACCTAAACTTGCGACCCTCGGGAATCAAGATCGCGAGTTTAGTGTGGATCTTTTTAATTCACGAACCTCCGGATGTAGAGTTGCGAATCTGATAAGGGCTCATGAAAATCACATGACTGATACACAGATACCAGAATTGCATGAAGACTCGCGAATTTTAAAACTTAAGATGGCGAATTTATTACAAACTTTTGAAGACAAATACAAAGTCATGATTTAGGGATACAAAATCAAGTTCGCTACATAAACCATACAAAATCAAAGTCAAGAAAGCTACCGCAAAAGAAAAAGAGCTACAGAGGACTTCTCGAATCCTAAAGAGGAGAGTCTTTACAATTCAATGGTTCAGGAGGGCTTTTATCTTCTCCTCAGCATCGCCAATTTCTTACTCAATGACCTCATAAGCTTGGACAGCAGCTTGGCGATGCAATTCCTCGTCACTGGCGACGATATTCTGTGCTGCAGCAGCCTCTAACATCTCTAATTCAGCTTGTATCGCCTGAAAAGCTCTGATTGTATTATCCAGCTGTCGGGATAAGTTAATGAGATTCTTCATTGACTCGTCACGTTCCTTGGTGATCTTAGCCAAGAAAGTTTGAGCTCTGGCGATGGACTCTTGGGTCTTGACAATAGCCTGGTCGTGGTCCTTGACGATTGAAGCAGCAGCCTCCACCTGCAGAGCTAAAGATTGACTGTCTGACTGGCCCTTTTCCAAGAAAGCTCTGTAAGCATTGACTTTCTCCTGGGCCTCCTTCTGTAACCTAAGTTGTTCCTCCCTCATCTTCTGGAAGATGGCTTCAACAGCCTCAGATTTGTCGACACTCCTAGACCTTGATAAAGACTTGGCATGGCATTGAAGTTGAGTTATCATGAGCCTGTAAGGAGCAACTTTCTCTTCTCCGCCAATACTGACTATACCAGTCAAGTAAATATTGAGGACACTGGCGAGCGAAGCAAAAGAAGCCCACTTCAGTATCTTATCAATGCAACGATTAAGGAAGTGGAGGAAAGTTTCCACCGTATTCTTCAATAAATCAACTTCAAAAGCATCATCCTCTGCATGAGAGGGATCAACGGTGGCTGGGGCAGAGACAGTCTGAACTGTACTCTGCTGCACAGAAGTAACAACACTAATGTCAAGAGGAGCAGGACCTCTGGTGGCTTCAATAGAGCTACTGGCTGCAACATCCTGAACCAAGGTGTCGGCCGGAGCAGCTACGGCCGAGACCGTCGACATAGTAATCTTGGGAGCCACTACCCCTATAGTATTAACAGCAGAAGTAGTGACTTCAGTCACTTTATCAGCATCAGCTTCCGCAATGGTATCATCCGGCGGAGTTATCTTCGCGGCCATGCACTCTAAAGCTGAAGTTAAAGCAGGAGCTGGTAAAAAGGAAGAAGTTGATGGTTGAATGTTACAGTATCATTCAATAATAGCAAAATTTAAAGAAAAAGATGGATAAAATATAAAAGGCGAACCTGAAGGCTGAACACTGGATTCTCCAGGTCCGTACACCTCAGGTCCGAACACCTCAGATCCGTACACCTCGGCTCGAACATCTTCGCCCAAACAAACATACTTACCATGGTTCGATAGAGGGGTGGAAGATTGAAGATCTTCACTGCTGACATCATCGTTATCTCCCCAGTCATCTTGATCTCCTGAAGGAGGTGCTATCTTCAGGGAACCTGATGTGCGAACCTCCCCAATTATTTGTACTTCATCATCCACAGCAGCTTGATGAGAAAGGACTACAGAATCCTCTTGTACAGTAGAAGGAGCAGCTACTTCAATAGCGGCCTAGTGAGTGAGAGTCGCAGAATCCTCTTGAATAGCAGAAATATGATCACTGTGAAAAATTGGTCCTTGATTCCGATGCCTCTCAAGGGAATGGAGAGTTAAAAATGAGTCATCCTCATCTTCCTCGGGTTCCTCCGTGAGGGTCTCAGAAACTAAACTGGGTGGCGCAGTACCGGCTCCAGATGAGGTGTCCTGTGGATTGATGTCCTGTGAATTGATAGGCAAATCACGTAGACGCCTTAATCTCTTCCGCTTATGCAAAAATTTCTTGGGAGGAGATTGCAGTTGAGGAGAAGTCTTCTTCAAAGTTAGAAGCAGAGAAACATCAAGGGAGGCAGGCTGAGTCGATAAGACCGACGCGATATTATCCTCTTCTTCCTATTGAATCGCTGGTTCTAACTCATCAGGGGCACTTTCTGCCCCGAAATCTTCCATCCCTGCCACCTTCGTGTTGCCGGCCTTCTTCTTCTGAGCATACCAGGCTCTGATCTCTCTCAGACAACTAAGGTTTACATTGAAGTTCTGGGGAGTGAAATTAGTATCCGCGAACCATTTACAGAAATCGAAACTCATATACGAGTTTGGGGTCTTGAGTGGGAGATCAAATTTAGCCTGGGTTCCACCTGCGACAAAGTGGAACCAAGCTCGAGCTCCTTCAAGAGCGTTCCCAACAAAACTTATCTCCCTGTTGGGATTACCAACATAGAGTTGATCAAACCCAAATTGTCGAGTGGAACGGCTCGGATAGTAAGGCTCTATATAGGAGTGGTTCTCTAAACGAAGAACCAAATGTCCTGGCGGATGTTTATTAACCACCATAAGCACCCCAGAGATAGAACTGTGAACTTATCAGCACCAACAATGTCCAGGAATTCCCCCCGTACCCAGCATTTGGAAAATACAGAAAATATTTGAATAATTTGAAATTCGGGAAGTGATGGAGGGTCTTGCGGATCGCGGCCATGTAGCCTCCTTTCCATTGCGACCTATCATAGTGCTGCACTTTGGGAGCACTTAAATCTATCTGCGAATCAGCAGGACTCATCAAAGTGGAGCAATGTAGAATTAGCCAGGCTATCAAATAGGTATAAGGGAGTTCTACACGCGGGTTAGGATTCGTAATGATTGGTTCTCCTTTCTTCCTCTGCTCCTTCTTTACGTTACAAAATTTGTCAGCCAATCTGCTTAGCCCGCTCTGAATACTGCACTCCATCGCGGGTAGCAGACTGAGCATCCTACCAAATGCAAGTAAGACGGCTGGGTATACGGCCCTAACGAGTATGCTTTCCTGTGAAGGAATAATACATTTCTTCAACCATACCATCAAGTAGCCCGCCAAGAAGGCCAGATCAGATAAAGGCTGGAGGGCCTGGTAGTGAAAGCTTTCAAATGACGTTCTAGCCTTGAAAACGTCCTCGTCAGATTCGGCGATGTAAGTATCTGTCCCGAAACTTGCAATTTTTCTCTCAACATCCTTTTCAGAAATTGGAGAAAGGCGAGTGAAATTAGGATTATTCTTTGAAAAGTTGGGCCAAAGGTATTGCCACTTCTTCGGCTTCAAATTGCGAGTGCCGTGTGGGTGCAAATGTGGTAATGGCAGAGCAACTCCCAATAAGTGTTATAGACCAAATAATCCTGGGTCTTCAACAGATAGAGTTCTTCCCCAGTAGGGACACACTCTTTATATGGGATGTCTCCCATGGGTAGTCCTGAAATTTCATACATTTTGTGAAGGGCGAAACCCAATTCGCTGCGAGGGAAAAAGATTGTACAAGTATCAGGGTTGTACAACTCCAGTAAAGCGAAGAAATAAAACCTACTAGCAGGAATACCGTGCTAAACCGCCCTGATGGCGTGATACAGCTTCGCATGATGAAGCTGGTCTCTGAAAGCTTTCAAAAAGAAGTCAGTCAGGATTGTCCACTCTGCTTTCGAAGAGCAGTAAACCCATCCATGGGGACAAAAGTCTTGAACAGGAAACTCCACTTGCGCATTGATGAGTCGATGCAAGAAAGTCTGTACGACTATGGGTGTTTTACCTAAAGGGAAGTCTTGTTTAAAGGACCCCGGGAACAACCCACAAAAGTGTTTCCCAGTGGTACGGGGGAAAGCACCTTGTGAGTTAAATCCTCCTAATAAGATGCCGTCTTGCAGCCTGTTTAAGTGCCAGTCTGTTCATCTAGGTACAAAAAGGGATTAGAGGAATAGGAATGGGTAGGACCTCTCCATGTTGGGGAGAAACAATTTGTGACCTTCAACTTTACGAAGCCACTTGTAATCTCCATCTTTCAAATCACTATCGGGCACCGAAACGTGATCTCCGAACAAAAAAAGCAAGTTTACTTAGCAAAGATCGATTATCTCCTTCAAAAAGAGTATTGGTCATCAGCTCTCATAATATTAAGCGAGTAGGATGGAGAATTTTGTTTTCCTTTCCTGACTATCGGATGCTGTACAATACGGAAAAACTTGGCCAAACCTGAACTTCTTCTTCCCGTCATAGCCAATCGAATATCCAAAATAATGATCCTTCGGCCAAGGATTCAAAGCGTAATCAACTGTAAAAGAAACATTCAGATTCAAGACAAAAATTAAGAAAGGGATTGCCTTTCGAAAGTGTGTTGAGAAAATTACCTCCAATCAAGGATTCCTACCGAACCACTATCGAACTGGAGGTTGCTTGAAGATCTTGATGGCCACTGGCAGAAGCATCAGAGGAGGAAGCTTTTTTCGGCATCTTTTGCAGATTAAAGAAATCCTTCACGAGAAGAATCAGAAGCTAAGGGAGGCCGAAGATGAGAAGTCTTAAAAACCCTAAAGAAAAAGAAACTTGGAGTTCAAATTTCTTGAGATAGGAGAATGACCTCTCTCATAAAATTGAGGTTATATAGCAGATGATTTGACAGTCGAGATCTTTGGATGGACATGATCTCTGGCCCAAATCTCGTGAGTACCTTTTTATTTAATGCAGCTCAGAGAACGTCTCAATTCCTACGCCATATAAAGCAACCGCCTTCCGAATTTTCCGCAACCAAAAGGGAAAGTTCGTGACCCTAATACAGAGTCGTGTTCCGTCCAAAAGGGAAAGTTCACGATCCTAATACAGAGTCGTGTTCCTTCCAAAAGGAAAGTACGCGACCCTAATACAGAATCGTGTTCCTTCCGAAAGGGAAGTTCATGACCCTAATACAAAGTCGTGTTCCTTCCAAAATTAAAGTTCGTGACCCTAACACAGAGTCGTCTTTTTCTCCAAAATGAAAGTTCACGATCCTAATACAGAGTCGTGTTCCTTCCATAATGAAAATTTGCGACCCTAACATAGAGTCGTCTTCTTCTCCAAAATGAAAGTTTGCAATCCTAATACGGAGTCATGTTCCTTGCAAAATAAAAATTTGCGATCCTAATACAGAGTCGTATTTTCTTTCAAGAAGTAAAAATTGTGGCCCTAACACAGAGTCACATTTTCCTTCAAAAGCAGCAAATTCAAGGCGCTGATACTGAGTCGTATTACTTTCAAAATAGGAGTTCAAGATATTGAGACAGAGTCATGTTGCCCTTAATTGAAGAAAATTCTAATACAGAATTGTACTCTCAGAAATATGAAAAATGGAGATTCTAATACAGGATGTTATATCCAAAGTATTCCAAAACACCTCAGAGAGTTGTGAGAGTTTTAAAAACTTTGGAGGGGGTTTTATCGGCAAAAAATTCTGGAGTCATCTATCAAAATAAAGAAGATTCGCGAATTTAAGGTTGAAGATCCGCAACTCAGCTGATGCGCAAATCTAAAGTTCGTGTTTCGCGACCCAGCTATGTCAGAACAGGTTCGCGAATCTAAATTTGAGATTCGCGATACCATCCATAGCTCTGGGGAGGGGATTTCTCGAGTAACTACTTAGCGAATATGATGGTACTTTTCGAGTAGTAGGGCTAACGGTCGAACGAATGAGATGGGGACGTTGCCCTAGAACCCCTATAAAAAGCGGACAGACAGAAAGAGAAAAAAAATCATCTTCTTCTTGAATTACCCCTTATGATCAGAAGTCCAGAGCTTTATTTTCCTACCAATTGAAAAAGTTTGTGCGGAGTGTCAAAGGAGAGCAAGATCATCCTCTACAGCTACCTAAGAACCTAGCTTGACCTTTAATTGACTTTTGTGGGATGAAATGCATATCATATTGCATAGCAAAATAGCCCAATTAGATAATTTTAAATTTAATTTCCCTAATTTGGTCATTAATATTATTAACGAATTAACTCTCGATATAACATGGATTGTTTTCCCTACTAAGTAGTGTCACATTTTCTATACTGCAGACACCAAATCTAGGCATTCTTTTTCCACTGAGTTAAATCGATATTCCGCTCTAATCATCATTCTACTTAAATAGTATATGGCTGGTTCATGTCCAAATTCATTCTTTTGGGCTAACAAGACTCCCAAAGAATGGTCCATGACTCTTACATATAACATGAAAGGTATTTTTGAAATTGGAGCTACAAGGATGGGTGGCTTCATGAGTTATTCCTCAATTTTTTCAAAAACTTTCTGACAAGTATCATCTTAAACAAATGATACTCCTTTTTACATCAATCGTGTGAACGGTTGATATCTCCTGGACAAGTTTGATATGAATCTTTGAATGTATGCCAGCCTCTCCAGCAATCTTCTCAAGTCTTTGTGATTTCTAGGTGATGGCATGTCTTGAATTAGTTTAATTTTGTCTCTATCAAGATGAATTTCCTGGAAAGTGACTACAAATCCAAGAAATTTTTCACTGGAAACTTCTAGAAAAGACTTAGTTGGATTCATCTTAACCTGGTGTTTTCGCATGATATCGAACACCATTCTTAAGTCATGAAGATGATTGTCTTTACTTTTTCTTTTGATCACCAAATCATCCACGTAGTATTCTACTATTTTCCAGAGATGCTCTTAGAATATAGTGTTCATGGCGCGTTGATACATGGTGCCAACATTCTTTAAGCCGAAGGGTATGACCATGTAATAGTACACTCCAGTGGTATTTGAAAAGATGTATGCTTTCATTGTCGGGATACATCTTAATTAGATTGTACCCTAAAAATCCATCCATGAATGACATTCGCTCATAACCATGGATATTGTCGATCATGATGTTTGTTATTGGCAATGGAAATTCATCTTTTAGGCATGCTTCGTTCAAGTCTCTGAAGTCAATGCAAACCTTGATTTTGCCATTTTTCTTAGTACTAAGGACTATATTCACGACCCAATCAGGGTATTGTCTTCGCAAATAAAACCTGATTCAATTAGTTTCTTGATTTTAGCTTCAATGGCTTCTATTATTTTTGGACGAAATCTCCATTGTTGTTGTTTAATAGGTTTCGCATCTGGTCAGATGTTCAACTTGTGCATTGCCACTTTTGGGTCTAATCCTGGCATGTCTTCATAATTCTAGGCAAAAACATTGATAGATTCTTGGATGAGAGAGATCATTTCTTCTTTTTCTTCAGAAGATAAGTTTTCGTTTATAAATATGGGTTTAGGATTAGTTTCATTGGCCATATTTATTTGGATCACTTTATCTTCAGTTGGAGGTTCATGTTGTTCAAACTGAACTTCCTGGTTAATGTTCAAATATTTTGCCCAGGTATCGTCTTCGATTGGTGGCAATTTTTCATCATCACTTTCTTTTTGATCTACAAAGACCATGTTGATAGAGACTTCTTGAAAAATAGTTCCAGCATTTATATTTGACTCCCAACATAATGATTCAGATGAATGACTTTGTTGAACCCCTTGCCAGTTTTATCATAATAATCTGGCATTTTTCCTTTTGGAACAAATGGTCGAAGATAACTTTTTTCCATTTCCAAAATTGAACCCCTTGTATTCGACTAGCTTATATCCCATCTTTTTCATCATTTTGTGGGTAATTTTGTTATAATGGAAGAACTCGGAATTTTCCTGTTCTTCCTCAGAATTTAAAGATTTTTCTTAATTATTATTATTTGCTTTTCCTAATAATATAGGTCTTTGACCTTTATGTTTGAGAAGAACTTCAAAGATCGCTTCACTTGCATCTCCATCGTTATCACTTTGTATGCTAAAGGATAAACAAATGGGTGCCTGGAATGATACTAAGGAGTATATTTTATCTAGTTAATCACTGACTGCGTTAGTACTAGTACTTGAGGGCTCAGAATCAACACCCGACAAATAAACACTCTAAATTTTTATTAATTACCCACTCGCCATTAAAATTGGCAGTGTCGTTTACATCCAAGCCTTCAAGGCTTATTACAATGGGTTCCACCTCCCAATTTCCATCATTGGCTCTCGAATCTTCGGATCCTGATTCAGTATCGGCCTCGTTGCCGCTATCTGATTCTTTTGGAGCCGGTTATTCAGGTACTTCAAATGTGTCTTGATAAAGTAGCACATCTGTAAAGTAATTTTCAACCCTTTTGAAGGGTTGCTTTTCTGCCACCAATGTTATCACATTCCTTTTTTTATCCACATACTTCATACACTGGTGCAGTGTAGAAGGGACAGTGAGGTTGAAGTGAATCTATGGCTTTCCAAGTAAGAGATTTTATGATGTGTTAGTATCTATCACATAGAATATGACTTCCATTTTTAAATCACCGATCTGGCATTTTAATTTCACCTTGCCCAAGGGTTTATAATCATTAGCGTTGAATCCGAATATGGTTGTGTTTGTTGATGCCAATCTACTTATTGGGACCCCAAGATACCACAATACCCTCCTTGGCATTAAGCTTAAAGTAGATCAAGGGTTGACTTGAATTCGGTCAATCACAATTGACCCTATGTTGCCTTTGTAGTATAAAGCCCGGTGATGCTTGTTATACTTCACTTGCTTGTAGTATATTTTTCTAGGAGTAGATGGGAATGCGTTCAGACTAGCCAAGTTCATATTTTTCTAAATTTTCAAATACCATAATTAAAAGATGTTAACTAAAAAGAAAGAAAAACTAATGATAACCACATAAGACGTTCAAATATGAGATTCTCCACCATTTATTCGTGTATGACTTTTTTATGATACTGAAACATTATCATTTTTTATGTTTTATCATTTATTATTGGATTGCTTTACTGACGATCCTACTTATGAATGACCAGATACAGATATTGACCAAGAAGTAGATCCGTTGAAAATGGAGCATGACATGATATATTTTAAGGAACATGCAGAACTACAGGAGTGACAAATTCTTTTTACTTGACTACTTTCACATTAGGAAAATGTAAAAAGTGCATATGGCATGTAACCTAGTCTTATTTGAAATATTTCTATTGTTTAGAGATAATTTTATCATAGTGATATTTTGTTGGATTTATTTAAGTAAAAAAAACATTGTTATGGTTATTTGTTATTCATATTTCTGCTTTATTGTGGCTGTAATGTTTTTGAGGCTTGTCAAGTTATTATTCAACACCGAACATTGCAGCCATCCATATTTCTGAAAATAGGGCATTACAACTCTGAGCTCTACGTTTGTTTGTGAAACGTGAATGTATACTCTGCGTTTGAAGTCATATATGTACTTGGCTGGTGAGTGACATTTCTTATAGGAAATGCAGATGAATCCATCCGCATCTTGGTCCATCTTCTTGTCGGGGACCACCACTTCACTTTTTGGACTCCACATGTGAATTGGAGCTCCATGCAATTGAGGTCAATAGTAGTTCTTCTTCCTTGATTCTGCGGGAAGCGCGAGCCTTTCTTCTTCTCAGATTCCTTCTCATGGTGTGAGTGAGAGGAATCTTGCCTTCAGAATTATCTCCTTGGATATCAGATAATGGTCATTTCCCTTTATTGTTGTAGGGATCCTAATCCATCCTCTTGGGATCAATACGGTCTTGAATGAGACAGACCCGGAGTCTTGTGCTGATGAAAGAGAAATCTCCTCTTTGAGACCAGACTGGTCTAGAAAGTCCTTCGACAGGACTGTGATCTTTGGAGCCTCATTAGAGGTTAAGTTGTTTGTGACTTTGCAGCATTTCCACAAGGATCTTGGGCTCATGGAGCCAGAGGAGAGGAATTCCTCATACTTCTCTAGATCGAACTTGATGGCGAGTAATTTGACCATAGTGCCAACTAGGACTTTATCGGATTGGGCTATGACCACATTATCGAAGATGATAGGTGTCCCTCGTGGAGACGCCAATCTTCTATTTGCCATGAAATTGAATTTTTATTGAAAGTTTCTCTATAAAAGATTACAATTAGAATGGTTTCCTATTTACAAAATATGAGAAAAGTTTGGTTTCCTCTTTACTTAATACTGGGTTCTGTTGTACCTGTTGAGAACGATCCTGCTCTCTGTTGACACTCCACATAAGTTCTTCAGTTGGTAGCCTTCATAAAGCTCTTGAATGTAAGGACTCTGAATTTTTAGCACAAGTGCTCAAGTGAAGATAATCCAACAAAAATAACCAAGTAACCCCTTCTCTAGCCCAGCCTTTGGCTATTTATAGAGGTCTGAAGACCTTTGAATTAGTGTAACCGTACAATTAATGGCCTTAATAATTTGAGAACTAATTTTATCTTTTTAATCCATTGGATTTGTGTTAAATCTCTAGTATTTGTAACTGACGTCTTTAATCCTTTAGATTTATAAATGAAACGCAGATCTTAGTCTTTAGATTTGCATTTTAACTTCTTGTAGCTCGTATGGCATAAACAGACCCGCATTTGGATGTCAATTAAGATAATTTTTTCTCGTCAAGGCTTTGGAATGAAAACGCGACCCTTTGGGGCCTGCGTTTTGGCTATATTTGGCTCCAAATCATGAGCTTAGAAGACAGGTCAAATGCGGATCTCTATGTAGTAGATGATCTGTGTTTTAATTTCTAACAGTGTGTTTTAGTTGATTAGACCCGCGTTTGGGTACAAATGAGGATAGTTTTTTATCCTATGAGATTTTGAAATGAAAATGCGACCTTCTGGGGTTCGTATTTTAATTATATTTAACTCTTGTAAGCTCAAAAGATAGCAAAAAATACAGATCTCTTTTTAGTTGATAATCCACGTATTAGCTTTTTAAGCTGGACCCACATTTGTATTGAAACGGGGTTCCCTTTGGTTTTTATATACCTTTGTGAGGCATAACACAACCTTCCGTTTGAATCATGGATTAGATCCGCATTTGTATTGAAATGTGACCATAAGGATCTCCCTGGATGAAAATCCGTGTTTTAGTATAAAAAGAGTAATCTTATATTTTTAAGGTTTTAATGACAACACGTGACCTTGAGGGGTCCAAATTTGTCGACCTTTACTTTGCCTAATACGCAAGTTTTTTTGGATGAGGATCCGCATTTTGACTGTGGGGAATGAGTTTCGCGACTTTGTGAGGGCCGCGTTTTAGTCTTTCTGGGCTTTAAACATGGATCTCTCTCTTTGGTAATTGATCTGCGTATTAGCCATTTTAGCTTGAATTATGAATCTCTCTTTTTTTTTCTTTTCTCAAAAATTTTGCCAACAATCAAGTCACAACATAAGCTGGAATATCAGGTCATAGTATAAACTGGAATAACAGATGATAGCATAAGCTTAAATATCATGTCATAGTGTAAATTGGAATATCAGGTCACAATATAAGATGGAATATCAAGTCACAATGTAAGCTAGAATATTAGGTCACATTGTAAGCTGGAATATCAGGTCATAATATAAGCTGAAATATCAAGTCACAGCTGCAGACCAGATTAGTAGCAATACGAGGTTGTGTCGATTGATCAATCTCTGGTATCTCCCATAGGGTGTTGACAATTCCACCTTTCATTTTCCCCGTGAACCCCGATTATCTTATTAATATGCACATGTTCAAGTACCAAGTTAAATTAGCTTATAGATGATATCATGCAGAATCAATATCATGGTAGTACAACATGCGAGTCAATTCACATTCGGAGACGGAATATTAAAGTAAGTTATGATCTGAGTACATGTCCATGTAGAGCAAGAGATATATCTGTGATACGATGTATATATGATATAAATAGGATAGTTATTGGACTAGGAAAACTTTTTGACTCCATATGTTGTGCATTGATTAGTGAAGTCAAGGGTAATCTTTCATGTAAATTCTGATCGAGGTTAAAAATCACCAAGTAAACCATTGAATCAATTAAGACAATTAAAATAATAATTAGATGAGTAATGCAATTATGAAATCAAAATATCATCAAGCCAAAGGTTGATATAGTAAGTGAATAAGATTGACTAAATTTTAGAGGAGAGTTGACTGACAGAGTAAAGCTAAGAAGAAAAGGATTTGTGAAATAAAGTTATCGGTGGATGTGAGTCAAGCAGTCAATATAATGCGAGTTGGTGGAGTTGACGAAGGTGAGTGGTGTTGGGGGATTAGTAGTGTTGGCGGAGATGATTATTATTGGCGGGCGTTGAAGATGGCTATGCTGGCATAATTTGATTGATTAGATTTGAACTAAAATATTATAAAAAACATGCAAGCAAATGAGAGGTAGGGTTCATAGATGGGTCCCTAGTTTGATGAAGCTCTTATAGGAAAAGCAAGTTCTGAGTATTGTAGCAACTTCGTTATTGCTTAGTCTTTTGCAGTTGCTGAGTTTAAAAATGATTTTTATCTTTTTATAGAATTAGAATTGGAGGAAAAAAAACTAGGAGTTCTAGGAAACTGAATTTTCTTTCAAATGAGCCTAGGATGAGCTTAATTGGTGTTCGGGCTCAAAAGATATCGTGGATTTACTGAACATGGCATGAGAACTTTACTATTATGCAGAGCCTCTAACTTTAAGTTATGATTTGACTAGGATAGGGGGAATTAGAGGGAAAACAAATTATATAATTGTATATCTTTGAATTATCTTTCCAACAAATGAAAGATTAGCTCAATCGGAGATCTGAATCAAAAGTTATATTCATTTTACTAAACTGCTGTGAAGTTAAGTAAAAACGAGGATTTAAATTGATTCGGGTTGGGTCCAATGTGGGTTGGATCTGAATGCAAATAAGTTGATCCTTATTTGGGCAAATCCAAATGGGTAGCAGACCAAATCGAGTTGGATCCAAACGTGGATCACTATGTGGGTTTGGGTCTGAATGTGAATTAGTTGCGGGTTTGGATATGAAGGCGGATTAGTTACAGATTTGGATATGAATGCGGATTAGTTACGGGTTTGGATTCGAACGTGAATTAGTTGCAAGTTTGGATCTGAATGCAGATTAGTTGATCTGCATTTGAGCAGGCCCAAACGCGAATCAAACCCACGTTTGGCATCCAAATGGGTCATGGATCGAAGTGGGTTGGACCCGAATGCACATCAATGGCAGTAGATTTGCATTTTAATTTTGAACCGAATTTTGAAGGGGTTGTAGTTAGAATTAGGAGATATATTATATATGAAAGTTGTAGGAAATTTAAATATATTTCCAATAAGACTGAATCCAATTCATTTGGATTTCTGAATCAAAAGTTATGATAAAAATCGAACATGTATCTAGATGATAGCAGATCCACGTATGTACAAATGTCAAATTTGGACCCTATTTTAACGGGGCTAAAGGCAGAGTTAGGGTGCAAATAATATATGACATTGTAGATAATCGAATTATCTTTTTAGTGAGACTAAAATCAATTTATTTGGAGTTCTATAACAAAAGTTATGATTGAAAAAACAAACATGTATACATTTATACAAATATCGAATTTGGACTCGATTTAGAAGGGGTTAGAGACAGAGTTGGGCAACAAATAATATATGAAATTATAGAGAATTGAATTATCTTTTCAATAATACTTTAATCAACTCATTTGGAGTTATATATCAAAAGTTATGATTAAAAAAACCTAAGTTATGTCATGATTATAGTTTTGTATTTGGACAAGTCTTAATTTTGAACCCGATTTTGAAGGGGTTAGAGGTGGAATCTGGATGAAAGTAATATATGAAAATTTTAGGAAATTGAGTTATATTTCAACTAAAAAAAATTAAACTTAATTGGATTTATAGTTCAAAAGATATGACTATTTCGTGAGCGCGACAGCATTGGATAGCTAGGCTTCTTGCTACAAAATTACGAGTGTGAGTGAAATCTTATTATAAAAAGATTAAACATGTGATTTCTTGCTAGAGAGAAAAGTGAGAATATGATTTCTTGCTAAAGAGAGTTGGGTGTGATTTCTTATAAAAGAAAAGATTAAATATGTGATTCCTTGCAAAAGAAATGATTAAATATGTGATTCCTTGCAAAAGAAATAATTAAATATGTGATTCCTTGCCATACTCCACCCAAAGATAAGTTCTTGGAGCTCGATGAGCTAAAGAGAGCCCTTGTGGGTAAAGAGCAAAGCTCTAATAAGACTGGCAACTGTCTAAAGACACAAATTCTTGAAGAAGGAGACTTTGATGATGAAAGAGATCTTTTTCTTATGGAAGCTCTTCTTTTGTAGTTAAAGCTTGAAGCTTTAGGCAAGATGAGGAAGAGAGTAGAGGAGAAGGAAGAGAATGAGAGGAGAAATGGAGCGGGGACGGATTGAGTTTCATATGGTAAAGTAAGGAGGACTGGAGGAGGGATGTTGTGCATAAAAGGGGCATGGGAGGAAGTACTCTTTAATCATCCCTCTTGCAAAATTGCAAGTATACTATTATTATATTTTTGACTCAAGTCAAAAGATTTTATTTTTAGAAAAAAATTAAACTTAGAGAAAAAAATGAAGATTGAGGAAAATATAGATGGTGAATGACAGGATCGTTATATAAATAAGGAGAGAGAATAAAGTTGAGCTAAATCTCCCCTCTAGTCTTTAATTACCTAATAGATAAAATTAGATTGAAGTCATGAAAAAACACACTTCTCACATAGCCAAAAGGGCTATGGAAGCCAACAGTGACATAACCACAAGGACTTTTTAACCGAAGGTGCTACTTACTTCGTGAATTACTTGGAGTTTTGTTTTTTGATATTTTTTTTTAGAATCCCTAGGAGCTTTTTGAATGATTTTGGACTTAAGACAAATTACCATTACATGACAAAAATACTCGTGGGAAGTATTAACTCCACAAGGAACCATGATGAGGAATTTTACTCCGGAGAAATCTCTTTGCTCGGCAGGATTTTTTTTTTTTTTATGGTTAATTAATTACACTCAGAATCTCTATAGTATGAAATGTATATAATTTATCACCTCTAAAATTTAAAACTTTCATTTGGACTCTCTAGACCGCAAAAAAAAAAAAAAAAAACTTATAGGAAAACTTAGATAAAAATATTTTTTCCGCAGTCTAGAGAATCTAAGTGAGAGTTTAAAATTTTAGGGGTGATAAATTATACACTCTCATACTACAGGGGGTCTAAGTGTAATTAACTCATTTTTTATTACACTCCTAGTATACTCAAGAAACATTTAGTATTCACGATTCACAGTCAAATTAGATTTAAAGAATGGAATTTAGAAACAAAAATAAAAATAAAAAGAGTATTTGTCAAATTGCTAAAAGACTTAACTATGAGAGTTCACTTAAGGTCTAAGTCAGCAGCCTAACTCTAACCATACATTTAATATTAAATATTGTTTTAACTTTCTATTGTCCGTTAATCCTTACTTTTCAAGATTAGCATATTTTTGTTAAGGAAAAGACATTAAGAGTAAAAGAGTAAAGGGATAATAACATTTGAAAAAATCGTTCATTCATTGGTGTTGATTTGGTGTTGATTTGATAGCATATATATCTTTTTTAAACGTTTATGTTTTTTCACTTTTTTAATTATTTTATTTGCCAAGTTTTCTCATGCCACGATTTGTTGATGTAAGGAAATGGATACGAGATGCGTGTACAAAAGCCTAAAAAAAGCTGATTTGCTAGTTAACTATCCACAACCCCACCTTGACTATCAACAGCTACACAAATAATTGCATAGTAATCTCCAGAAGAGAACGGCTGTCAAAGCAGCTACCAAACCCACTGTCGATAGAGAGATAGACTGATACGCTAATACAGTTGAATTTCAGTAGAAAAAGAATTTCCAAACAGATAAAACTCTAGTTTTAGTTAACCAAATCTTATGGGTTATAAATACCAATTGCATCCAAGCATCATAAAAAGAGTTTCTAAAGAAAAAGATTTTCAAATAAGATAAATTCTAGTTTTAAGTAACTAAACCCTTGAGGGGCGAGAAATACCAGTTGTACTTGAGAGAAACATGTGTCTGTACACACACATGGGTATTTCTAGCCCCTCAAGGGTTAGCTACTTATGTGTGTGTACGCGTGTGCATATATATATATATATATATATATATATATATATATATATATATATAGAGAGAGAGAGAGAGAGAGAGAGAGAGAGAGAGAGAGAGAGAGATACCCATGCCAAGCACAGTTGGAAAACATATTTTTTCCACTCTACTCTATTCTCATATTTGTTCTCAAACACTTTATATCAAATTTAATCCATTGAGGAAAATGCTTAATTCTAGCTGGGGGATGTAACCTCTAGCCGGATTTGCAAACTCGGTCCATTCCCAAATGATTTCTTTTCTAACCTTGTGTCTATAAATATTTGTTCTCACTTTAGTATAGGTACTAATAATGTATTTAACTTACTTTTATTTTAGAATAGATACTAACTTTTTTGTACTTTACATTAGGATAGGCATTGAACTTTTTGTAATATATGACACTAATTTCAAATTAAAAAAAATAGTAATAAAAATTAAAAGAGAAAGGCACTATTGAACTGGATGGAGCAAGACTGTCGAAAACGCTGTCGATAGTGACCTGTAATTTTTTGTGCACTATAGCATCCAGAGCATCATTGTATTGAAGTAGCCGTCAATTCTGCTATAGCTAGCAGAGTACAACAGCATGGCGTATATATACTTGAGATCTTTCTCTCAAATCCATATCCTCCAAAACTCTTAGAACACTCCATCCCTTCGAGAGTCGCCATCCCCTTTCGGCAACCCATCATGATCCCACAGAATCATCTACGAAATTAAATTCATCATGTCAAGTAAGTCTCCTCTACTCATAATCTTCTAATGGTTTTAAGGTTTTAGATTGAGCTAAATTGAGAAATTTTAACATCTAAATCTATAGGTTTTCATAGAAAGATGAGTAATAGCACCAATATATTCCTACATCTATGATCTAAGACTTGCTACGATGATTTTTATGGATGATTTATGCATTTTACTCAATTACTTGTGCATTATGTATAATCTTTGAGTATCGCTTGAGTTAGGATAAAATTGGGCTATGGTTGTCAAATGACAGTATGATTATTAACCCGTAGGATTATTGACATAGTATGCTTAATTATTTAAGATTTGGATATATCTAATGGGGATTTGTAGGACTTGTTGTGTAAATTATTGCTAATTATGATTTTTCTCTAGGAGCATGGCACTAAAGAAGGTAACTGCAAGACGGCCAGGGTCAACACACGCAGTGCTCAAACACCTCCAAGGCAAAGCCAACTCTGAATTTTAGGCCGTGCGATAAGAAGGTTCATGTAATCCAAGAATTTCAAATTATAGCCAAAATGTAGGCCAATTATGAGAAGATTAACGAGAACTTTGCTTTTTGGTTCATCATGAAGGAGGTGGCTCAGAAGAGTATAGAATGCACGGCCATTCGCCTCCAAGGCAAAGCCAACTCTGAATTTTAGGCCGTGCGATAAGAAGGTTCATGTAATCCAAGAATTTCAAATTATAGCCAAAATGTAGGCCAATTATGAGAAGATTAACGAGAACTTTGCTTTTTGGTTCATCATGAAGGAGGTGGCTCAGAAGAGTATAGAATGCACGGCCATTCGCCTCCAATTAACGAGATTGTGTAGGAATTCTTTGCCCACCTTGACCCATCGGCAGAAGGTGTCTCAACATACTCTCGAGTTTGAAGACATACAATACAATTTTTGAAGCAAGATATACTCGACATTATGCCGATCTAACCGCACCATCAGATGAGGCTGTTTTTATCATTTACAATATCAATGTTGAAAGTTGCCATCGAGAACAGAAAACACAATAAAATTTGGAATTTGAATTGCAACACTCGAGTTACTTTCTTCACAATCAAAACAAAGTTGCAATTTTTTGATTCTTTGATTCTGGAGAGTGTGACGATGAAAGTATAATCAAATCGATCCTTCTTTACTTCCATTGACGATTCAGCAAGAACTTGAAGAACTCGAATTTTGCTTTCTCCCCGTGAGTATTTTTTTTATGCCTTTCTTTGGAAGCCTAGCGTTACTTTTATTGAAGGGTACCATAACTGTTTGCTCAATTTGCAGAGATCGTGATAGTTACTTGCCTATGATCAGATGTACTCAAATCTCTTTTGGTGAGATTAATCGATAAGGTTGGTTAGTTACTTCTGGCGAGGTTAACTTTTCTTTTCTTTTCTATAGAGCTAACCTGGTCTGACAAAGTTAATTTTCTTTTAGCTTCCGACGAAACTGGCTAACCTAGTTTGGAGAAGTTAATTCTCTTTTAGCTTCTAGTGAAACTAGCTAATCTGGTCAGACAGAGTTGATCTGCTTTTAACTTCTGATGAAGCTAACTCATTGGTAGAATGAACTTAGCTTCGAGCGGGGCCAATTTGTTAGTGAGGCTAATCTTGTTTTGGCAAGGCCAACTTGCTTCTAATGTGGCTATCATCTAGGTGGAACCAATCAGCTATTTTGTTAGCTCTTAGCCTATGGATTTTAACAAACTTCACCGGGTACAATTATGATAGCCTACAAGACCCCTTTTAAAATTTTCAAGATAAATTGTACTTAAATATTGAACTACTTTGAATCTTTAAATATTTTGCATGTCATATCTATTTTGACCGAATGCTTCTAGCGGAATTGGCATGACCTTACTTTAGCCTAGCTATTTGGAATGCTTCCGGCGAGGCCAAAAGGTGAAGTTGGTCTGACAGATCTAAGCATCTTATCACAATGTTTTGATCACCGTGCGGCTAATGATGTCTTATTTAAATACTTTGGATAAGGGTAAAAATTGTTTTAGGTAAAGGCGAGAAACCGCTTCACCTGTCTTTTCATTCTAGCCTTTGTTTTAAATATTCTGGCTCTTGTTTCCTCTTCAAAAATCTTCTTTCTTTAGAAATATTCTTTCTCCTTTCTCAGGGATTTTCAAATCTATGGCACACAAATGGGTCATGCAATTGGTGGATGCACAATTGGGGATGAGCGGCCCTTCTTCAGTAACAACTTGCCTGCCCACGATCGGTAAGCTTTCCTCTCGCTGGTATCAATGAACATGCCAATTTATTTTCTGATTTGTTATAATGTCGTTTAACATCAAGAGAACTGTATCTTCATATCCTTTCTTCTTTTGTGTTTTTGGAGGGTAAAGGTGAATCAGGTCTTTGCACCCACTCTTCTTCTGGTTTTATCTCAAAATTACCTTTTTGATGTCTTTTGATGACGATGATGATGATCCATACATACTTTAGGGTCTTTCTGATTTTGATGATGAATCTTCCTAGCAATGTAGTCATTGGAATCATGGTGTTACCCTTTGGTGAGGAATCTTGATCCAAAGACAATGTTCATTTGAACCCTACCCCGCAAAGTTAGTTTGGACTCTTGTCCGGTGGAGTTAATTTTGACTATGTCTGGCAGAGTTACTTTTCCTTTTGTCTGGCGGAGTTAATTTAGCTTCTCGTGGTAATGTACTTATTTTTTATTCAGTAGTGATTGTAATTTTCTTTGTAGTGATCCATCTTTTTTGTTATTTCTTTACAATCTTCTACACCAGTTCTCTCATCACCGCTCACAACATGGCTGGTTCTACTATGGGTATTGGTTAAGTGGACTTTCATTGTCCACATCCCACTTCTTTGTACTGCTATGATGATGGAGAGATGACTTGTTTAATCCATAACAGTAGTGCCCAGACCATAAGAGAGTTAGTAACCAGCACAGTAGGGATAGAACTGGGCTCCCCAAACTACATTTTATATTTGGGGATGGTTTAGACACTAAGCATTCCTTACTTCTTCCTTCCTGCCCATGGATTTATCTATACGAAGGGACTTGCTTCATGCTTCTAGACATAGGAAGATACTACCCTTTGAGTTATCTTCGATCATGTACTGAGGAAAGACAAATGGAATGGCATCTTACTCCCACTCAAGATTTCTTTACAGTAGTGAAGTTTGTTAAATATGGATTTGTACAAGACAAATCTCCTACTCATGTGACCGGTCTTCTTTTGCGAATAATATTTTGGGATGTTCCTGTAGGCGAGAGTTTCAGCATGGACAGAATCTTTAGGACTGAGTTTATACATAGTAAGGGAGAATATCTAGCTAAGAACTTTAGGGCTCCAGGTTGGATTCATACAGGAAGCAAGGATTGGTGGGTCCTACTAACAGGAATCATACTGGACAAATTTGAGAGGGAGTTGGTGGACATTGTGTTATTTAAAGCCACAAGGGCCACTCAATATAGCATTGCTACCAATCTAGCTCAACTGTTTGTAATTTTGGAATTTTACAACCCTGCAACTGGTAATTTTTTCACCTTTGATGGAGAAATGGGTTTGCTCTCCAAGAGATGTGGTAGATTTCAGGGCTTCTAATTGGAAATATCCCATATGAGGAGTATTTTCCTAGAACCGAAGCTTGAGATTCTAGGCTCCTGAGGTAGTCCTTTGTACCATCTTTATGGAATTTAACTTGTCATATTTCCATCCGTTCAGACTTGATTGATGCAAAGGGGAGTGTGATATAGCACATAAAGTGGGCTGATTATTTCTTCACAAATCTAGATAGGAAATGAGCTATTGGTTTTCAACGACCTGCTGGCATGGATGATATAACTTCGAGAATATCCAAATTTAAGGTTAGTGATCATATCGTGAGGGAGCCCGAAGGTAATCTCTCCTCTAGGATAGTACTTCTGACTTACCATAGTTGGACAACTCGTAATTTATCCCCTACCGTAGTGTTTGCAGCATACCTTGCTCTTTGGCTTAAGAAGTGTGTTATCCCTTTACTGCCACGGGATGTGTTCCGATCAGATCTTTGTATCCTGCAGTTCACTTAGTTTATGGACGTCCTATGGGCCTTCTACTAGCCATGGTGTGCCATATACAACATGGTCTAAGATTGCTTTTGAAGCCTTTTTGCATGAGCCAAGTCCGAATTCTCGCATCGATTTATCCTATACTTATTTAATGGCGTAGTTTGCATCTCATTGCCAAGGGTTAATCCTTACTAGTCTAGCCACTCAAGATAGTGAGATGCTTCTCGATTTATGCATATATAATAATATGAAGTGGATGTCAGAGTACTTGGTGACTACCTGGCGATTTGTTAGCCATCATTCTTCTTGATCAAGTTTCCAGACATAGAAGGAGCTTCTTTCAAGAACTTATTTCAAAATGTTGGGGAGTCACATTCTAGTCTTTCGAAATGAGTATTCTCATGGTTACTTTGTATTCATCCCTCTCATCTTTTGTACAAAAGTGGAAATTCATGTGAGCTAGAACGGTATGTCCTGTGTCGTTTCGCCCAACAATTTAGTTACAACCAGTTATATGTAGGGAGCCCCAGTACTAGTTTAGATTTTAGTGGGAGCTTGGTTGATGGGGCTCGGGCTTAGCGACACATGGGATGTACCGACACTTCTTTTTGCTTGCTAGTGAAGTATCCGAAGCTGCAAACGACAATGGCCTTTTGCCGCTAGTATGCAGGGATGAATACTATAATCTTTACATATAACCCAAAGTCATCATGCTTGGGTCTGATCATCGAGAGATTCGAGAGGTAGATTAGAGAAGCAGCTCTGGCAGGTCGATGATCCCTTGTGCAACTAGAATTATTGATTATATAAGGTGGAAGAGCATACAGGCGAGTTCTATCATTAGATGCTCTTGGTGATCAAGGAGCTGATCAGGGAGAAGCGATATCAACAAGAGGTCATGTGACTCAACAAAAGAGAGACAAACTTTTCATCTATCCCATCATCTCCTGCTGCCATAGTGCTTTCAATAAACATCCCTCCAGCCTCACCAGTGGCTAAGAGACAAAAGCACTTGATTAAGCTTTCTAATATGTCAACTTTTTCTAATGATGTAGTTATTAGCCATTCAACATCTTCTTAGTCTTTATTGGCTACTGCTACTACTTTGCTATTGACGACACCAGCTATGAGTTGTTCCTTCCCAACTTCACCTTTTTTTGCTTCTATGACACCTATGGTATCATCTGCGACCAGAGCTATACTCCTGACATTTGATAAGATGATAGATTATCAATTAGATAAAGTGACTCGGGATAGGGTATCCGCTATTGCCACTATTTCTTCAGTATTAAGCACTATACAAGTTGACCCTCTCCTTGATCTAGGAGCATCATCTTTGCAATTTGAAGCAACGTCTGGTGGTTGTACGCCCGAAAATTGAACCTTTGATTCCATTGCAAAAATTATTTGATTACAACGAAGATTTGAGATTACAAAAATTCCGAAGAATTACAAGAACGGGAATATTAGTTTATTTCCTTTTTTATGTGGGTTCGGGTGGCGGTGGAGTCTCGTTGCTGCCTCCGTTGACCGTCCGACCAGGAGAAGATGGCTCTGCTCTTTTCTTTGATTTCACGAGCTCGCCCGAAATCTTCCCAAAGTCCAAGAATCCCCAAAAATCAAAAGTCCTCTCTCTCGTTAAATTCCTGTATTTTATAAACCGAAGAAGCTCGAAATCCGGCTCAATTCTCTCCTGAAAAAGTGGATCACGGATTATCAGGAAAATAAAATAGGAAATAAAACAACGGGAAAACAACGAAAAACAACCCGCGGGTGGCAACCCGCGGGATCGCCCCCGCGGGTTGCCACCCGCGGGAATCCTCCCGCGGGTGGCAACCCGCGGGGGCTCCCGCGGGTTGCAACCCGCGGGAGAACTCCCGCGGGTTGCTTCCCGCGGGTGGCAACCCGCGGGGGCTCCCGCGGGTTGCAACCCGCGGGAGTTCCGCGGGTGCCCCCGCGGGTTGGTTGCAACCCGCGGGTGCTCCCGCGGGATGCAACCCGCGGGTGTGCCCACTTAGCAAAATTAGGTTTTTTTTTTTTTTTTAATTTATTTATTTAATTATTTTTAGTGTCTACATAACCCCCTCCAAAGTTTTTGAAGTTCTGTATTGAACCGTACTGAATTTCGAAATACTTTGGATTTTTTAATTTTGGTTATAGACTTTTTAAAAGATTTGGTCGATAGGGATAACTGTTAATATATTTATTTATTCCATAACAAGCAGATGTATGATTTTAACGTACTCATTAGAGGACAAGCAGAGGTATAATGTTAACGTGCTTATTTTAGGTCAAGCAGAAGTATAATATTAACTTGGTTATTTTAATCCTAATCGTTCAGTGACATCTAGTATGACGAATCAAGAAAAGACAGAGGTGACATTAAACGTGTCTTGGAGCTTAACCTATTCAGAGGATCTGGTCGTGATAGGGTCAAGCTGACTAAACAGAGGTGACGGTTAACGTATTTAGTTTTGGAATCGGACTATCAGAGGTAACTGTTAACTTGATAGGGAGATGATTTTCGTCAGAGGTAATTTTCAACTTAACGATATCAAAAGCACGTTCATCAGAGGTTGTAATGTTGGACTTGATGAAGTGTGAATTTTCTTTTCTGTCAGAGGTGAAATCTTAACGTGACAGGGGATTTAATCGGATCTTATCTCATTTGATTTTGAATTATGATGTCAGAGGTATGATTTTAACTTGACTAATATTTTGGAGTGTCGCTTGCTCTGTTGGAGCAAAATGACATGAAAAGTTTTGCTGTCAGAGGTGAAATCTTAACGTGACAGGGGATTTAATCGGATCTTATCTCATTTGATTTCGAATTATGATGTCAGAGGTATGATTTTAACTTGACTAATATTTTGGAGTGTCGCTTGCTCTGTTGGAGCAAAATGACATGAAAAGTTTTGCTGTCAGAGGTGAAATCTTAACGTGACAGGAGATTTATCTGATTAGGATTTTTAGCAAACCCCCAGCTATCAACGGGTTTGATTTGCCTTTACCAACTACCGTTTGAGTTGGCCTAGCCATGCTATTCCCCTCAGCATGGTGAGTTGTCAAGAATTTCGTTTGGGCTTAAATGCCAAACTTTTCCTCTTCCCTTTGCCTTAGCAGCTTAGGGCAGTGATGCATTCTTATATTCGGATAAGAATACTGTTGTGACAGATTTGTCGTGGGATTTTTAGCAAATCCCCAGCTATCAACGGGTTTGATTTTGCCTTTACCAACTACCGTTTGAGTTGGGCTAGCCATGCTATTATCCTCAGCACAGTGAGTTGTCGAGGGTTTCGTTTGGGTTTAAATACCAAACTTTTCCTCTTCCCTTTGCCTTAGCGGCGTTGGGTGATTCATGCTTTTTACCCCCAGCATAGTGGGGTTGGCGAGAAATTTATTCTCTTCCCGTAGCCTAGTCGGCGTTGGGCGGTTCATACTTATTACCCCCAGTATGATGGGGTTGGCGAGAAATTTATTCTCTTCCCGTAGCCTTAGCGGCGTTGGGCGATTCATGCTTTTTACCCCCAGCATGGTGGGGTTGGCGAGAAATTTATTCTCTCCCCGTAGCCTTGTCGGCGTTGGGTGATTCTTTTTTTTTTTTTTTTATTTTAATTGGGGGTTTAAATTAACCACCCTGAGCCCATTTTTTGGGAATTGTTGTGAGCCCAAGTGGTACCTTTAGACCTCACGCATTAAATGTGTCGGAGTTAGCTCTAACTCCTTTTTTGTTCAGCTTTGAGCTGAACTGCTCCAGCGTCAATCAACGCTTGAATTTTATCTTTTAAGATAAAATAATTTTTTGTGGGGTGACCTACAATCCGATGGTACAGGCAGTAGTTCGGATCGTTAGTTTTCCCTACTTCTTCAGGTCTCTTGCTCTCCGGCAATTTAAGCATCTTGCGTTTGGTGAGCAGATTGAACATAGTAGCAGTATGTTCATCCTTGAACGAATACTGCTTTTGAAGTCTGGGCGACTTTGCTGTGTTGCTTGTAGTTGGCCATGGTTTCTGCTTCAGTGTACTTTCTACCGCCATTGCCGTTATGTCTTTCCCTTTTGAACGGGAAAAATGGAATGGAGATTTGTTTGCACCGTCTCTGGTTGCAGACTGTTGCATTTCGAGACGTCGAAGTATTTCTTCGGCCTGTTCGCCCTGCTTAAGCAGATCCTTCCATGACTTGGATTCGACCGAACCCATCTTGTCTAAAATATCGGTCAACAAGTTATGTCTGCAGGTTTCCACAAGCGTATCCTGCGTCATGCCATGTGGGCATCGAACGGAAAGTTCTCGGAACCCCTCGATATAAGTTTTGACCGTTTCGCCTTCTTCTTGCTTCGCTGCTAGCGAAGATAATATGGAGACTTCTGTATCATCTTCAAAGAATCGGGCTAGGAACTCACGTTCTACATCAGCCCAAGATTTAATTGTTCCCTGGGGAAGTTGCATAAACCAGGTAAATGCGGGCCCCCGTAAAGTGCTCGCAAATATCCTAGTCATAGTTGGATCATTCCCCATGAGATGTCCTGTCTGTGAGAGGAAATAGAAGATGTGTTGCTGCGGCGAACCTTTACCGTCGAATGATTGAAGATTCAACGGTTTATATTTTGCAGGATAGGGTACGGTCTCCCATTCTACGGGATAGGGACGGACTACCCCCACCTCTTGTAGCTTTTTGCGATGAAGAAGAGCTTGTAATTGGTTCTCCATCTTCTCTATTTTCTCTGCGTGAGGATTGAGGATAACTTTCACTTCCTCTTCCTCTCTTGAATGAGGAGGCACTTCTTCATCTTCGTCTTCGCTGTCTTCATTTATTTGGACAGGCCGTTTTCTTTTCTGCCGACTAGAAATGGACGGCGATGATTGGTTCTTTCTAGTTTGAGCCAGCAACTCAATCAAAAGTTGTTTCATTTCTTCTATGGTCTCCTCGTGCTGTTCGAGACGTTTTTCTTGTCTCTCAAGCCTTTCAGACACTTCTTCTAGAAGCGCGCCCTCTGGTTCGCTAGAAACTCTTTTTGATCCTGGAGTAATTTCTTTATCCGAAAGGTTGTTTCCGACCACCTTTTTGCCTTTATTAACCATATTTGATGAGGCAGCAGGTAGATCGGTTCCAGAGTATGCCTTTTTCACCGTCCGTATTCTTTTAGGTTCGGTGATCCGCTCAAAAACGGATTGTCTCGGATGGCACTCGCAGTTTGATAGAACAGCTGAGATTAACTGTTCGCATTGGCATTGAGGAGTATTTTGTGCAGAGTTCTTCTTCCAATTGAGGTATTCTCTCAAGTCTTGAGATATCTTCTCCTCTCTATTTGCATCTTGACGTATTTTGCGTCTCAAATTTGGTTCATAATACTGGAGAGTTTGTAATATTTCAGGGCTGAGCTCTTTTCCAGCATTAGATTGTTCTCCAACCCTTCTGCGGATTCTGTGCTGGCCTGCGCAGTTGTGCGGGCCTCGCACGCATCTGACTTGTTCTTCGGGATCTGGAGGATTCTATCATGAATATGTTCATCCGAAGAGAAATTTGAAGATCTATCCTCAGGTGAGTTCATGAGCACATCCTTATATTTATTTGTAGAGGAACGGGATGGTACATCTGAGAGAGTAACCAAAAAGTTAGATGTGCGTTGTGTGCTCACTGCGCGTGTGCCCGAATAGACACCAGAACCAACCCTTGATTTTTCCTGCGGAGTGCAACCCACGGGTTGCAACTTGCGGTGTGCAACCCGCGGTTGGAACCGCGGGTTTGCACCCGCGGTTGCAACCACGGGGTTGCACCCGCGGGGTGCAACCCGCGGTTGGAACCGCGGGTTTCCTCCCGCGGTTGCAACCCGCGGTTGGAACCGCGGGTTTCCACCCGCGGTTGCAACCGCGGGGTTGCACCCGCGGGGTGCAACCCGCGGTTGGAACCGCGGGTTTCCACCCGCGGTTGCAACCGCGGGGTTGTCCCCGCAGGGTGCAACCCGCGGTTGGAACCGCGGGTTTCCACCCGCGGTTGCAACCTCGGGGTTGCCCCCGTGCGGTGCAACCCGCAATTCTGCCTGCGGATTTTTATTTTTGGAATTTTTATTTTTGGAATTTTTTCTTTCCGATGTTTCCTGATCTGGATTTTCTGAGCGCAATTTTCCAGAGGCACTGTTGAGGCGGGCCCGCTGTGCCTTACGCCTCAGGTTTCTCTTCTGAGAGCGGGTCAGGGACTGATTTGACTTTTGGCTTGACTTTGGAACGGGCGATAACGCCTCGTAAATTTCAACGGGCGATGACGCCTCGTAAATTTTCATAGGCGATGACGCCTTTTGATTTCCAGTGGGCGATGACGCCTCACCTTTTTTCATCGTCACCCGGCGATGACGCCTAGGGTCCGAATCAGAGGAGGAAAGAAATTCCTCATATTTTTGCTGGTCAACTTCTATGACCAGCATCTCAACCATTGAGCCAATCGGCACCCGGTCGGACTGCGCCACCAAATTCTCTGTGTAAACAGAGGAGCTCCCACTGTGGTCGCCAGTTCTTGTACGCCCGAAAATTGAACCTTTGATTCCATTGCAAAAATTATTTGATTACAACGAAGATTTGAGATTACAAAAATTCCGAATAATTACAAGAACGGGAATATTAGTTTATTCCCTTTTTTATGTGGGTTCGGGTGGCGGTGGAGTCTCGTTGCTGCCTCCGTTGACCGTCCGACCAGGAGAAGATGGCTCTGCTCTTTTCTTTGATTTCACGAGCTCGCCCGAAATCTTCCCAAAGTCCAAGAATCCCCAAAAATCAAAAGTCCTCTCTCTCGTTAAATTCCTGTATTTTATAAACCGAAGAAGCTCGAAATCCGGCTCAATTCTCTCCTGAAAAAGCGGATCACGGATTATCAGGAAAATAAAATAGGAAATAAAACAACGGAAAAACCACGAAAAACAACCCGCGGGTGGCAACCCGCGGGATCGCCCCCGCGGGTTGCCACCCGCGGGAATCCTCCCGCGGGTGGCAACCCGCGGGGGCTCCCGCGGGTTGCAACCCGCGGGAGAACTCCCGCGGGTTGCTTCCCGCGGGTGCCCCCGCGGGTTGGTTGCAACCCGCGGGTGCTCCCGCGGGATGCAACCCGCGGGTGTGCCCACTTAGCAAAATTAGGTTTTTTTTTTTTTTTTTTTTAATTTAATTATTTTTAGTGTCTACAGTGGTTACTTGACCGGCTCTGCTAGTGTGGACACGTCACCAGTTACCATTGAATAACAACAAGTATCACCTGCGGGTGATGAGGTGAATGAAGTAGGTGAAGGATAGTCGGTTAACGACTTGTTTTAGAGAAAACTAGTCGATACGCTGATGTGAAATATCTACTGCAAGTGTACAGTGTCGGTTGTAGCATTTTACAGGTCGTTCCCACATGGATCTAAGGTGTTTTTACGTTCTCGCTAATCCTATTATTCTAACTGACCAACAAAGGATTTTAAGTTGAATTTGAGTTATTCTAATTAGTCTAGGATATAGAATCCACTAGTTTCCAACCATAAATTAGTTCTATTATCTTCTTCCTATTATAAAAATTTGATCTTTTAGTTTTAATCTTTACTTAAAGTGCTCTAAGCATGTGTTATCAAGTAGTGTGCAAGCATAACACATCAAAGATACAACTTTTTATAAAAACAAAGTAAATAATTAGATAACTCTATGAAGAAGATGAAGATCAACAACCCCAAAGCCTAACTAAGTATAAGTTATTAAGAAACTTAACTCAAGTATAACCTATCAAAGTATTAATTTACGAGTTATTATATTTTAATCTTTTCATTGAAAGCTCTTGTGTTTATTATTTTATTTAGGAAGAAAATACTAGAGAGCAACTACATGGTGGATTTTTAGTTTCATTTACATCCTAGAGCTAAACTAATTTAGCTACTCATAATTCTAGTTAGCAAGATTATATTTTTATTCATGAAAGCGCGAAAATCTAATCTAGAAAGTAATATTAATCTAAACTAGAAAGCAATTAGAAGAAAATTATCTAACAAAAATTGATAAACAACAAAGAACACCTTTGGAGTTTGGTATGGCTACCGTCAACACTTCAGTAAAACTCTAATTTTATTAATTAAAAAGAGTACAAAACTATATCCTATATGAAACCCTAGATTACAAGGATATGGCCAATATATAGGTTTCGGAGAATCAAACCTTAATTTGAGTACAAGTGAAAAACTACAAAATTATATCGAAGCCCTGCAGAAAAATCACCTAGAGTGGGCCCCACTTTGCTGCCAATTGGCAGCTAATGCTGCTAAATAGCGGCAAAACCCTAAATTTTTTTCCTAGTTTTTCTTCTGCATAAGTCTCTTGTCTTGTTCTTTTAATTTTGATGACTGTATTGAACTTTAACTTTCTGCAGCATTATAGTCTTGTTGTTTTGCTCACTTTTAACTTTTTTTGGACTTGCTTTTCTAATCTGGCTTTGAGTTATGCATCTCCTTGTAGGAATATGTTTACCTAAAAAGCACACTAAAAATACCGAGTAGTATTATATAAATACAAAAATAGATAATATAGAGCTTATAAATATGTAACATATGACACTCATCACTCCTCCACACCTATCTTTCGCTAGTTCTCGAGCAAAACCTAAGCCTAAAAAGAAAAAGAAAAATCCTAACTCACTTTTGCAGAAATCGCGATTGCACTTAGCATGTGCAACAAGCCATTAAATCTCTAGGTTACCCTAGTGGACGAGTGGTGTCTCGTGAGGGTTTGTAGTGAATATACCCACAAAATTTATGAAGAAAATAGATTAAGGAATAAAGAAAAGAAAAATAAGTATAACAAAAAATCAAGAAAAAAAAAAAAATATACAAAAGAAAGAAAAATATTTTTTTTGATATTTTCTTCAATTAATCTTACTAATATACAAACTTAAGAGAACATTTAGATTATCAATTTTTAAGTTAAACGTCATATTAAATATACTTATTATTTTAATCAAAAGATTAAATCCTTTCTTTGAATACCCACTAACAGATAATTCACTGGCTCTTATACATCTACGTGTACGTGTGATAATCTACTTGGGCCTTGGACTCTAACTATAACTCATGATTCATCTCCTCTCTCATAATATTCTTTTTTAAAGAATATTTCACCTTTCATACGAATATTCATGCTTACTTAGGCGCAAAGTACCCGATTACTCGGATCATACTCTATTTTTCACTCTTGATGCTATTGCCTTAATACTAGGCTCACCCCCTTTTTTGTCTCTCTTGAGAATATTGCCTTAATATTAGCATCACCCTTTTTTTCTCACTTTTTTTTGAGGCTATTGCCTTATTATCAGGCTCACCCCTTTTTTTTTTCTTTTTTCTTTTCTTTATTTAGAGAGAGAAGACTACTCAATAGTTATCATATTTGTCCTTAACCTAATAAATTATTGTGAAGTAAAAAATAGATGTACACTTACCTCAAAATTACTGTTAGCAGTATTTATTTTTCGGATTTTAATGTTTTTCCTAAAATTTTGAGTGTATCATCCAATCTACTCTCCTATTAAATTTTAAATTTAAATTTATTCTTTTATTTATAATTAGGTTGATATATTGATGAAAATATATAATAATTTTTTTTAGTTTTGATTGTTTTTTAATTTTTTTAGTTAGTTATCCTAAGAACTACCCGAAGTGTAAAATAAAGAAATCTAAAAATCTAAAAATAAAATAATAATTCTAAAAAAACTAAAAAACCTAGAAAAACACGAAAAAAATATCCTCACCCACTCCCCCACACCTAAACTTGTGTATGCTCTCATACACGAACCAAGGGTGGTAAAATAAATATGAAAACTATTATACAAATAATGAGAGTCGTAAAAATTTACGATCTCAATATTGTCACCCTATTAATGCATGGAAAGCAGTTACGACCTCTTTCTCGCTTTCCACTTTCATAGTATGTGTATTTTAAATGTGAAGTGGATGCATTATTGTATTTCATCATCCTCCTACAAGTTACAAAATTACTTGTCTGTACTTTATGCTGCCCTCATTTTTTCTTTGTTCACATGTAAGCATTAATAATTGGGTTAAAGAATTCTTTATTATAAACCTTCCAATCATCGTTAATAACAAGCACACATGTAGACATATCATGAGGTGATAAGAGTGCAGTATGATCAAGTGAATGTGGTAGTGGCCCTTCTAACTCACGAAGTAATGCGAGCACCTCTGCAAACAAATCCTTAAAACTTTGCTCATAAATCAATGACATACTTGCACAAGTATCATCATATATAGAATCAGTATGTATCAATTCATCTAATAATATGAGCTCATCTTCGAAAATTTGCTCAAATGAGGGTTCATCATCAGTGCAAGAGGTAGAATAAGAGTGCAAACTATGAATCATGTTTAACTCAATGAGGGAGCTTGTTGTGTGCTCATCTATATTGAATATGTTCAATGCCATAGTTATATTCCCAAATGATAGCTTCATGAGGCCACTCCTGCAATCAATTAATTCATTTGATATTGTAAGGAATGGTCTGTCCAAAATAACGAGAATTTGATTCCATGAATTGGAAATTGACTCAGTTTCTAAGACAATAAAATCTATAGAAAAGATAAACTCATCGATCTTAATGAGCACATTTTCAACCATACCAAGAGATTTCTTGATCAAACGATCAACTAACTGTAATATGATTTTGGTAGGTTGAAGTTTTTCTAACCCTAGTTGCTGATAAACAGTGTAAGGAAGCAAGTTGACACTTACTCCTAAATCAAGCAATGTCCTATCAAATGTAGTGTTTCCAATGGTGCATGAGATTGTGGGGGAAACTGGATCTTTGTATTTTACAGGTATGGAGTTAGAGAGGATATGCGATATATTTACAGAAAGAAAATTTTTCTCAGGAACATTTCTTACTCGTTTCTTAGTACACAAATCCTTAAGAAACTTGGCACAAATAGGAACTTGTTGTATAATATCAAGGAGTGGAATATTAACTTTCACCTGTTAAAATGTTTCAAGAATCTTCTCTACTTGCGGTGAAGACTTCCTAAGCCAATTGGGATATGGTGCTTTCGGTTTAGAAACAGGTTCTTCCAAATGAGCATGTGATGGTAATGGAGGTGATGGAGATAGATGTGGAGAAAGAGATGGAAAAGATGGTGTAGCCTGCAAATTGGTAGTAGTGAGATTAGGGGCAATGGCTATATTATTGTCCACTGACTTGCCAGATCTGAGCATGTGAATGGCATTGCATTGGTGAATATGGGATAAAACAGACTGAGATGAGTTAGAGTTGGGGATCATTATTGGTTGGCTTGGAAAGGTACCCAGCCCCGCTCTGTGTGGCTAACTGTCCAACCTGCTCTTCTATATTTTTGAGCGACTGAGAATTTGCAAGAAGTTATTAGTCGGTCCGTTATATAAAATCAGTAGACACTTTTATTAAATTTTGCATTTGTGTGTTTAAATTGGACGTCGTCTTGAAATGGTTCTCCATATCCCTTTTAAGTGTCATTATCCGTTTGTCATAATCATTGTTAGACTCTGCTGTGAATATGATTGATTATGCACAGGTGGTCTATTCTGGTTGTTTCCTTGATTTGAAGTATTTGGGTGTTGATAAGCACCCACTTTTGGTCTTAGAAACTGACCATTAGATAGAGACTGCATGTTAGAATTGGGGGCTCCCTGATATTGCCACTGACCCCATGAGAGATTTGGATGGTTCCTCCAGTTAGGATTGTATGTAGGAGTATAAGGATTGTTCATGGATCATTGATACAAGGTGTTAGCCTGCTCAAGTGTGGGACCCGTGAGATTCATTAATAATGGACACTTTTCCATAAAATGATTTAGATTTCCGCAATTAAAGCATGTGGGACTTTGTATTTGATTCACTTGACCCACTAGTGAGCACTAGGAGTCCCCAACGTCTCAATTCTCCTCATAAGGGCTGCAATCTTAGCTTCGGCAGCAATAGAGCAGTCGACGCTATGAATCCCACCCTTATGCACAGAAATTGATGCATTGGATTTCTTAACGGGACTCTTGAACTGTATAGTTTTCCATGATAGGTCCTCAAGGAAGTCCCATGCTTCATTCTCATTCTTTCTCATGAAATCTCCCTGACACATGGACTCAAAAAGAGTTTTGGATGCGTAATCGAGTCCTTCGTACATAATTTGACACAACTGCCACTTTTTTATCGTATGGTGGGGGGAACTGAGCTAATAGATTTTTGAGCCGTTCGAAGTATTTCCAGAAGGGTTCTCCTGGCACTTAACAGAATTGATTGATTTGATTCTGAATTTTTGTCGTCTTGTGCATGGGATAATACTTCTTAAGAAATACCGTGACAAATTCATCCCAAGTAGTAATTGAATCAATAGGCATACTGTACAATCACTTCTTGGCATTATCCTTGAGAGCGAATGGGATGAAGCGGAGTTTAATTGCGTCCTTCGATAAGTGTTGTTGTTTAATCATCACACACACTTTCTGAAATTCACTGATAAATAGATATGCATCATTAGAATTATAACCAATGAATTTAGAAAGCATGCTAATGTATTGCAGCTTCAATTCATGGTGATTACCCGCTGCGTGTGGGAGTTTGATGCATGATGGTAGTGATGTGCGCAACGGGTAATATCGATCCTGAAAGATCTGAATCGATGGCCCATCTTGTCTCCCACGAACAAATCTGATCTCACTAATCGACCAAATTAATCACAGGTGGTCCAATGTGCCATGAACCAGAGACCGTGAGTAGATGCGTGAGTTTTCTAAACTAATGCAAGAAGTGGGGTGTGGTGAAGATGAAACGGTGGAAGAAATATGATCAAAGAAAATGTGATGACTTATAAGTTCTAATTTTTTATTTTTTTAATATCTTTTTACAGAACCAAAGATCCAAAATATAGAAATAGTGAAAAATAGGGGGAGAAACTCACCAAATTTTCCACTAAATGGCGGCAATTGCCACTGTTTAGTGGCTAACTAAGGAGTTTGGCTCCCTAGTTTTTGTAGTGTAATTCTGAGACTTTTCTCGTCCCCTTTTGCTTCCTGTATTTGAACTTCCAGGTCCCTGCATACTCGACACACACTGTTAACCTGTAAAATGTTAGAAAAAGCAAGAAAAACACCATTGATCCCTTGCAACGACGCCAAAAACTTGATGTGAAATATCTAATGCAAGCATACAGTGTCGGTTATAGCGCTTTAAAGGTTGTTTCCACATGGATCTAAAGTGTTTTTGCATTCTTACTAATTCTATTATACTAACAGACTAACAAAAGATTCTAAATTGAATTTGAGTTATTCTAATTAGTCTGGAATATAAAATATACTAGTTTCCAACCATGAATTACTTCTATTATCTTCTTCAAACAACAACAACAACTAAGACTTTTATCCCAAGTATTTGGGGTATGCTACATGAACTAAAAAAAGAATCACGCCGGATAGATCACTTTGATATTCCTTCTCCATTCATTTCTATCAAGTAATATCTCCTTATTAAACCTCTAGACTCCATATCTTTGCGTATCACCTCCATCTATATTTTTTTGGTCTTTCCTTTATTCTTTTAACTTGTCCTACATTGATAAACTCCCCTCAAACTGGTGTACTTGTAGACCTACGTTGCACATGACCAAACCATTGTAAGCGATTTTCTCGCATCTTCTCATCGATGGGAGCTACACCTATATTAGCATGAATATCTTTATTTCTCACTTTATCATTCCTAGTGTTGCCGCACATCAAACAAAGAATGCGCATCTCTACTACACTTATCTTTTATGAATGATATTTCTTTATAGCCCAACATTTCGTACTATATAATAAAGCTGGCCTAATAGCAGTTCTATAAAATTTTTCTTTCAATCTTAACGGAATGTTATGGTCACATAAAACTTCTGTTGCTCTCCTCCATTTCAACCAGCCAGCTTGTATCCTATGGTTAAAATCATTATCGATCTCTCCATCATTCTGAATAATAGAACCCAAATATCTAAGCTGACTACTTATTTATATCTCTTGCCTATCCAGTTTTACAACATTATAATTTATGGTCTGTCGTTTACTAAATTTACACTCCATATACTCTGTTTTAGACCTACTCAATTTAAAACCTCTAGATTCTAATGTATGCCTCCATAACTCTAACTTGGTATTTACTCCTACTCTTGTCTCATCAACTAAAATAATATCATAAGCAAATAGCATACACTGAGTTATCTCATCCTGAATGGCTTTAGTAACATCATCCATCACTATAGCAAATACGAATGGGCTCAATGCAGATCCTTAATGCAATCCAATTATGATAGAAAAATCACTTGTTAAATCACCACATGTTCTAACATTGGCCACTATTCTATCATACATATCCTTAATTATGTCGATATACTTGATGGGAACTCTTTTCTTCAAAAGTGTCCACCAAAGTATCTCTCGTGGAACCTTATCATAGACTTTCTCTAAGTCAATAAATACCATATGCAAATCTCTACTTCTCTCTCGGAATCACTCTATAAGTTGACGAAGTAAATGAATAGCTCCTGTCATCGATCGTCCCGGCATAAATCCAAACTTGTTCTCTGATATTTTAACCGTTTGTTGTAATCTATGTTCAATTACCCTTTTCCAAAGTTTCATAGTGTGATACATGAGTTTTATTCCTCGATAATTATAACAAGTCTGAATGTCGTCCTTATTCTTATACAAAGATATTAGGATACTCTTCCTCCATTCATTTGGTATTTTTTTAGTTTGCCAAATCTTGTTAAAAAGATCTATTAGCCACCTTACACTAATCCCTCCTAAGTTTTTTATACCTCTATATGAATCTCATCTGGACCAACAGTTTTTCTAGATTTTATCATCTTCAAAGCCTCTTTTACTTCAGATATTCAATTCTGCGTATAAAACTATGATTCATATTCTCACATTAAATAGTAAGATCTCCCAAATTTTGAGTAAAACTACCATTATATAATGTATCAAAATAATTTTTCTATCTTTCTTTAATCTCTTCATTTCGAACTAGAACCGTCTGATCCTCATCTTTAATACACTTTACAGTATATAAGTTTTTAGACTTTCTCTCTCTTATTCGAGCAATTCTATATATATCCTTTTCTGCCTCTTTATTATCTAATTTCTCGTACAATTATTTATATAATTTAGTTTTTACAACCCGAACAACTTTCTTAGCCTCATTCTTTGCTAGTTTATACTTCTCAAAACTTATTCCATTATTATTATTATTATTATTATTCAAATATCTCTAATGGTCTCGCTAAATCTTAATAATATTTTTTACCTCTTCATACCACTATGATGTATCCTTATATGGTGGAGCACCACCTCTTGATTCACCGAATATATTTTTAACTATAATTTTAATGCAGCTAACCATTTTATTTCATCTTGTTGGCAGTGAAAATTTCTAAGTAAATAGAGTTTTCCACAACAGAACGCGGAGCTAACTCTGTAGCTCCGCGTTTTGGCTATATTAGCCTCACGTTTGAACGAAACGCGGAGCTATTCAATAGCTCTGCATTAGTTTCCCGTTCTGGTTCTTTAGCTCCGCATTTTGATGAGATTATCTCCGCGTGAGCAGATAACCAGAATATCAAATTGATTGAGATTAAGACTTGGGCTTATCCAAATACCCAAATTGAGTCCAATTAGAACTCTAAATCAAGAGATTTAAAGCAAAACTAAGATATTTGATTGGAATCCTTGATGAGAGCAAATTCTATTTAAATAGAAACTCTCATATGATCCTAAGGCTATAAATACCCTCTTGTGGAAGCCCTAGAGGTCTTATTTTCTTCTCTTTTTCGGTATCTTGGAGAATTCAAGTTATGCATAGAGCCTTGAGTTCGTGAAAGACTAGAGAAGATCGTCTACAGTCGGCCGTCATCTTCAAGAGAGAAGAGCTCGACGTCAGATTGTCCAAAAGAGTTGCTTGACAGATCCCATCGCCACAGATCTCACAAATCATTGTAAAAGAGAGCTATTGAGATATAAAATCCTCTCGTTTGTTCTTTCTTTTTCTTGTTCTCTTTCGTTGTAATTTAAGCTAATTCAATGGAAGGAAAGCGGAGAAATTCCACTGCGAAGAAACTGGCGACCACAGTGGGAGCTGTCTCTTTCACTAAAGAAGAGATTGTGGCGCAGTCAGATGTCAATATGATCGGATCCGACGTAGACATGCTTGTCATTGAAATCGACCAGCAGAAGTACTAGGAGTACCTCTCCTCTGAATCAGGTAACCTGGACGAGACACGACACTATCGTCGCGTGCGCTCCAATATCCGAGCAACGGGTAAAAAGGTATCCACCGATGAACGGGGATCCTTGGAGACCACGGTCATAGAGCCGATGTTTGGGCAGGAAATCCTAACAGAGGATGGCCTCTCTACTGCCGAAGAAGACCTGGGAACTGGATTGACTAGAACCCAACTCCGAAATAGAAATCGGAGAGCAAGGCGAAAAGCCCTCAAAGCCCGCCTTGGACGTGAGGTTAACGTCATAGAACGCGAGGCTATGGTCCCTCGCAAACTGGCTCACGCTAATCGCGAGACTAGTCATTATCGCGTTAAATGCGAAGCAACAACTTGCGTGAATCGCAAGGAAAAGCCAGCGTGTGATTTTCCGCGCGAGACTATTACTGAGCTTAGCGAGAAACGCGAAGCCAGTAAAACTTACGCTAGTCGCAAAATTTTTGACACTCGTGAGAAACGCGAGTATAAAATCTCCTTAAAGCCAGCATGTGATTTTCCATGCGAGGCTACTACTGGGCCTAGCGATAAACGCGAAGCCAGTAGCACTTGCGAGAAACGCAAGACTTTTGACACTCGCGAGAAATGTGAGGATAAAAATTCCTTAAACCCAGCATGTGATTTTCCATGCTAGGCTACTACTGGGCTTAGCGATAAACACGGAGCCAGTAGCACTTGCGAGAAACGCAAGACTTTTGACACTCGCGAGAAACGCGAGGATAAAAATTCCTTAAAGCCAGCATGTGATTTTCCATGCGAGGCTACTACTGAGCTTAGCGATAAACGCGGAGCCAGTAGCACCTGCAAGAAACGCAAGACTTTTGACACTCACGATAAACGCGAGGATAAAGATTCCTTAAAGCCAGCATGTGATTCTCCATGCGAGGCTACTGCTGGGCTTAGCGAGGAACGCGAAGCCAGTACGACTTGCGATAAACGCAAGATTTCTTACACTCGCGAGAAACGCAAGAATAAAAATTCCTTAAAGTCAGCGTGTGATTCTCCACGCGAGGCTAATACTGAGCTTAGTGAGAAACGCGAAGCCAGTAGTACTTGCGAGAAACACAAGATGCCTCACCTCCGCGTAAATCGCGAAGATGATTGGCAGATTATCGTCAATCGTAAAAATCGCGCTAGACGCGAAGTTATGACTTGTGTTAATCACAAAAATAAGCCAGCATGCAGGAATTTTCTTCCACACGGGGCTAAGATTCCAGAAGGGAAACTTCTGAAGAAACGCCAAGCCAGCGTAAAATGCGAGGCTAGCGTAGCAAAATGCGGAGCTATTCTTCAGGCCTGCGACACAAAACTCGAAGATAACTTTCAGCTCCGCGCTCTAAAACGCGAAGCTATTTCTCAGCTCCACGTAGGTCAACCCGAATACAAAATCAGGGCTGATTGTCGCATCAATGGACCAGAACTAGACTCCAGTAATCTCAAGAAGCTTCAGTGGGCTCCTGGACCCTCTCAGCAAATGAGTGGACCCCACAACTCCATGACTAAAGTCACCGACCTCAGGGAGTACTTAACCAAGAAGAGAAGCATAGAACAAGTTCAATCTAAATCTTCTTGTCATTGCCAACAACTTATGACAGTAGTATCCGCTGTAGTAGATAATTGTTGCTGCAATAAGAATAGGGTATCGGTGTTCGATCGATTAACCGAGTCAGACAAAAACCCTGCTAAGAAAACGAAAGCTACTCCCCGAAAAAAATGGAGAATTGTAACCTCCAATATGGTCGGAAAGGGGAAGATGGTTGTAGAGACATATGATGATTCGGAATCAAGTGATGAGGAACCCCATCACAACACCCGACTTAAGTCAGGAGCTGTCCCACCTCAAAACTATAAGAAACTTGCAAAAGGTTCTTATGACGACGACAACGATAACTCAGCTATAGCTTCACCTCGTTCCTCTGCATCATCTCGGCTACAAAAGTCAGCATCACATATGGCGGATAAATCTGGCGACATCGATAAAAGATTTGAAACCCAAGAAAAGATGATTCGGGAGCAACAAAAGACAATTGAAGATCTTAGAATGATGCTCTCGAAAGTAGTCGAGAATACTCAGAAGATTGTTGAGGATAATGCTAAGAAAGAAAAAGAAATCTTGTTCAACAAACTGAACGAGGAAGATAAAGAAGAGAAAGCCCACTCAACACATGAGGACGAGGACAAATATTCTTTTCATGATCCACATGAAGAGGAAATTGAGAAATTGCAAAGTCAACTCGAAGCGCTAATGCATAAAAAGGAGTTGAAAGAATCGGGGGTCTTAAGACCATATCCACCTGAATGGGATTTGGCACCCTACCCAGAGAAATACAAGCCGCTCAAATTAGAGCCATATGACAGGAAGGGGTCTCCTAGTCAACACATTTATTATTTCTTGTCTCAAGCAGGACATTTGATGGGCAATGACCCAGTAATGACCAAGGTATTCGCAAGTACCTTGCGAGGGCCTGCCTTTACTTGGTTTATGCAGCTGCCCCCAGGTACTATTAATACCTGGTTTGATATGGAGAAACTATTTCTCTCACGCTTCTTTGAGGATGATACCAAAATTATGGTTCATTCCCTCCTTGCGACTAAACAAGGGGAACAAGAAACCATCAAAGACTTCATAGAAAGGTTCCGGGAGAAGTCCGTGCATTGCAAACACGGAATGGTCCAGAAAACTCTAGTCAAGACATGTCGACATAATTTTAAGACTAACGTGCTCCTAAAAATGGGGGCCGTAGAGTTTAGGACATGGAGGGATTTGCTTAAATAGAGAGAGCAAGCCGAAGATTTGATTCACCGAGTTGAAGAGTCTCGTGGATCAAAAAGTACCGGAAGTAGTAGGCCATACGCCCAAAATAACAATAAAAATAAAGGTAAAGCGGCAATGGCATCAGAGGCAGCTCCACAAAAGACAAATCCTCCGAGTCCAAAGCTCCAAAATCAAAAGGGCACAGGCAAAATAGGCCTCAACAGGAGAGGGCCTATAATTTCAAGGTGGAACAGGCGCCCACCCTTTTTCACCTCCTCCTTAGGAAGGGAATGTTGAAACTTCCAGAAAATAGGAAGTCGGAAGACGCTGGTAAGACCAATGACCCCAACTATTGTCTCTACCACCGGAATGTTGGACACCCTACTAGGGATTGTTACCCTCTAAAGAACATAATCCAAGCACTGATAGAAGCTGGAGTTCTGACGCTTAAAGAGGAACAAAAGAAAGTCACGGCCAATATGGCAACCATAGTGGTTGGAACCCATGAATTCCCCGCAGGGGTAACCCCAATTCCAAAGGGGAAGTTGGTTACGAAAAACCATGACCCGCACAATAAGGCTCAAGAAGGACTTGTCCCCGTGACAACCCAAAAGGGGGAAGTTATGTGGGTCCACCCTGATTTACTACAGGATGAACAGTGGACTACCACAGGGGGTCAAAGGAAAAAGCGGACTGTTAATACCATCTCCATAGAGATAAAGGAAGAATATATAGCTTCGGGAGCCTTCACAGATTCTGAAGAAGAGCCCGAAATAATGGCCACTCATCAAAATGGGGTGGGCCCTTCCAATACTCGGTCTGGCAAGCCATACCTCAAGGATTACACCAGAGTAGACCCAAAGAACATATACGGGGAACTCGCGAAGCCCACAAAACAAAAGGGACTTCGTTTCCAGAAGAATCCTGTTAGAAATGAAGAGGCCAAGGAGACTACCTTCAAATTCGATATAATCGCTCAGTTAGTGAATATCCCAACACGAGTAACACTTTACGAATTGTTGAGATTATCAAAATCAACACGTGATGCATTAAGAGAGGCCCTGGCAGACTCTGAGTCATTTTTGGCTCAGATCGTCGAGCCGGCCGATGAGGAACAGTACTCTTGCCCCAGCTGTCATCAAGTAAGGAGGCAGGTCCCACAAATTACCTTCTCTCCGGAGGACATGCAGGTAAGGAATATAAACCATAATAGGCCTTTATATTTCACCGGATATGTCAGATCCACCAAGGTGGAACGCATTCAAATCGATCCGGGGTCTGCACTAAGCGTTATTCTCAGAAGGCTAATGCAACTATTGGTAATATCTCCTCATCATTTGACGCCTACAAATACTACTATCTACTGATTCAATGCTAATAACAGCTGTCCTCTTGGCAAAATCCGACTACGGTGCCAAATTGGAGATTTAAGGACGGAGGTTACATGCTACGTTATAGACGCAGATACTTCTTATAACATCTTGTTGGGACGACCTTGGATCCACGCATATATGATAGTCCCGTCGACTCTCCACCAGTGTATGAAGTACTGTGACGAACAGGAAGAAATTCGGACACTAGTTGCAGATAGGCAACCATTCAAGGGACTAGAGAATTACTTCACGGACGCCAGGCTCTACAAACCGGTCCATGAGGTCCCGTACGACAATCGCAGCAGGCTTCAAAAGCCCGATGACAGCGGCAATGAAGCCGACACGGAGTACGAGTCTCCCGAAGATAACGATGGGGGTGATTATGAAATCAACCCTCATATAGATTTTAATTTAAATTTTGATAGTAATGTAGCTGATGTAGTAGAGAGTGAGTGGGTTATCAATGAAAACATAAAGTTAGTCTACGAGCCTGTTGTAGCTACTGAATCTGAACCCTTTTGTACTTCCACTGAAGTGGATGGCCTGTCCGAGCTTGAAGTTCTGGCGGCATACCATTTACCCCTCAGGTCATTCTTCCTCTCTCAATAAAAAATAACTAAGGGACAAGGTCACTTCTTTGAGGTGCCTCCTCGATAGGGGTCTCAAAAGCCGATCATGTTCGGCAAAGTAATTACGTCGCCTCGACAAAGACAAAATAATGAAAGTGATGAACAAACATCACCTCAATTTCACTTATATGAACAGAAATCCCGACAAATGATGGAGAAGATGGGTTATAATTTCACCCAGAAACCGGGGTTAAACTTTGGAAAAGGGCGACGGAATATCATACCCTCATTTAGACCGAGAGGAAAGAGCCCAGACTATTATCAAAAGACTCGCAGGGGGTTGGGCTATGTATCTACTCCTCCCTCACCTCCGTGCCAATATCAGGATAGATCTTCGTTCGATGAGGATTTAAACCCACTTGACCATGACTCGGATCAAAGTACTGGCGCTTAGTTTCAATCTTTGACAGCCAATATGGTTTCAGCCGCACTGGAAAGCGACGAGGAACCAATTGATGTTCAAGTGATTCCTGGGCTAAGCATATGGACACTCTCTGGGATGTCTGCTTTGAACAGCGTGACACGCCCACAGAAGACAAATTAGTACAAGTTAACATGGGAATGAAAGCAAACCCAAAACCCATCTTCATAAGCGACACGTTAACTCCCTTCGAAAAAGAGGAACTTATATCTCTTATCAAAGAGTATATAGACGTGTTCGCATGGAGTTATGAAAACATGCCTGGGCTTGACCTTCAAATTGCCACGCACCGGTTAAATATTAAAGAAGATGCCAAACCAGTTAAACAACAGCAAAGGCGCTTTCGACCGGAATTGATGGAGGCAATAGTTGCTGAGGTCAACATGCTTATAAAATCCGTGAAGAGCAACATCCTGATTGGGTGGCTAACATAGTGCCGGTTCGTAAAAAGAACGGCAAAATCCGGATATGCATCGATTTTAGAGATCTGAACGCTGCTTATCCTAAAGATGAATTTCCACTCCCCATCACCGATGTGATGATTGATAATACTTGCGGTTATGAGAGGATGTCCTTTATGGATGGCTTCTCAGGCTATAACCAGATTAAAATGCACCAAGATGATGAAAAGCACACGGCTTTCAGAACGCCGCTGGGGGTATACTGTTATACGGTGATGCCTTTCGGATTGAAGAACGCCGATGCCACCTACCAACGTGCAATGAGCGTCATATTCAAAGAACACCTGCGCAAAACGGTAGAGTGTTATGTAGATGACTTAGCGGTCAAAAGCAAGAACAAAGAAGATCATCTTCATGATTTAAGAACGGTCTTCGATTTTATGCGAAAATATCATCTGAAGATGAATCCCACTAAGTCTTTTATGGGGGTGTCCAGCGCGAAATTCCTTGGGTTCATAATAACCTCAAAAGGAATTTTCCTTGACCCCAAAAAGGTGAAAGCGATTAGCGAAATACCACCGCCCCGTAATCTAAGGAATTAAGGGGGTTACAAGGAAAGTTAGCCTATATCCGGCACTTCATCTCCAATTTATCAGGGCGATGCCAGCCATTATCTAAACTCATGAAAAAGGGAGTTACTTTCGTATGGGATGAGGCATGTCAACAGGCATATGACGATCTCAAAGAATATCTCATTAAACCTCCTGTTCTTATGGCACCGGTCCCTTGGCAGCCATTTCTTATATATGTAAGGGCCATGGATGATGCTTTAGGAGCGTTACTTGCTCAATATAATGAGCATGGCCATGAACATGCTCTTTATTACTTAAGCAGGACAATGATCAGAGCCGAGCGTTGGTATACTCCGATCGAAAAAGAATGTTTAGCCCTAGTGTTCGCTGTTCAGAAAATGCGACACTATCTTTCAGGGCAAACGATACATGTCATATCACGGGTTAACCCCTTGAAAATTCTGATGACAAAACCAGGATTCTTAAACGGCCAATTGGAAAAATGGGCACTGCTACTATCGCCATATGATATACACTTCGTCCCTCAAAAAGCCATGAAGGGACAGGATTGCCGATTTCCTTGCAGACCATCTAATTTGGTCCAATTCCAAACAGACGTCAGAGGTCAACACAGTTAGCAAAGAACAACCATGGAAAATATTCTTTGATGGTGCTGCCAGACGATCTGCTGCTGGAGTGAGGGTTGTGCTAATATCCTCACATAAACATATATTGCATAACGGTTACTCATTAACAGAACCGTGCACGAATAATGTGGCGGAATATAACGCGCTCATTATTGGCTTAAAAATGGCTCTGCAACTGGGGGTGAACTATCTAGAGGCATATGGAGACTCTAAGCTCATCGTCAACCAGATGATGGGTGAGTATAAAGTCAGACATGAAGCCCTCATCTCCTATCATCAGCTAGCCATTGAGCTAGCAGGATATTTTGAACAATTATATATATATCATATATCTCGGAATGAGAACGTCTATGCAGATGCTCTTGATGCATTAGCTACAACATTGGCGATCCCGCCGGGTGAAGCTAAAAGCATCACTATTGGTAGCGAGGAACTCCTCCACCCAGATACGGTATTCCAAGCCAAAGAGGTGTGCCAGACAAGCTTAATTCTGGAACTCCATGATTGGCGATTTCCATTTATAGATTACGCCCTACATGGGATACTACCAGAGGATCCAAAGGAGGCCGCCTCGATAAAGAGGAAGGCCCAGAGATTCTACTTTGATCGTACACTTCAAACTTTGTATAGAAAATCAAATGATGGTTTGCTGCTACGCTGCATATCAAAAGCAGAAGCAGATGAAGTGCTGAGGAAAACACATGATGGAGTATGTGGAGCTCATCATCCCGGTCCAAAACTCGGAGACTGCATAAGAAGGCTAGGATACTACTGGCCGAAGATGATTACAGAGGCAACGGCATACACTAAAAGGTGCCATGCATGCCAAGTACATGCCAATTTTATTCATCAGCCCCCAGAATACTTGCACAATACTGTTGCTAGTTGGCCATTTGAGGCTTGGGGAATGGATATTGTGGGGCCTATAACTCCCCCGTCGTCTAGAGGACATCGGTTTATTCTTGCAATAACCGATTATTTTTCAAGATGGGCCGAAGCCGTGCCCAAGAGAGAAGTGAAAACGACAGATGTGATTAAGTTCATCAAGCATCATGTCATTTACCATTTTGGCATCCCCGAAGGATCATTCATGATAATGGACCGCAATTCATCAGCCAGGGGTTCTCAAGATTCTGTGATAAGTTCAGAATCAAAGATATTGCTTCGATGCCATATAACCCCGCAGCAAATGGGTTAGCTGAAGCTTTCAACAAGACGATCATTAAACTCCTTCGAAAGTTTGTCTCTTCCAACAAACGAGACTGGGATGAAAAACTAGGAGAGTGCCTGTGGGCTTATCGTACCACCGTTCGCACCCCGACAAAAGCTACCCCGTTCTCCTTGGTTTATGGAAGTGAGGCCGTCTTGCCTCTCGAAATCTAGATACCATCATTAAGAGTGGCCTTAGCCACAAAGATGACGACAGAAGAACGCCAACAACTAAGATTGCAAGAACTAGAGGCGTTAGATGAAAAACGTCTCAGGGCTCAACAGCAAATTGAGTTGTATCAAGTCCGAATCTCGCGAACATTCAATAAGAGCGTTAAACCAAGGACCTTTAAATAAGGAGACTTGGTTTTGGCTATTAAAAGGCCAATGATTCTAACCCACAAGAATAAGGGTAAATTTGAACCCAAGTGGGAAGGACCGTTTGTTGTGGAGACGGTATACTTTAGTGGAGCCTATCGCTTAATGAACCAGGGTGGTGATAGGATGATGATGCCGATCAATGGCAAATTTTTGAAGAAATACTATGCCTAAACTAAACCAGAATGATGACAGAGTAACTGTCACATCTGGTTCAGATCACTAGGAGTATAACCATCCACTTGTTCAAGTTACGCAGATGAGCAATTGAACTTCTTGCTTAAAACTAGGCATGCGCAATTAGGCACCTCTGCCGAAATCTGGTGATCCTGACCCAATCATCTTGGTATGTGCAGTTCAAGTTACGCATGAGAGCCTTGAACCGCCTCCACTTGTTCAAGTTACGCAGATGAGCACTTGAACTCTTTGCTAGGCATGCGCAATCTGGCGCCTCTGCCGAAATCTGGTGATCTTGACCCGATCATCTTGGTATGTGCAGTTCAAATTACGCTTGAGAGCCTTGAACCGCCTCCACTTGTTCAAGTTACGTAGATGAGCACTTGAACTCTTTGCTAGGCATGCGCAATCTGGCGCCTCTGCCGAAATCTGGTGATCTTGACCCGATCATCTTGGTATGTGCAGTTCAAGTTACGCATGAGAGCCTTGAACCGCCTCCACTTGTTCAAGTTACGCGGATGAGCACTTGAACTCTTAGCTAGGCATGAGCAATCTGGCGCCTCTGCCGAAATCTGGTGATCCTGACCCGATCATCTTGGTATGTGCAGTTCAAGTTACGCATGAGAGCCTTGAACCGCCTCCACTTGTTCAAGTTACGCAGATGAGCACTTGAACTCTTTGCTAGGCATGCGCAATTAGGCGCCTCTGCCGAAACCTGGCAATCCTGACCCGATCATCTTGGTATGTGCAGTTCAAGTTACGCATGAGCGCCTTGAACCGCCTCTACTTGTTCAAGTTACGCAGATGAGCACTTGAACTCTTTACTAGGCATGCACAATTAGGCGCCTCTGCCGAAATCTGGAGACCCTGACCCGATCACCTCGGTATTAGCAGTCTAAGTTACGCAGTTGAGCCTTGGACTATTTTACCTGAACAACTAAATCATTTTGATGACAAGTTATCTGTTGTGCAAACAAATTTTGTAGCCAACAGGTAAAAGAATCAAAAGATTACCTTTATTCATCAATAAGGATGAAGTTACAAAGGATCAGTAAAGTTCTCTCTTTTATTGCAAGATTCTTATTACAAAAAGAATGAAGAATAAAAGAATAGAAAAGAATTATGGATCTCCTAGAAGTTTCAATTTATTTGTTGTCTTGTCAATCACTTGACGACGAGTTTCCTCCACGGAGTGTTGGGCCTGCCGGCGTAAATCATCATCATTTATTGCCAGTTGTTGGGCCAACTGCTGACGAGATTCTTCAATAGTACGGCTCCTCATTATGCCTTCCTGTTCGAGCTGTCCCTTTTGAAGAATCATCTCTTCCCGTTTCTTAACGGATTCCCCTAACCGAGACTCACTGGCTTACAGAATAGCTCGAGCCTTAGCAATGGTCTCTCTGGCTCTAAGGATGGCGGCCTGACTCCCCTCAATCTCGAAGTCCACTATCTCTAATCCCCTGAGGATTGATTCTTGACTGGCTAGTAGTTCTGCCAACTCCGGAGACCAGACTTCATCTTGGTGTCTTAGTTCCTCTTGACGAGCCACCAACTCTGTCCGAAGACGCGCCGACTCGATTTCAGTGATCGCTTCCACATCCGCTTGGCGAATTATGTTTAGCATATTCACCTGATCTTCTAAAGCTTCGAGGCGGGCCTAGTAAGGAGCTGCTCGGTCTCGTCCCCCAATCCTTTCAATATTATCCAGATAGCTGGACAATATTGGACGTCCAAGATTAAAGAAATCTCTTCCGTCAAGAATCATCCCGATACATCTCCTTAGCAACCACATAAAGTCATTAACACTGTGCTTGAAGAATTCTTCAAGAGGGTCCGCAGTGTCTGTGTTTAAAGCAGGCAGCGTTAAGGAAGATGTTGCTAGAGGAGGAGTGGCGTCCGTTAGGGCCGAGGAAGAAGAAGCCCGTCCCTGTATCAGATTTATAACATGCGGGGCCAGTAAAGCCAATATGGACTTGGCGGAACTGGAAACCCGAGGAGAAGTATCATTAGTACAGATCACTCGGGCAGCGCCACCAGCAGGGGTAGACGATGGTGTGTCTTCACCCGAAGTTCCTCCCGTGGCAGAAGTGGTTTCGAATGAGAACCTCAAATTTTCTTTATCTCCCACTGGCGGAGGACTCGGGGCTGGAGGAGTCACCAACGGCTCAACAGCCACAATGGTAGATGGCGTTAATACTGCTGGTTGGGGAGCAGAAGGCACACCAACAACCACCAGAAAGGTTTCTTCAGAGCAGACTCCGGGTGTCGGACATGGCAGACTTGGAGATGGGGTAGCCTCTTTTGCTGCGGCCGCGACAACCACCTCTGTCCTATCATCACTCCCGAGTTCATCGATTGGGGGAACTGAAGAAGGAACAGAGGAAGGATTTGTCGTAAAGTAGTCTGCGTCAAATTCATTAGCAGAACTACCTAAACCTCCCGCCGAGCCAGTTGTGCCAGAATAATCAACCTTCTCTTCAGACTCTCCCTTGGTAGTCGAATGCATCAGCGAATGGGACTGACCACCTACAAAAAGCAAACAATCAGTGTTACATATAATGATAAAATGAATAAATAGAATGTAAGAGCCATACCAGGAGAAACAAGTTCAGTGGTCGGACTTGAAGGGGGAGCCATTGCTGTTTCCAGGAGCACACCCGTTTCGCTACCCAGGGGTTGCGTCGCGGAATGATCAACAGATTCTGCGGTTGGGAGAGAGACCTCAGTAGCTCTTGGAGCTTCAGCAGGTCTACTCTCCTCTGCCGGCGCCGGAGGCAGAGTTGAAGCCAACAAATCTGAAGCAAACTTGGCTGCCGCCTCTTGAGGGACTAAGATGGTCCCCGGAGCTAATTTCTGCTTCTTTTTCGCCGGTTAGCCTCTTACAGGTCCACGGCATTTAACGGTTGGACTCGAGGGACGGGGAGCCAAGTCTTGAGGGGCACCACCATCATCGCCGTCATCATCATTACCATTATCGTCATCACCATCAGAGTTGCCCAAGTCTGATGGATCGGCCGCCGCACCAAGGAATTCGTCCATTCCTTTCACCCTCACTCTTTTGGCTCCTTTGCGGCTAGCATAGAAGGCCTCTATCTCCTTGCAGCAGCTGCGGTTGATGGAGAAGTTTGGTACTTTAGCATTTGCAATGTTGTACCAGGTACAGAAGCTTAACACCATGCTTAGTTCTGGTGATTTCAGGGGTAGCATAAATTCTGCTCCGGTTCCTCCAGAAACAAAATAGAACTAGCCATGTGCCCCTGCATACAGATTTCCCTCGTACGCCAACTCTTTATTTGGATTTCCTACATAAAGCTGCGTATATCCAAATTGACAAGCAAATCTTCTCAGGATATACGGCTCTATGTAGCACATGGTGTCTTGCCTGTATACCAAGTGTCCGGGGCGAATATTCAACAACCACCAGAAAACCCCTGAAGATAAGTTGGTGAACTGGTCTGCTCCCAAAATATCTTTAAATTTAGATCCATACTCTCCCCAAGGGAAGTCTGGGAAGCAGTGGAAGATCTCGTAGTTTTGATGGTGACGGAATATCCTGCGGATTTGAGATATATAATTGCTCTTCCAGACAGAGCGCTCATACTTCTCTACGAAGTACGGCTTGTCAGTTGGGTTGTAATCTGCAACACTCATCAGCGATGGGCAGTGCATGACTAGCCATGCCATTAAATATGTATAGGGCATCTCTACCCTTGGGTTCGGTGTCTTCACCGTGACAGCTTCTTTGCTGCTTTACCCTTCCCAGCTTTGCCTTTATTCTTCTCCGTTGGCATGAAGCTGTTGTAAAGGGTCCGGAGCCCGCTTTGGAGGTTGGCAACCATTACTGGTAACAACCTGAACGGTCGACCATAGGCTAATAGAACGGCTGGATAGACGACATTCTTTGCGATGGCCTCCTTGGGAAGAGAAGGGACAACACATCTCTTTAACCAAAGTATCAGAAATCCCGCTAGCAGACCCCTGTCTGAAATTGGAAACTGTGCCTGGTAGTGGATGCTTTGAAAGACCGTGCCAGGACCAAATCCTCCTTCATTTGATTCGGTAGTGTATGATGTGGCTTCTAAGCTGGAGATACGCTCCTTCACTTCTTCGATACTAATGGAAGGGCGTCCGCGAACCATAGGGAGACTCTCCTTCAGATTAATGAAGAGATAGTCTGCCCACTTCTTATGGCCAATTCCCTGGTTCCTTACTCCAGCCAGGTCGGCACAAATATGATAGTGACACATCATTTCCCAGTAGGTCTGGTAGATGTGCTCATCCCCCGCTTTCAGCATCTTCAATTCTTCAGCAGTGGGGATATATTCCTCATTAGAAACTTTGCCCATTGATAAACCCGACACTTCAAACATCTCATAGAGAGCAAATCCAAGCTCACCCACTGGTGTAAAGAAGGTGTCGGTCTCGGGGTTATATATCTCCAGCAGGAAAAATAAGTGGTATGCACTTTGAGGCAAGCCAAACTGGACATTTCTAATGGCTTTGTATAAGCCAATTTTCTTTAGCGTCTGCTCATGGGTGTCCAGTATGTGTTTGACAAGTCTGAACCACCACATGTTGCCCGAAGAGTGGACCCATCCTATCATTCTAAAGTTTTTGGCAGGGTACTGACCACCCTTGGCCAAAAATTCGCTAAGGAAAGTCTTAGCACGAATCGGGACTTCACCAACAGGGTACAGTTTGGTGACTCTGCGTGGGAGGAGCCCCGTAATACATCTGGGGGGACCGTCTTGAAAGCCCCATTCGCGCCGAATTTGCCGGTTACAACACTATCATATTCATGAGTTAGCTCAAATTCTAACTCGCGGCAGGAAGACAGCCTCTGGAGATACACCAAGGGGTAGCTACGCTCCATGTCAGGCAGAAACATGAGCAGATCTCCGGCCTGGTACAGCCACTTGCCCTCCTCTTCAAGAGTATCTTATAGAGTGATCCAAAGCATCTCCAAAGAGGAATGCAGGCTTTTCCAGTACTTCTCGATTCGTGGCCTCAAAAGGGGTGTCAGTGATGATTTGCCATGTAGTAGCAGGGCTGTATCTTATCAGTTTCTCCCTGCGCTCCCTGAGACCTGGTTTGAAGGCGGGAATATTAGTGGTAAAACGAAACTGAGTTGCTGAGTCTGCACCCCCACCATAGCCGAAGTGATGCCCTTGGGAGATTGGATCCACTGAATAGCCAACTGCAAAAGAGGAATTAAGAATTAGGAAAATTTCTACAAATTAGAAAATTTTTCTAAGTATAAAAACGCGGAGCTAGAGGTAACTCCGCGTGAAGTTAAGTGAAATAACTTCGCGTTTATGAACGCGAAGCTAAAATTCTAACCTCGCGTCAGAACGCGATAGTTAACGAAAATAACTTCGCGTTTAAAACGCGGAGGTAATTCGATAGCTTCACGTGGAGGAAGATTAGAGATCTTTTCCTTCTTCTCCAAGCCATTTGGCAGGAGTACGGCCATCTCACCGGTAAAAAAAATGATTGGCTGATTAAGACCGAGCCAAATCACTCTAAAAATGTTCCAAAAAGCCCCAAAAGTGAGGTTCTTACCTCCGATAGGCGAGGCGTGAACTGGCTCGCCGCTGCCACGGCCGCTGCCACCGCTGCTTGCACCAGTCGCCGACGGCGAGGCTGCGCGTGAAGAAGCACGGGTCTTGGGTGCCATTGATTTTCGAGAAATCTTGGAGAAATCGACGAAAATTCGGTCGAAATTGATTGGGTCGCATGGTCGCCCGAATCGCCTGAGCTCTAGTCGCCTGAGTTCTTGAAATCTCTTCGAATGAAGTAAGGAAGAAAAAGAAGAGACTCTATTTAAATGAAGAAAACCGCCTCTTGATATTCGGCGCGAAAATCAGAGCAACTAATGATCAGTTGCTCTCCAAAAATGCGAAGCTATTAGCTTCGTGTAATGATCCAAAACGCGAAGCTATTAGCTCCACGCAACTATGCAAAATGCGAAGCTAATTTAGTATTTTAGCTATGCGTTTCTATGAAGCTTGGACTTGGCAAGCATGATCAGGCGTCTTTGCCGAAATCTGATGATTATAGCAACAATCATCTTGGCATGTGTAGTTCAAGTTACGCAGATGAGCACTTGAACTTCATCCATCAAACTAAGGCATGTGCAATTAAGCGCCTCTGTCTAAGTTAAAATGATCCTTATCTGATCATTTCAGGTACTAACAGTCTAAGTTACGCAAATGAGCCTTGGATTGTTTTACCGAAACTATGAACCATCTATTTGTTGAGCAAGCAAAATTCTTGAAGCCAACAGATAAAGAGAAAAGGAATTGTCTTTATTCATGAAGTAAAAGATTACAGAAGAAGAGGGAGTTATAGCTCTCCCAAAAAAGTTCAACCTATTCATCGACTCATCAATAACCCGATAACGAGTCCCTCCATAGAGTGTTGAAATTCTCTGGTTCACATGCAAAAGATCTCTTCTGCAAATGTCAACTATGATCTGTTTAAAGTTCTTAGTGGATCATCTGAAGATACTGCTACAAGAATCCTAATGAAGATGCACAAGTTGGATTCGACATGCTACAAGCCCTTAGATGATCATCTCTATTTCTTTGGAAAGCAACAGAGATTGTCATCTAACAGAAATGGTCCTCAAGAAAACTTAAAGAGCTACTTCAGAGTTCTTGTAACTCCTTCAAAAGTTTCTCTTTTGGAACCAGAGCTTGAAACCTGCAACTATGTTATAAAGCATATGCTTCTGGTTTTCTTAGAGTTACTTTTGCCGATGAAGATCGGAAGAGCCACATGCACTTCTCTTCAAAAAGAATTTGGTCCAAGTACTTCACTGCAAAAGAAGAATCAAGAGTTAGAAAAAGTTTTACAAAAACTCGAAAAATCTTCCAAGTATGAAAACGCGGAGCTAAGGATAAACTCCACGCGCAGTTGAGGAAATAGCCTCGCATTGAAACGCGACTGCTAGTCAAAATAGCCTCGCGTTGAAATGCGACTGCTAGTCAAAATAGCGTCGCGTTAAAACGCGATTGCTAGTTAAAATAGCCCCGTGTTTCAAACGCGAGGATGACGCAATAGCTTTGCGTAGAAAAAGACCAGAGTTTTTCTCCGTCTTCTCCTTTCTTCTCAAGCCTTACAGCCGGAGTACGGCGATCTCGCCGGTAAAAGAAATGATTGGCCGATTAAAACCGAGTCAAAACACTCCAAAATTGATCTAAGGAGTTTAAAAGTTGGGAATTTCTACCTCCAATTGGTGCAGCATGGATTGGCTCGCCATTGTGGCCACTGCCTCGGCCGCCGCCTCCGCTGCTAACGTCGACCGCCGATGGTGAGGAGACGCGCGATGCCGTACTCTCCTTAGATGACATCCTAGTGATGAAAATCTATGGAAATCGAATGAAGTCCGATCAAATGACCGCTCGTTCGCATGAGTCGCCTGGTCGCCGGAGCTCCAGATTTTTGGATTCTTTATGAAGAGGAAGAAGGTCTAAAGCCTCTATCTAAAAGAGAGAACCCGCCTCTTGGTATTCGGCGCAATGTTCGGAGTAATTACTAAGCAATTAATGAGTAGTTACTCACTAGAACGCGAAGCTATTTAGCTCCGCGCAAGTGAACAAAACGCGAGATAAACTTGGTATTTTAACTCTGCGTTTAAAGATCCAAAGTATTTCAAAATTTGCTAAGTTCTAAGCCATTTTGAAAACTTTGGAGGGGGTTCTGTTGGCAGTGAAAATTTCTAAGTAAATAGAGTTTTCCACAGCAGAACGCGGAGCTAACTCTGTAGCTCCGCGTTTTGGCTATATTAGCCTCGCGTTTGAACGAAACGCAGAGCTATTTAATAGCTCCTCGTTAGTTCCGCGTTCTGGTTCTTTAGCTCCGCGTTTTGATGAGATTATCTCCGCATGAGCAGATAACCAGAATCTCAAATTGATTGAGATTAAGATTTGGGCTTATCCAAATACCCAAATTGAGTCCAATTAGAACTCTAAATCAAGAGATTTAAATCAAAACTAAGATATTTGATTGGAATCCTTGACGAGAGCAAATTCTATTTAAATAGAAACTCTCATATGATCCTAAGGCTATAAATACCCTCTTGGGGAAGCCCTAGAGGTCTTATTTTTTTCTCTTTTTCGGCATCTTGGAGAATTCAAGTTACGCATAGAGCCTTGAGTTCGTGAAAGACCAGAGAAGATCGTCTACAGTGGGCCGTCATCTTCAAGAAAGAAGAGCTCGACGTCAGATCATCCAAAGGAGCTGCTTGACAGATCCCATCGCCACAGATCCTACAAATCATTGTAAAAGAGAGCGATTGAGATATAAAATCCTCTCGTTTGTTCTTTCTTTTTCTTGTTCTCTTTCGTTGTAATTTAAACTAATTCAATGGAAGGAAAGCGAAGAAATTCCGCTGCGAACACATCTTACTTTAGGATCATCATACTCCCTCCAATCTGTTACTTATACTACTGTATCTACAAAAACTTTTTGATTACCTTCTAATCGTCACCACTTAATCTTAAAATCTAACTTACACTTAATCTTTCTAAGTTTCTGTTTAATCTAATTATCTAAAACTAAGAGTCTATATTGGATAACTACACTCTCATCTGACACTATCTTACAATCGATACAACTAGCTCTATCTACCCTCCTAATAAAAAAGAAATCTATTTGGCTTGTATTTGATCGACTTTTAAAAGTAACTAAGTGAGAAACTCTCTTTTTAAACCAACTATTCGCTAAAATTAAATCATAAGACAAAACAAAATCTAGAATTGAGTTATCTACTTCATTTCTTTCTCCAAAACTAAATCCTTCATATACACTATTAAACTCATTACGACTAGTTCCTACATGCCCATTGAGATCACCATAATAAATAGTTTTTTTTCTAGCGGGTATTTCTTATACTATCTCATCTAGATCCTTCCAAAATTGATATTTACTGGATTCATCAAGTCCTATTTGTCTTGCATAGGTGCTAATGACATTAAAAATCTCTCCATCTAAAATAAATTTAACTAATAAAATTCTATCACCCTTCCTCCTAACCTCCACTACATCCCCAAGTAATTGCTTATCTATGATCATACCTACCCATTACAATTTCTATCTCTACACGTATACCAAAGTTTATAACCGCAAACCTCTATGACTTTAGCTTTCTCACCTACCCACTTAGTCTCCTGCATGCACAAAATTAACTCTAGTAATCTACCTGTAAGGAAATCTATATTCCATAACGCCAACCAAAATTTATGTTTATATTTATGAACTAATTTCTTTACCCACACCCGCTCATTAAGATGTAGAAACCCTTTTATATTTGACACCACATCTGGGTACCGATGTGGCGCGTCGCTTCTGGGCGATAACCTAACAACCCTCACACATTTTTCACTACATCTAGGCTCCGATGTAGCGAGTCGCTCAGTAAGGAATGCCCCAACGAAATTCATATTTTGGCTCATGTCATAATATGTGATAATGTTTTACGTCGGCTGTCACTGGCCTACCACAACCTCCTTCTTTATCCTGACTTGGGACAGGCAGTGCATAGCACTGGTAGAGTTACTTCTATTATCTTTTTCCTATCATAAAAATTTGATCTTTTAGTTTTAATTTTTACTTAAAGTGTTCTAAACATGTGTTATCAAGTAGTGTGCAAGTATAACGCATCAAAGATATAACTTTTTATAAAAACAAACTAAATAATTAGATAACTCTATGAAGAAGATGAAGATCAACAATCCCAGACCCTAACTAAGCATAGGCTATCAAGAAACTTAACTCAAGTATAACCTATCAAAATATTAATCTACAAGTTATTATATTTTGAAGATATGCTCATTGAAAAATCTTGTCTTTATTATTTTATTTAGGAAGAAAATACTATAGAGCAAGTACATGATGGATTCCTAGTTTTATCTACATCCTAGAGCTAAACTAAATTAGCTACTCATAGTTCTAGTTAGCAAGATTACATTTTTATTCATGAAAGCGAGCAAATCTGATCTAGAAAGAAATATTAATCTATAATTAGAAGAAAATTATCTAAGAAAAATTGATGAACAGCAAAGGACACCTCTGGAGTTTGGTATGCAGCGGTCACTCCTTTGGCAAAACCCTAATTTTATTAATTAAAAAGAATACAAAATTATATCCTATATGAAACCCTAGATTATAAGGATACTACAAATATATAGGTTTCGGAGTATCAAACTCTAATTTGAGTACAAGTGAAAAACTATAAAATTTCATCGAAGCCCCAACAGAAAAATCACCCAGATTGGGTCCCACTCTGTCGCCAAATAGCTGCAAAACCCTAGAATTGTTTCCTGGTTTTTCTTTTGCAGGAGTCTCTTCTCTTTTTCTTTTGATTTATATAATTGTATTGAACTTTGACTCTCTAAAATATCATAATTTTGTAGTTTTGTTTACTTTTAACTCTTTTCTGAACTTGGTTTCCTATTCCAGCTCTGAATTTATGCCATCTCATTATAGGAATAGGTTTATCTAAAAAGCACACTAAAAATACCATAGTATCATTATTTAAATATAAAAATAGACAATATAGAGACTATAAATATGCAACAAATGACACTCATCATACTCCAACCAATTAATTAGAGGAGTTGATAGAGGGTAATGACACTAGGGCAGTGGATGATGAGCCATTAGACGACAACATGTTTTGGAACCCTCAGGAAGAAGATATATCTGACACCTCCGTTTCTTAACATCCTTCTAGCTTCATGTCACTAAACCTTGCGGGGCAAGACGGTGCATGTTTATTTACTGATTCACTAATATCAGTGCAGCTATTTCTGATCCTAGTTCTTTTGATTCTCCACTTGTTGACCTGATGTCTTTAGCGGAGGTTTTAGTAGCACCTGAAGAATTCACTTTATTACTTGGGTTGATGCAAGCATCTTCCAGTTAAGTCGGCATTGATATGACTTCTGCTTTGGTTGAGGAGGCCAAAACACCAACGACTATTGATGATGATGGCAAGGATTTCATAACTCCACCTGATTTAAAATCTAAAAGGGATGTTGCACTAGTTGATGAAGATTCTGCAGTTCTCTATATAGTCGTCCGCACATCTGGTTCTAACTTGTATCTCTTTTTTTTTTTGAAGGCATTGCATTTTGTTTCATCATTGTCTTTATTTGTTCCTTTCAGCCATGATATGCAAGTACTATTTAAATCCTGATACTTATCAAGCCAAACTTGGCATATTATCAAAACTTGCTCCTTTACACGTGCCATTCCTTTCACGTTTAGGCAACATACCGATCGTTTGGTAGGACCTTGATCCTGACTAGTTACTTAGTACATCATCTGCTTTAGGATTGTGGCTTCATACTTTCTCTCTCATGAGGGTTGACGTCATGTCATCTGAGCTTCTGCTCAACTGCATGTCATGTTAACTTTTTCTTTTTATCCTTCTTCCAATTTTTTTTGTGACTTCGTTGACTCCTTAGAGAAGTATGATTATGATAGCACTCTCAGTCCAAGATTTGGAGTTGGATTCTGTTCCATCCACTGTTGTGGCAATCCCAGTGTGTCTGAAGCATCTTCTACATCTACACCATCTTCTTCACTCAGTTTGAGGCCCTGAGAAGCACCAATACCTCCAACAAGTACTGTCCAGATGCCTCCCTTGACAACCAGCATGTGGGATTTTCCCATCGTTTCAATAATAATGGATACTCCTCCTTTCGTACTCCCAACTCCTTCTGCGTCTTCATCTTTATAGGACATGGTTAGCGAGAATTATCTGAAGAGGATTACCATCATATTTTATGACACTGTATAAGATTGTGTGGATGAGGTTCTACGGGAAAGTTTAACTCCTTTGGAGCCCATTGGAGATATATTGGCTAGTTCTTATACATCTATCGATTACGTCGTGGGGCACAAGGTAGTTGCTCCTTTCGAAAAGTATATGAAGGCTTTCATGCGTTCAGTGAGTGCTTGGAGAAGTCTTCATGCAGAGCTTATCACTCCTTTGGTAAACATATTCAAAGAGCGCCTGACGCGAGAATTTCAGCAGCAAAGGGAGGAGCTCGTAAGATAATAAGATTTGATCACTCGGTCTTTAAAGGACGCTAATTGAATGCCACAACTTGCTGATAGGGAAGTCCGAGTGAAGGAATTGGAGATCCTTGATAAGTATCATATATTGTATTTTTCCTCCCATATTTTATCTATTTTTGTATATAAATAAATGCTACTTGGTTATTTTTAGTGTCTTTTTCAGCTAATCCTATTCATACAAGGAGATGACATGAAATTAGAGCCGGATTAGGAAATCAAGTCCAAAAAAGAGTTCAAAGAGAGTAAAGTTACAAGATTAAAATACTGCAGAGAGTCATAATCAAATATAGTCAGGAGAATCAAGTGTACAAGACAAGAGACTCGTATAGGAGAAAAACCAGGACCATTGGCCATTCATTAGCCGCCAAATGGCGGTTTTAGCCGCCAAATAGTGGCTCAAAGAGCCGTAAGCAGGCTGATTTTTCTTTGGTGGTTTCGTTGTAATTTTGTAGTTTTTCAGTTCTGTTAGAATTAGGGTTTGAGTTTCGAATCCTATATATTGGCCATATCCTTATATTCTAGGAGGATGCTGTAATTTCTGTACTCGTTTTTTATTAATAAAATGAGGGTTTTGCTAAAGAGGTGATAGCCACACTACCGTACTCCAAAAGTTAGCTATTGCTTTCTAATTTTTAATTTTTTAGATAGAGTTAATTGCTTTCTAGTATAGATTTATTCGCTTTCTAGATTAGATTCAATTACGTTCATGAATAAAAATAGGATTCTGCTTACTAGAATTATATGTAACTAATTTTCTTTAGTCCTACAAGATGAAGTTAGTTTAATAGATCTAACAGGATTTATCTCATCTTCTTTCAAAAAATAAAGTTATGATTTTTTATAAAGAAATAAAATATAGAGTTCGTAAATCAAAATTCTTTGATAGATTATGCTTAATTAATATTTTGATAATCTATACTTAGATGAGATTTGGAATTCATATTCTTTATTTATTTCTAGAATCATTAACAAGATTTTTCTATAAATAAATTGAATTTAATAAACTTATAAATCTGATTTCTTTGATAGGTTATATTTAAGTTCGGTCTTTTGATAGCCTATGCTTAGATTAGGGTTTGAAGTTTATTTCTTTGTTTTTGTTTATATGATTTTCTACTTGATATAATTTGTTTTAAGAAACGTGTTATCTTTGAAGGTCTATACTTGCACATCACTTGATAGGTCATACTTAGGGGCATTTAATTAAAATCAAATTAAAAAAATCACCTTTTTAATATGTTACTTGACCATGCATAACTAAAAGTTAGGAAGAAAAAGATAATTTATTGATAGACTATTATTCTAATGGATTCAAAATCCTAGGCTAATCTTTAGAAGTTAGAACCAATCTTCCCTCAATTTAGAAACTCTTAGTTAATCCACTAGAACTAAAAAATAGTAAGAATCGCAAAACACCTGATATCTCTGTGGGATGACCTGTATAGCGCTACACCAACACTGTACTCTTACAGTTAAATTATCATATCAAGTTTTTGGTGCCGTTGCCAGGGATCGACGATATTTTTCTTGCTTTTCTAAACGTTTTATGGTTTAACAGTGTGTGTTGAGTGTGTAGGGAATAGAAATTGCAGATACAGGAAGACAAAAGGAATCGGAGAAGACTCGGAACTATGCAGCAGAAACCAGAGAGTTAAACTCTCTGGTTTTGCCGCCATTTAGCGGTAATAAATGCTATTTAACGGCAATTCAGGTATTGTTTGACTCTAATTTTTTTTAATTCTGTATTTTGTTCCCTGATTTTGTACAAAAATATAAAAAAATAAATAAATTAGTAAAGTAGGGATCACATCTTATAAATTGATCATATCTATTCCACCGTTCTTTCTCCACCACTCTCCACTTCTTGCATTAGTTTAGCAAGTTCACGCATATACTCATGGTCACTGGTTCATGCCACTTTGGACTCGTGATCAATTTGGTTGACTTGTAAGATCAGATTTGTTTATGGGAGACAAGATAGACCAGCCGATCCCGATCCTTCAGGATCGATGTTATCCGTTGTGCACATCACTTCCATCATGCATAAAACTTCCACACGCAATGGATAATCACTGAGATAAAGCCGCAGTATATCAGTATGCTTCCTAACTTCATTGGTTCTGATTCAAAGGATGCATATCTTTTTATCAGTGAATTTCAGGAAGTATGCGTGATGATAAAACTTCAACACTTATCGGAGGACGTAATTAATCTCCGCTTAATCCTCTTTGCACTTAAGGATAATGCCAAGAAATGGTTGTACAGTATGCCTACTGATTCAATCACTACTTGGGATGAATTTGTTACAGTATTTCTTAAGAAGTATTATCCCACGCATAAGACGACAAGGATACGAAATCAAATCAATCAATTCTGTTAAGTGCCGGGAGAAGCTTCTGGAAATACTTGGAACAGTTCAAGAATTTTTTAGAACAATGCCCCCACCATGCGATAGAAAAGTGGCAGTTGTGTCAAATCATGTACGAAGGACTCGATTACACATCCAAAACTCTTTTTGAGTCCATGTGTCAAAGGGAGTTTATGAGAATAAACAAGGATGAAGCATGGGACTTTCTTGAGGACCTATCATGGAAGACTATGCAGTGAGAGAGTCCTGCTAAGAAATCCAGTGCATCAACTTCTGCACATAAGGGTGTGATCCATAGCGTCGACAGCTCTATAACTGTCGAAGCTAATATTGCAGCCCTTATGACGAGAATTGAGGCATTGGAGACCATTCGTGCTCCATGGGTAGGTCAAGTAAATCAAATTCAAGTTTCCATATGCTTTTATTGCGGAACTCCGAATCACGTTATGGAGGAGTGTCCACTATTAGTGAATCCCATGGGTCCCACACATGAGCAGGCTAACACCTTGTATCAAAGATCCATGAATGATCCATACACTCCGACATACAATCTTGGTTGGATGAACCATCCAAATCTCTCATGGGGTCAGGGACAATATCAGGGGGCCCCTAACCCTAACATGCAGCCTCCAGCCAATAGTCAGTTCCCAAGACCAAATATGGGTGCTTATCAACATCCAAACGCTTCAAATCATGGGAACAACCATAATAGACCACCTGCACAAAACCACTCACATCAACAATAGGGGTCTAATAATGATCAAGAAAAGCGACTCCAGTCATTTGAGAAAAATGTTGAAAATCTTCTCAAGTCTCATTCCAAGTTTGACACGCATATGTCCAACCTTGACACGCACATACAAAATCTTATGAACGTGTCAACTTATTTTATTCAAAGTACAGGTCAACAACTACTTGTGAACTCTCAATTTATTAAGAGCATAGAACAACAGGTTGGACAATTAGTGAGTCAATTGAGTGAACGTGGTCAGGATACTTTTCCAAGTCAAACCATAACGAACTTTAATGCCAGTTCCTCAAACTTCAATCAGTCGCATGTCCACCAATGCAATGCCATTCACACACTCAGATATGGCAAGCAAGTGGATAATAATGTAGCCATGCCCCCTAATCGCACTCCTACTATTTTGCAGGCACACCATCTTTACCATCTCTTTCACCACGACCATCTCCATCACCGTCACATACTCCTTTAGAAGAACCTGTTTCTGAGCTGAAAGTACCATATCCCATTCGGCTTCGAAAACTTTCACCGCAAGTAGAAAAGATTCTTGAAATATTTGAGCAGGTGAAGGTTAATATTCCACTCTTGATATTATACAACAGGTAACTACTTATGCTAAGTTTCTCAAGGATTTATGTACTAAGAAACAAGAAAGAAACATTCCTGAGAAAGATTTTCTTACTGTAAATATATCACAAATCCTCTCTAACTCCTTGCCTATAAAGTACAAAGATTCAGGTTCCCCTACAATCTCATGCACTATTGGGAACACTATATTTGATAGGGTGTTGCTTGATCTAGGGGCAAATGTCAACTTACTTCCTTACGCTATTTATCAGCAACTAGGGTTAGGAAAACTTCAACCTACCAAGGTCACATTACAATTAGCTAATCGTTCAATTAAGAGACCACTTGGTATGGTTGAAGATATGCTCATTAAGGTCGGCGAGTTCATCTTTCCTGTAGATTTCGTTATCTTAGAAACTAAGCCGATTTTCAATCCACGGAATCAAATTTTCGTTATCTTGGGTAAATTATTCATTGCAACATCAAATGCATTAATTAATTATAAGAGTGGCCTCATGAAGCTATAATTTGGGAATATGAGTGTGGCACTAAACATATTCAATATGGATGAGCACACAACGAGCTCCCTCATTGAGATCAACATGATTCATAGTTTGCACTTTTATTCGACCTCTTGCACTGACGATGAACCCTCATTTGAGAAAATTTTCAAAGATGAGCTCATATTATTAGATAAATTGGCACATACAGATTTTATGTATGATGATACTTATGCAAGTGTGCCATTGTTTTATGAGCAAAATTTTGAGGATTTGTTTGCAGTGGAGCTCGCATTACTTCGTGAGTTAGAAGGGTCACCACCACATTCACTTGATCATATTACACTCTTCTCACCTCACGATATTTCTACATGTATGTTTGTTACTAACGATGATTGGCAGGTTTATAATGAAGAATTCTTTAACCCAATTATTAATGCTTACATGTGGACAAAGAAAAAGTGAGGACATCATAAGAAGTAGACAGGTAATTTCATGACGCGTAGGAGGATGATAAAATATAATAATGCACCCACTTCACGTTTAAAACGCGCACACTATGAAAGTGGGAAGCAATTGAGAGGTTGTAAACATTTTTCATGCGTTGATAGGTTGATGATATT